>CM032060.1:44853133-44867018 GCA_018831715.1 Matsumurasca onukii | reverse complement strand
TATTTCCCCTACTTCGTTGCCCTCATTTATTACTCTAGAACTGGTTTGGCTTATCCAAAAGAGCTCATATCAAACAACCCCACTCTGCATCAAATAAATCCAAATAGGCTAAATACAGTTTTGTATCTTGATCATTTGCAAGAGATTACAAAATAACCATTCTTCAAAACCAGAAACTGTAAAATACTAAAAGTGAATGTCAATTGACGTTTACTTTGTAATCCAAGGAGTCCTACGCTCAATCCTAGATACTCGTACTTTCAATCTGTAGGATTCACTGAGCAAATACTCGTTATATAATTTTGTTGTATAAAGATATGGTTGAGAACTAAACATTCTATTCATGGTTGTAGTAGTTAGAAGCACGTGTGTTTACGCGGCGTGACCTCCGCAAGCGTGGGTGATTGCAGATTGCAGACTGCAGAGTCTAGAGCTAGAGCCAGGTGGCAGTGTGACACTCGTGTTATCAGCAGCACGGTGCGTAGATAAGCCGTGCGCGTGAGAACACCAAACACTCCACATTCGCTACTGACACACTGATAACAGAGATAAGCTGTCCCGAGCGCCGCCGCACAGTCCGCACGCACTTGCGCACCTGCAGCCTCAAGTCACGAACTTTGCAGCTCTACTTAACTCATTGCTATCGTGTCTAATACTTACCTTGTACGTTGGAACAACCTTTGGCAAATGTTAAATGCTATATTTACGATTGCCTATCATGAAGAAACGTTTGTCTAGGATTCTGCTAATAATATGCTAATAAACTAACTCAATGCTTAGAATAAATCTAAGACGACTATAAGGCTCTGACAGTGACTGCATTAAAAAATGTGTTATTGAAAATGTACATAATTTATGAGATTGTTGCAATTCTGCAATTTGCGAGTATAATTTGTGCTAGTTCATTGCATAGACACTCTCTATTCTTCAATACAGGGTGTCGGTGAACTCTCTGGACATACTTTGTAGACATGTTCCTTGGGTACTGCACTGATTTTCACCAAACTTTGGTCAAAAATTTAAAATGCCGTTTTCTAATTAGGAAAAAATATTATTCCTTTTACTTATCAAATTTCAAAATGGCGGCCGTTCAAAATTTTCAAAGTTGTAACTCAAAACTAGTACTTTTACAACAAACTTATAAGGACAATTACTTTTAGTGTATTTATTCTACTTTCAAAATTTATAATTTTGAAAATCGGATGAGAAACAAAAAAGTTATTGTAATGTCTGTCTTACCAGCCCATGTCCGCCATGCGTTCCTCCAGTCAGCTAACGCAACAACAATAGAACTGACTAGTTTATTTTGATTCAGGAGTTTGTTAAATTAGTTTGGACATCTCTACAATCAATAATTAGTCTTTCCGGTTATGCTACCGTGTCGAAGGTCGTCATTTAAAACAGCTCTTGCACGAACAAATAAATTACATTTTATGTCCTTTGTTCTGGAAGATAAATGGACAATTTTAAATAAAAATATTGTTTTATTTATTCAAAACTATTAAACTTTCACAATAGTAGTAATAACTGTCTCTACAGTAAACTATTGCTTCAAAATCCTTTTAGATTAGGTTAGGTTTGTTTTTAGTAGAATATGCATGGAGAACTCGATATTAACTAACCAGTTTACTTTTAAGTTTAACTAAGATCTTTTAGTTAAAATTAACTAGTTAACTTTTTAATACATTTGCGTTGGTTTAATTTTATTCGTTGAAATTCCCAATAAATCAAACAACTAAAATAAACATTACATTTTAAACTTTTATTTATCTTCTATTTAGTCTTGTAAAACAGAGGACATTAAATTTAATTTATTTGTTCGTGCAAGAGCTGTTCAAATTGACGTCCTTCGACATGGTAGCATAACCGAAAAAACTAATTATTGATTGTAGAGATGTCCAAACGAATTTAACAAATTCCTGAATCAAAATAAACTAGTCAGTTCCATTGTTGTTGCGTTAGCTGACTGGAGGAACGCATGGCGGACATGGGCCGGTAAGACATAAATTACAATAACTTTGTTGTTTCTCATTCGATTTTCAAAGTTTATACATTTTTAGAAAGGAGAATAAATACACTAAAAGTAATTGTCCTTATAAGTTTGTTGTAAAAGTACTAGTATATGATTATTCAACTTTGAAAACTTTAAACGGCCGCCATTTTAAAATTTGATAAGTAAATAAAATAATTTTTTTTTCTAATTAGAAAACGGCATTTTAGATTTTTGACCAAAGTTGGGTGAAAATCAGTGCAGTAAAAAACACATCCACACACAGACAAACGGACAACAAGCGCCGGAGACCCTGTTTATATGGTAAAATATTCTTCTTTTGACCCAAGGAACATGTCCACAAAGTATGTTAGAGAGAGTTCACCCTGATACCACTTTCTTTGATAAAGATTTTATTACTGGGAAAGTGAGCTAGCATTAGCTAGTACGAGCAAGAGCATTTTGAACACTAAACATTTCTATAGCATCATTTCAATGGTTACAACATAATAACAAACATAGAAATATAATAACAAAGGACTGTTGAATATCCTTTTGAAAGACTAAACTGAAGGATGGAAGTTAATCTAGCGAATAAACCATCAAGTTCTAAAAATACCGGAGGCGAAAAAGCGTAAAGATCGTATCTTTGAAGGGAAGACGTTTCAACCCTTTCATTTGCCACTTGGCCGTCTCCCCCAGCGGATTTCTTTCTAGTTGAAAAAATCCTGCAGGTGTAAGAAGACTAATGAATGTTCGTCGGCCTTTCAGGGGGTTAAAAATCAAACATGGTCGGTTCGTTATTGCTGCGTAGTTAGTTTGGGGTGGGCGGCGATCAGGTAGCTACCGGGGGTGATACGCATACCTCAGACAGAGATAGAGTGATGCGTACTGCCGTGAGAGTGAGAGAGAAGGAGCCAGACGCATCCCTTGATTAGCATATTATAATCCTACCGGGCTTGAGAAACAGCTATTAAAGTGATAAGTGTGCTACAGTAGCGCTCGCAGCGGCCACAGCTACTGTCTACCAAGATTTGTGGAGGGTTTTATGGCAGTGCTCTTTGTGGAAAAGGAAGAGTTGGAGATAAATTAAGGTTGTGTTGTGAGAACGTATTTTGTAAATGTAACTGGTGGCCGCAGGCAGACAGGGCAGAACGGGGGTTGATAATAATGATGAAGTAATGAAGCTGAACTGTCTGCCGTGCTGGTGCTGGTAGTCTTCTCTTTCTCTACATACATACGTTGTTTTATTATTTCCACACCTTTCAATACGTGAACATTGTCATGTATAATATCCATTATAATCATAACTACGAGTAGTCCGCAAATTGTAAACTGAAATTTAGACTGTCATAAAAATTAGTAATACTAGACAATTCTGAACATTTTACTGATTGTAATACATATATTTTTAAAATCCGTCGTATCGTAAAGTTCTTTGACTGAGATAAACTGATGAACAGCTCATATGCCCGTCCCAAACACATTTTTCAACAGTTGGTAAACAGGGGAGTATCAGCCACAACCTGCTGCGAGAGATGGTGACCACATTGGCACCCGAGTGAAAACAGATCCCCAAAGTTGCGAAAACACAGAAAATGCATAAGAGACTTCCGGCCCAGACCCGAGACCTGTCAACTGTCTGCCTGGGTCTCGTCATCCCGCCGCCAACACAGCACGTGCAACCTTGGTGTGCCATATGTTAGGGGTTTTATAAATAAACTAAAGACCAAAAAGTGAATGAGGGTTGTAGTTCTAAACAAATTATAATCTAAATACAAATGAAAGCACATAACTTGGTCCCAAATTCAACTTCAACTCATCACTGGTCACTGTGGCCTCAGGTTGCACTTACAGAGGTCTTCGAGGGTCCCAGCATGCAGGAAGTGTGGCCTGCATGATGAAACTGCTGAACACATTCTCTTCGACTGTCATGGTCTGGAGCAGGAAAGAACGGCTACTTTTGGTGAGATGACTAAGGGTGGTAAGTTAGCGGAAGAGGGACTTGTGAGAAGGATTTCGGAGTTCTTAGAGCTCTCAAATCGTTTTGAGTAGCATCTCTCTACACCAACACTAGGGGAGCGCAATAAGTCCTAAGGGCTGACGTGCATCAGGATCAGACCGCCCCTTCTCAATGTAATTAGTCCCAAATTTAACTGCTGTTAACACGTACGTACCTTCTCAGTTCTTCTAAGAAGAAAAGCTAAGTATCTTAAAATGATCAATCAAGAAAATATGAGTAGACCTGCAGTAGGTGTGGTCCCTTCATTCACATTTGCACACGTTCAAATTATGTATTTTTTTCGAAGCGCAATAGTTTCTAAATAGCTACATTATTTATGTGAGCCTTTTGCAAGAATGTCATTGTATGCAGAGGTTCTGAGATCATTAGTGATGGTCTCTAATTAATTTTAATTTTAATACGCTTTCATTGTGTTTTCATGCCAGATATTTAAAACAAGACAATCAAGTTTCAAATATCTATCTAATTATTAATCAATTTATTCGAAAGAGTTGATAACAGGTGAGCTTTAACCCATGCAATGACATACCAGTTTAACAATAGAATATACAAGAAGAATTCATAATTTTACACACCTGGAATTCCTGAACTCTACAGGATGTGAATACCCATGCAAAAGAACCGAGAAGGATACTAAACGTATAGTGTCGGGCCTTCGTACACATTCTCATCTCGAGCAAACTGTAAAGCTCGTACAAGTCAGCATTCGTACCAAGTTGTCAGACCACTTGATGTTTACATTTAAATATAAATAGTTTGATAATTGTTCCTACATTTAACAATCTCTAATCCTTGTTTTCGGTCTTTCCTTTTGTGGTTTTTAGAGTGCACAGTACCTGTCGGCCATTTTTTTATACCATAAGAACAACACTTCAACAATTTTCATCAGATGTTTTTGAAATAAGTTTTAAATGAAAGATGACTGCAATGGTTCCGCTGACCACTTTTTTTTTAATGTTACTAGTTTATTCTTAAGAAAAGGAAATTCAAATTCAAAGTAGTTCACATTTTGGATTTATGTCATGGTCTTATAAATATAATTGAGACAATGAAAATTCGGCTCAGCGGAGTCACTAAAATATTTAATACATCTAAAACAAAGTTCATTTTATAAACATTTTATGATAACTGTAGGTGTGAAGTGTCCGAAGAAATGCATGTATTACATTGTTCTTATGGGACGAAATTCAATTGGTCACAGTCACTACTGCGCACTCTTAACTCTCCTGTTTATTGACTGTTTATTCCACATGATAATCTCCCTTGTGGGTTTAGCCTATAGTCACTAGCTAGATTATAAAAGTGGCCATTATCATGGAAGTGTGAGATGTTCTACGGTAGATTTCACAACTGGTCCATATAGACTTCACCTTCTCACACGTGCAGACCCTAATATGGCCCAGGCCATCATTGGACCAATTAACCACACCAGACGACCCTCCCCCTACCCCGCGCCCTGTTTTACAATCCCCAACTCGTGTTTTAAAATCTGTTAATTAGACTGTTTCCCTTCTCCCAGATGTTCTTTATGGAAAACACGTTTGGGATCTTACCATTCCTTGGTGTGTGCACATTTTTGACCCACTAACATTGGGTTCCTAATTATGAGCGGTGCTTTTGAAGTGTCGGCTTTAACTTCTGAAGATATTACGAGCTTTGTAATTTTATGATCTAATAAACCAAATGGTGACTACATAACGATTTTGGTTGCACTGTTTTAAACAAGTTGATTGTTTTTAGTTGATTGTTCCGGTCTTCCGTTTTTATGGGAAAGAGTTTGACCGAAACTAACGTTTCAGCTGTAAAGTTTTGAAACACGAGTTACTTTTTGCAACAAAGGTATACCGGGTGGCCACGATAAAGTAAATCGGAACAAGACATACAAAATAAAAACACGAGCCGGTATCACAAGAAAAGTGATGTCGTAAAGTGATAAAGCGATTATCGTATACTCGTTATCATTATACAGGATGTGTCAATACTGAAACTCACAGGGTCAAAACTCGAGATTTGTAATGCAAAGGTGGGTCATATAGTTCAAAATTTTAAACAATTTTCGACATTTTCACAAAACAAACCTTTTGTCATTCTGCTCCCGAGCTTTAGACACATGTATGGGAGTTAATCGATCGGACCACGAGTATTCATTACATGCAGTTGTCACGTAGCAATGTAAAAAAATGAATAACAACAATACAACAGCTGGAAAACTCAATCAGCTGATATAACACAGCAGATAAAATATTTAAAAGTGCGCAATAACATAACCATGACAACTCGTTTTGCTTTCCCACGAAAGATATTCTTATTTTTGTTTGCTTTTTATGAGCTTTTTACCAAGTAGAAAAACTCTATTGGAATTTTGCTCTTAATTTAGGTACCAAGCAGGTCAAACGACCGCATAAAGTACTAAAATACAGGCGATCAAGGTTAAAATTGGTTTTTTGTTATAGCTCTTGTGCAAAATTGTGTAAGCAGAACTAAGCAGTGGCCACGTAGAACTAAATACATATATTATTGAACATACTTATAAACAAGCATGCTTTCTTTTTCATAGTTTTGATTTTAATGTCGATGTATTTCATATAACATTAAATATTATATTAGCACGAGAGATAATAATAATAATTATTATAAATGTGATGTATACGGTCCATACAAATCAACAACTGGCCACATATGTTTATGGTTGATTAGTTGAATGCAGAAACAACACAGTTCGTAAAATCTCTATAATGAGAGTGTTATGTCAATTATGAAGAATCTAACTAGTAATATAAGAAATATTTAATCTGGTATAAAACTAGTGACATTCCTTTAGTTTAATAACAACACAATAATATCAATGTTTTCATAAAACATTATTAAAATAATCATATGGTGTAAATCTTAAGAAAGTATAAATAACAGGACAAATTATATATAACAACTCTCCCCCACTTGATTTAGAGGTTCATTCGCACTACTGGCCGGTTACTTCTCTTAGGCCGTTCATTGGGTTGGAACTGATGAAGTTGGCTGGCTGCAGTATCATTGCCTGTATTGTTTGCAGTTTGTTGCGGAAACGACCGAAGCTGGTTAACATGTCGTTTCAGGGTGTATCCATTATCAAGTTGTATCAAATAATGGAGTTTCCAAGGCACCTTTCACTGTTCCCATTTTCCACTTCATATGTCCTTGGTAATGTCAGATTGCACTCTATCACCTGTCGAAATGACCTAGTCATGTTAGGTTGTTCAATTCCTTGAGTTTTAGATTTAGGTTTGAGTACATCTAAGCAAGTATGAAGTTTTCTATATGTTGTTCTCCAGGGGTTAGTCCATTTTCTAAAGGTGTAATGTGATACTTCAACACAAATCTGTATAACTTTTCTTGAAGGGATCCTTTTTCTTGAGCCATACATGTTAGTTTCTTCTTTAAAGTTTGAATAGCCCGTTCAGCAGATCCATTTGTAGCTGGATAGTTTGGTGCAATCAAACTCTGTTTTATTCCATGAATATTACAAAATGTAGTGAACTCATCTGATGTAAATATTGTGGCATTGTCGCTGACTAACTGCTCTGGTAGTCCCTGTCGAGAAAAGATTTCTGATAATGCAGAAATAGTTGATCTTGATGTTGGTGCTTGTGTTGACATTTTCACTTCTAGCCATTTGGTTTTGGCGTCTATCACCACAAAGAAGTAGTGGTTTTGAAATGGTCCGGCATAGTCCATATGAATTCGAGACCAAGGACTTGCTGCTTCTTCCCACTTGTGTAAGGGTACTTTTGGGGGATTGTTTCGTACTTGAGAACAAGGAACACAGCTTCTCACTTCGTTTTCTATGTCTTGATCTATTCCTCTCCAAAAACAATAAGATCTAGCAATCATTTTCATTTTAACAATTCCTACATGAGTAGAATGTAATTCATTTAGTATTTTGGATTTGAATACTTTTGGAATAACTACTCGACAGCCCTTGAACAATATTCCTTCATGAACAGAATATTCTGAATCAGACATTTCACCATTAGTCAATTTAGTCTTCAAGGATGTTAGTTCTTCATCATGATCTGTAGCTTCACGCAAAGCATTACTAGTGATAGGAGTGATTCCTGTAAGAAAATTTATTTGATTTTCATTGACTTTGAAGTCATCATTGAGGAAGTGATATTCAATATCATTGATATCGAGAGGTTGTCTTGATAGGTAGTCAGCGTTTTGATGTAAGTGTGATGATCTGTGTTTGATCTGGAAATTGAATCCACTAAGAAATGACGCATACCGTAATAACCTGGATGCAGCTAAAGCTGGTAATGGTTTGTCAGGAGAGAATATTTGTTGAATCGGTTTATTGTCAACGATGAGTGTAAAATGTCGCCCAAATAAATACTGATGAAGTTTCTTTACACTCCAGTAGACAGCAGTAGCTTCTCGGTCGAGTTGACTGTAATTCTTTTCAGCCTTGGTTAAAGATCTGGATATAAATAGTATTGGGCGCTCTTCATTGTCGATTGTATGTGACAAAACTCCAGCTAATCCAAAGGGGCTGGCATCTGTAGCCTGTTAGAGGTTTTGTTGGATCATAAGGGGTTAACACTCTCTCACTTGCTATTTCCTTCTTGATGGCTTGGAATGAGATTTCACAAACTTTATTCCAATTGAACTTGACATGTTTTGAAGAAGATGGTTTAAGGGTTGCATCAATTGTGAGGCATTTGGTATGAACTTACAATAGTAGTTCGCAAGGCCTAAGAATGATCTCAAGGAATCTACATTTTGAGGCCGAGGTGTTTTAATCACAGCTTGAACTTTGTCATCCAACTTTTGAAGACCTTTTGTGAGATCACATGACCCAAATATGTTATTTGTCTCGTAAAAACTGACACTTATCTTCATTGAGGTGGACATTGTGCTTTTGTAATTTATTCAGACAGATTTCTAGTCTCCGCAAACATTGTTCTTTGGTTGTACCTTGATGTCATCGAAATAGGCCACTACACCCTCAAGATCTTGAGTTATTTGGTCTATGATTTTGTGAAATCATTAGGGGCATTTTTAACCGAAATTTAAACGTTTAACACGGTAGGTTCCCCTGTGTGTTGATATAGCTGCAACATCTGAACTTGTTTCATCCAGTTCTACATGCAAATATGCTTTAAAAACATCTAACTTACAAAAGTAGCTACCGTTCTTCATCTTGTGAAAAATATCTTCTATTTTTGGAATTGGGTATCTTGAATCATGGAGGTGGGGTTAACTGTGGTCTTGTAATCAGCGCACAACCGAATGCTACCGTTGGGCTTCACTATCGGAACTAGGGGCGTTCCCACTCTGAAGTGTCTATTCGTTCAATTATTCCTTGTTCTTCCAGTAAGTCTAGCTCTTGGTTGACCTTTGACAACAAAGAATAAGGTACTGGTCTGGGTTTGAAAAATGGTTTGGTATTGTCTTTGAGCTTAAGAGAACATTTATAGTTTGGTATTTTCCTATGATTGGTTTGAAAATATTTGAGTATTTTGAAATGATGGTCTGCTTTAAGTACGTGTCACTTAAATCACTCAAGTTTTTTATTTCATCTGGATATTTAGTTATTTTATTCAAATCAATATTCAAGCTACGAATCCAAGATCGGCCAAGTATAGGTGAATATGATCCTCGAATAACATAAAGCTTTTCATTACATGCATTATTTTCATGTTGTACTTGTAATTCTATTTCACCTAGAGGTTTGAAAATGTTTCCTGTATAAGATCGAAACTGAATACTGGTGGATTTCAAAGTTAAAGGGTTTAGTCCCAACTTGATGAAATCATTTTCTGACAATAATGTTACAGGGCTTCCAGAATCAACTTCGAAGGTTTGTAAGGAATTTTGAACTCTAACTGTAACAAAAAACTTCTCGTCTGTTTTAACAGAGTTAACAGCAATTATATTTTGATTTATGTCAATCAAGTTAGATACATTATCTTGAGATAAGTCTTGCTGTTCATCATCCTGTGACAGTAATTTCACATGGCCGGAATCAGAGTTTGTAAATTTGTTTATACATACCTTTCCAAATGTCCTTGTCGTTTGCAAAATTTACATTGCAACCTGTCCTTGAGTGTACATGATCTGGACGAATGGTTTTCATTTCCGCATCTTAAACAACAGCTCTGTCCGAACTCTTTGAGATTAATTTTGTATTTGCTTTTAAAGTAGCTCTTGTCATCTTTGTTCAGTTTAGGTAATTTTGTTTTGACTTGTTAGCTTTGTTGTTTTGACTTGTATTGTTGAATTGATTGACTTTGTTAATTTCATTTTGTCATTAGCAAGGTTATGTGTTTTGTCAAAATCATGGCATTCCGTCTTAGACGCTTCAATTGATAATGCTAATTCGACAGCCTTGGTAAATGTGATGTCTGGCTTTTGTAAAATTGACTCTCTTATTTCTTGATCTCTTAAACCTCGAATTAGTTGAGATCTCAACAAAGATAAAGTACAGACCGAGCACATTCTGAACTGTTACAATTTCCCTTGAACTCACATTCACTTCTAATTCTTTCAAAGTCGCTACAAAGTTAGATACAGAATCTGAAAAGAGACTGCTTACTAGAAAGTAGTGTTGCTTTGTAAGTAAATTCTTTTTAGGTTCAAGGTAATCAGACAACAATTGAATAAGCTCGTCGTATGATTTGTCTGCCGGTAAATCCGGTGCAGTTAAACTAGCCAAGTTTGTAGTGTTTAGCTCCTATAGAATTGATAAACACTTGTGTTTTGTGTTTTAAACATTCTTCTGTGTTTTCGACTAAACCTTTTAACTGGAAAAATTGTTTAGTCTTTGGCAGTATAGCTTGAAGCTTTCTACTGTATCATCAAAGGATTCGAAAGCAGAAATATTTTCTGTTCCTTTGCTTATGAGTTGTGGATGAATTACCTGTATCTCTTTGATGGTCTAAGTTGTGTACTAAACCACTCAAAGCTGTAATCAGTTGTGTTAATTCTTCTTGTGTGGAAGATGTGGTATTACCTTTTTACTCGTCGCCATTTTGTTATGTTAATTATGAATAATTAACTAGTAAAATAGAAATATTTAATCTTGTATAAAACTAGTGACATTCCTTTAGTTTAATAACAACACAATAATATCAATGTTTTCATAAAACATTATTAGAAATAATCATATGGTGTAAATCTTTAGAAAGTATAAATAACAGGACAAATTATATATAACAGAGAGCCAATAAGGAGAAAAGCTAAGACCTCGTTTCCAGTAGTGGCAATACAAATTTAATGGCTCATTGTAAATATACGTTATTGTCTTGTTATCTGTCTGTTAACACATGCAGTTTACTCAGATAATAAGAATAATAACTACTGACTTATTCTTCAATCGATTTCCTTTTCGGGTTTGATATGTTTTTGAAGTACTTTAATATAACATTTTAATAATGATCCAACCATTATAAAAGTAGATCTACATTTTAACAAGTATGTTTAAAAAACATCTCCTGAAATTTCAGAGTCTGTATCTACCATAACTTCTGAAAAATGGGTCAATTTTCAGGTCATTCCACAAAAAAAACCATAAAACTACAGTAATGATGAACTTTATATGTTTCACAGATTAAATTTACATGTGCTCTATCGTTGCAGGGTTTATTTATAGTTTTAGGGGCCTCAGCTGTAAAATAATCTTAGTTTTTAGAGTAAAATGTAATAAATACATAGTGGGTTTTATAAGAACACTTTACCAAACAGTAGGCAGTCATGTTTAAATGCAACTCATGCGTTTCAAGACTAAAATAATCTTAGTTTTAAGTAAAATGTAAAAAATACATGTGGGTTTTATAAGAACACTTTACAAACAAGTAGGCAGACATGTTTAAATGCAATTCATGCGTTTCAAGACTAAAATACTTAGTTTTAGAAGTAAATGTAAAAAAATAATGGGTTTTATAAAGAAAACTTTACAAACAAGTAGGCAGTGTGTTTAAATGCTGGTCATGCGTTCAAGACTAAAAATCTTGGTTTTAGAGTAAAATGTAAAAAATACATGTGGGTTTATGAGAACACTTTACAAACAAGTAGGCAGTCATGTTTAAATGCAATTCATCGTTTCAAGACTAAAATAATCTTAGTTTTAATTGAAATGTAAAATACATGTGGGTTTTATAGAACCACAAACAAGTAGGCAGTCATGTTTAAATGCAGTTATGCGTTTCAAGACTAAAATAATCTTAGTTTTAAGTAAAATGAAAGAATACATGTGACTATAGAACACTTTACAGAAACAAAGTGAGGCAGTATGTTTTAAATGCAATTCATGCGTTTCAAGACTAAAATAATCTTAGTTTTAAGTAAAAAATGTAAAAAGAAATACATGTGGGTTTTATAAGAACACTTTACAAACAAGTGAGCAGTCATGTTTAGAATGCAATTCATGCGTTTCAAGACTAAAATAATCTTAGTTTTAAGTAAAATGTAAAAATACATGTGGGTTTATAGAACACTTTTACAAAAGTGATCATGGTGTCTGAATTCATGCGTTTCAAGACTAAAAAATAATCTTAGTTTAAGTAAAATGTAAAAAATACATGTGGGTTTTATAAGAACACTTTACAAACAAGTAGGCAGTCATGTTTAAATGCAATTCATGCGTTTCAAGACTAAAATAATCTTAGTTTTAAGTAAAATGTAAAAAATACATGTGGGTTTTATAAGAACACTTTACAAACAAGTAGGCAGTCATGTTTAAATGCAATTCATGCGTTTCAAGACTAAAATAATCTTAGTTTAAGTAAAATGTAAAAATACATGTGGGTTTTATAAGAACACTTTACAAACAAGTAGGCAGTCATGTTTAAATGCAATTCGTTTCAAGACTCAAATTATTTTTTCTGAGTGTAGTAAACATAAGCGTATGTTTGCTAAATTTACGAAATTTCGGTGGTGATTATAGAGCACTAAAACACAAAAAATGAATGTACCCAAGAAAAGGGCTGGTATATTTCAGATCATACGAGATAGTTATCAGTTTCAATTGAAACTGTCCTTTCTTTCTTGAAAATGCCATATAAAAAATACAAAAGTAGCACTTAATTAGAGCAGTCCTTTTTCGAGGTTTAATCGGTTTCACTTGTTGACGTGTTTTAAAGGTAACAATTTATAGTCTCCCTCCAAAATATGGGATATGTTTTGTTCTCAAATTAAAACTTGTTAATTTGTAGCCATAAGCCGAGCACACGGCAGACACACGCTTAGCAGGTGGCACTGTGGGGTGGCAAATATTTCAGAGGGACACTCAATCCTACCCTTATCTGTGCTGAGGGTCGACACATGGCGCACTAACCTCCCTGTTCCCACGCTCTAGCCCGTGTTTCACCAGCTGAGCTGCGACACACGCGGTGGTGTAGGGTTGTCTACAGTCTACTCACTGTGTAAGCTACATGTACCTTGTCATGTACATGTGAGGTGCTCTCAGCCGAGGGAGTGTAGAGAGCGTGGCTTGCATGCGCTACCGCGGCTCCGGTTACCCCTAACTGCCGGAGATACGGGCTAAACACTTGCACATTACAGTAGTTAGGGACGCCCGCTCTTCTTCCTACCTCTTTTTCAGGGCTGCTTTTTGTCGAGATTTGTATAAGAAAAGCTAGCGTGTGGTGAAGGGTGTTCGCAAGATCTCGACAAGCTCAACAAACAAAATCGTAAACTATAATATTATGCCTATTACAGTCATTTTCTAAACGCGATAACTTTGACATGTCTTGCATAAAAAATCAGTCAATTTAAACCATTAGTCAATTACATACAACAATATAACAATCCCCCAAAAAAACTCTACTTGGGCCACTAAAAAAAAAAAAAAGCGTTTTTACCTTTACAAATAACCTTCTGAATCCTTAAATTAG
>CM032060.1:44831951-44853033 GCA_018831715.1 Matsumurasca onukii | reverse complement strand
AAAAAAACGTGAATCCTTTGAACCGGCAATATAATTGTCACTTCAACCCTCTAAAATACATTCAAGAAAAGCATTTCTTTTTAAACTATATATTGACATTAAAAGTATAGGATAGTTATTTAAGTCTGTACTGGTAAGAACGGAAACTATACTCTGCATAAGTTGGGAGTTGGATCGTTTGCTCGGAGCTGCGGGCAAAGAGACAAGACTTTAGCTGAGTTCTTGTTTTACTTGTATTGTAGTGTTTGACTTGACTTGGGTGTAGTCTCAGACTTGTAAGGATCTACGTCTCTTCGACACTTGTCTATTGTGTGAACAACAAAGCTCACATTTATTGGTAGATTATTTGAGTTGAAATGTTTAACAATATCACGTAACCAACAATTTTAAAGATTTGTTTAGTAATAATAATTTATTAATACAAAACATAGTGTGTAATAACCATAGGAAAGAAGGAAAACAAACAAAGGTACAACTAGTAACCACCAACTTTGGAAATCACTAAAACCTGTGATATGTAAAAAAACCCTGATATAGTATAATATGATTAATTATTGGAATGAATAAACTCTCTTAAAGTGTAAAACGAATTTAAGGTAGAATGCGCTCAAAAGCCAATATTGTAAATTTTATTTAGGACGAGGCCTTTCAAAGGCAACGACTTTATCGTCAGATCCGTACAAAAATTGTTTGTCATATTTGTACAGACCTGACAATAAAACCATTTCCTTTAAAAGGCCTCGTCCTGAATCAAATTGACTTAAATATTACCAAAATAACATTTATTCTTCTATTACAAACACAATGAAAACAAGTATACATTTAAAGAAAAGATGGCTTATATTTCGCCATATCATAGCCTAACTAACAACACTTTTCAGTGAATCTTAAACAAACAAAATAATATTTAATAATATTGGGTTTTCGATATTTTAAAATTAGTTTTTATGTAAAACGAACTATTATTGTTAATTAAATATTGACAGCAGTATTTGTATTATGAGTTTACAACGTTAAAGTATTACAGTATTATTTCTTAATAGTTCACGTGAATTTTACTTTAATTTTAGACGATTTTAGAGTTTACGAATCGAGCAAATTAATTAGATAAACCAACCCCCCTCCTCCGACATACACTAGCCATAGACCGTTCAAAATTCACTTACCAACAGAGAAAACTTGATGCGTAATCATTCATCTCAATCGTAGCAGTTTGGCAAACTTAGTTTCCTCGAAGAAAGAAGCGGCAAGTTCATAGGCTACTTAAGCTATTGACTGCTAGACAAAAACTCCTTTCTTCAAGAGTTAAGTTGTCGAACAAAGACTATCGATCAGAAGTAAGGCTTCTTGACCGATATCTGATCTCAATAACGGCGTCCTCTCACAACACTGCCTCGAGAGTTGATCACTCTTCAAGTTCAACCAATCACGTCGTTAATCTCTTACACTCTCTTGTCCTGGCTTTCAGGGAAACAACTCCTCAGTCAAGCTCTGGGGTTGTTTATCAACTTCTTTGTGGTAAAAACTAGACTTTCTTAATGTTCACAGTGTGTTACAATCAACTTGATTACAACATTGATACAATCGTTTGATTAACTTCTCCTCTCCTTAAGTAAATTCAAACGTAATAGTTTTTCAGCTATACACTTCATAAAAGTTTCCTGAATGGGTATACTAATTATGTAGCGACAGTAAACATCCTTCTCAAACTGATTTACAGTTATTTAATGCATAAATGCTACATTTTATACTGGGATATAATGCAAATTTGATTAAAACCAGTTGGAAAGACATTTAGGATTATGACCTTGTATAATGTTCAGAAGTACGTGTCATGTAGTTTACAAGCACAGGGTGTAACGGCGTTACCTTTTAGCCTGAGGCTGAATGATAACAGTTATGATACATACTCGTAAGTGTGGACGATTTTAAGTTTTACTTCAATTTTGCTGGACATAATTGTATGTAAGCAAATAAGCATTTTATATTTGTATCAGAGACCTTTCCCAGTTGTAAGATGTATGTTTTGTTTTAATTTACTTTGAAGTTTTCACAATTTTAATATTTTGCATTAGCTTTTGGGACTACAGAGTAGACTAATGTGATACTTTTTAATTTGCAGGGTGACATTTTGACTGTACATTACGAATGATTTACAGCTTAAATATTTTAGTGAATAACAGGTCGTTTTCAATTAGTTGTTTGAGTCATGTCCATAATGTGTAAATGATGGTTGCATAACATGGATAAGACGTATGAATCAAAATAATAATGTTAGGTCAGGTCACTCTATTACTCTACTATACTGTAGAGTTGTCTCTATTACGAGTACACTCACATCGTGAGCATATACTGTATAGTGTAACTGTGCAATACTTTGTTACTAGAGAAATTTGAAGACAAAAAAGTTTGGACCGAACCGGGATTTAAACCCGGGTCTCTCGCTTGCCGGGCGATTATGCTCACCACTACACCATCCGGCCTTCAATTGTGCCTTCCAATTTAGTATAAAATCTGAATGTTTATCCGAAACATGTGACTGTCAAATAGTAACTTTAAATCAACAAGCTGGAAATATTACAAACAGAATTTGCTTGACACTGTTTAGCATAACATTGTTTGCTTGAGTACTGGATTTAGCATTCGAATAGTGTAGTATGTAAATAACAAACAATTTGGTGAAATGTCAACTCAAAGCCAGTATTTTGTATACTTAAATAATACTATTTGTAAATACCACACTAAAAATTAGCTATTTAGCGTTTATACAAATTAATCTATAATATGTGCAATACTTTGTGTTAGTCTCCAATATGGCCAGAACGCTCTCCAGTATGAGGTTGAACTTGAATGTATTCTAAATGGTAAGGAATGCAATAGCTGTCTCGCATCTTTCAAATACTTTTAATCTTCGCGGCTTTGGGGTTTGCACTACTGTACTTCCAGCTGGTGTATGGATTTCAGTAGTAATATTTTTATAGTATCTTAAAATGTGGGAATGCAAATCACGAAAACTCCCTAAAAGTGTTAACAATGTCACAATGTCTACGTATGTGTATATGCAGTGTAAGCAGACGAGAAAACTGTTTAGATGCTGTGAACGTTTAAAAAAATATCCGATTTAAAACCTAAAGGATGTTTTAAAGATCAACTTAAGATTCCGCAAAGCTAAAAATTATGAGAACTACAAAGACGGTTTGGTCTACCCTTTATAGTGCTTAAAATGCAGCTTTGTGTTTTAAGTTTTAATCTAATCAAAAATAATATGTTTTAAAGGTATCCAAACGTTTTTGGTAAATTTTTACCCTAAATTTTAATACAAAAACAAGTCACCTTAAAAGCCTAGTTACATTTAAGGCGAACCTTGAATAAACTCATTAGGTCAACCACTTTTAGCCAGCGGTTGGGTTATAATAATTGTAAAACATCTTTGGGATCAAATGTAGATAGCGTGTTCAGTCTGTCTGTACAATAAGATATTTTCCATTTTATTGTAGAAATACTAATTTGCAGTTAAGTGACGTAGAAAGGGAAATTCAGTTGAAAACAACAATACTTTCCAGGCAATTTACCCCGTGAAGAATAAAGAGGGACTCGAGACCTAGCTACGTGTTTAATCGTAACTCGTTTTAAACCGATTTTTACGTGTTTTGCACTTCTTATAACCTAACGAACAAATTCCCAAAGTATTTAGAAGAGTTCACAAATACTTTGCATAATGCTTACAACTTCTGAGGAAACACAAACATTTTCCGAAATTCATTACTCAACGTTTTATTATTAAATGAATAAATTATACCTGAACATAAAATAATTAAAATATCACGCCTAACATTGATTGAACCTTAATCACAATTCCCTCATCAATAAAGGAAATTGGCAAAAGGATCGTCAAATTAGATTTAACAAACTTGCTCTTAAAAAACACTTCATAAGAGCGTAACATAGTTATTGGCATTCAAAGTACACATGTACATATTCACTCTAAAATATTGCAAATACAGTAATGTGTACTTTACGGGTCTAACCTTTAGGTAACCAAACAACAGATATGATTTTTACATAAATGTGTTGTTTTACACAACTAGGCCTATATTAGTTATTTTTAATAGTAAAAACTGTTTTACTCGGTTTAAAAGTTGTTTAAAAACAAATTTGCCCATAACAGGTAACATGATACCACATTCGAAAGTAATGTGTATAATTATGTGTTCAAACCAACACTTACGTTCAATTAATAACTTTTTTCAAAGAAATGTATTAAATAGACAATATGATTGGAGTCAAGTTTTTGTTGAATGAAAGGGAGCGGCACAACAAAGAGAGCTTTAAGCAGAAGTTCAAACTTTGTCCGGTTATTGGCCTTTGACAAAAAACTAATTTGACGTAAAGAACTCCGTTGGGAACAAAAGCTTTCTCGTCATCACTTTTTGCAAAGTTGTGTTTTATTTCCAAGTAAATATATTTTAAAATAAATTGCGTAATACCGCCAAACGATAAAACTGCTGAAAGTTTCACTACTGTTTCGACACAATTTAAACAAATTTGTTTACTTATAAACCAAAGTGAATACTTATATTTTGTTACAACTCACATGTATAGACGTTTGTACTTGATTGCAGCTTTGTTTGGTTTCTAATCGTGTTACTGGTGACCTCTTGTCTATCTGACATGTTATCCCATTTACTGACCCGCCTGACCGTTGCAATCCCACTCCATTGCCCAAGTACTCACTCACTATTGTAATCAGTTACTCAGTTGTCAGTTCATGAACACACATGGCGTCCTTTGCTATAAACATTACTTTTTTGCTTTTCTTGTCTGGTATTCTTCAAGGTAAGTGTGTAGGGCCTAGTATTTTTTAGTCAAGGGGTAACTCCCGAGGTAACTGTTAATTTCTGCAACGTTTATGTTTACACAGCTTTGTTTTAGAATAAAGAGCTAATAGTGCTGTGTGCTGGGATAATGTTATGTGTGTAAATTAATCATGTATTTTATAAAGAACCACTCAGTACAGGCTATGTATTTGAATAAATTAAGGAATAATTTGTGAGCACATATATAAGGGTCCACAGGCCCCGGAATCGGATCTAGACATTTAATTGTACCTCTGCACCTTGTTACGACGTATATCAGGGTAGAATGTTAAATTTCTTATTAGTTAGAACTGCTCAAATGGAAGCACATTTAAACTATGTGATGTAGCTTTAAAATACCATGTGATTTGTACGGTTACGAAGCTGAGCCTTTGATAGTCATCAGATTCTTAGTTTTCTATCTGAGTATAAAACTAAATCTAATAATAATAAACCACATACAGCACAGTGCTGGCATTTGCCAATACTAATTTAAATGACATACAAGTGACTCAGGAAACCTTTAAATTAAACAGGATTTAAGGCATTACTTTTGGTACGTTTTCATAATGCTGGAATATTTAAACCCTCAATGTATAAAAAAAAAAACGTATGATCCGTCTAAAATTATTCTTAGTTTGTCAAAAAGAATATCTAAAAAGGGCAATGGTTATTTTAAGACGAGAATAGTTTAGTTATGTACAGTCTCAGCTGGAACAATGAATAGCCTTTGGCAATGCACTTGCAGGCTCTTCAGTTCCGTCTCTACTACTTGCTACAGAATCTGGGCTGCACATATACCATGGAGAGAATGCATCTGTGGTAACTATACACGACAACCAACCAGGATGTCCCGCGCCTTGTATAGCCTCAGTAGCGTACCGTGCTCACAGTCAAGAGATATACTTTATATCTAATGGACACATTTGGCTGTAGGTAAATATTTAAAATTGTAAATGGCGTTCAAACAATACAAACATATATTTATTGGTGAAAGGAAAGTTTGGTTTCGGGACTGGGCCATCTTCTCACTGATGTATTCATTTACCTAACCTAATTTGCAATATTAATTACAAAACAAAACAGAGGGTACTATTCCTGTTCACTTCTTTGCTATCGTGAGAGCCCTAAGTGAACTTTATCTGCCTGATATAAACATATATTTCACTGGTAGTGATAGTTATTATGTTCAAAAGAATAACTCTGTAAGATAATAATAAAAATAAAATAAATACGGTAATACTAATGGTTAAACACTATCTTTCAAATCTGTTTGCATTCATTTTAGGCTATTTGAAATTAATAAGATGTAACAAATATCTATGAACCATTTTTGTAATTTATACAGGGCCGGTTTCGAGAATCATCTTCATTGTACATTTCAGCATTGTACGACTTACTATACGACTTACTAATATAGTTTACTTGTGTAGTCGGCTAAAGATAACATGGTTCTGAAACCGATCCTGTATAAACTAAAAACTGTTCAAGGATACTCATGTTGTATTTGTTACAATTATTACTTTCATAGTATACTTAAAATATTATAAAATAGTGTTTATCAAATTATGTTTTTTATAATTAAATACGACATTATATGCGTATAATACCTATATTTAAAGCTTTTTTCTCGGCAACAAAATTTTTAACAAACTCATTTCCAACTATTTCGCAGAGACTATGTATTTTTTTAAATAACAATATGATATAAATCTGTAAAATGGTACAACCAACCCAAAAATTGAAACCCTAGATGTGTCTAGACATTTTTATGTTTCACTAACTTTTTACATTACGTTGTTCTTTTCTGACCTTGCATGTCCAGTTCCTACTACAGCCACGTTACGAAGAACTATGTAGATCCCATAGTGGTTCTAGAAGATTCATCATCAATTTCAGACCTGTTAGTTGATTGGGTGGACTACAAGCTTTATTTTCTGAACAACTCACAGTCGATCCTCAGAACTGATTTGCTGAAAAGCAACATCAGCACAGTCGCACTAGCTGATACTCACCTCAGGCATCTGAACATCGATCCATATGAGAGGTAGGTGCACAGGTTTCTTAAATAACGTCACTTTTTCTAACAACATTTTCTAACAACTAAACTGACGACTGTTAAAATATATTACGCAATAAACAATTTATTCATTAAAATGCAAAAGACTGCAGACAAACTGTTATGGAATCTGTTAGGCGTTGTACAAAAATTGTCAACCCTAAGCCTAATAAGAAATATTTAAACTAATAAATGAAAACCTATTTTGTTTGATAAAACATGTTTTACATAATACTTATCACGCTTCATCCAAAAACGTGATATGTTATTGTTTCATTACATTTAATTGGCACTTTCGTCTATAGCTAAAGGTGCAATGGTTAAATATAGGCTAAACATAGTATTTCTTAGAAACCAACAACTAATTACCACTTTTACAGGCTGCTCTTTTACACTGAAAATGGCACCTTAAAACTCATGGACCTCAAAAATGGCCAATCCTTCGACCAACTACAGATAAGTGCCTGGGGCGAGATAAGCAAATTGACCTTGGACCTCCCTCGACACTTTCTCTACCTTATCAGCGTGACCCGCACACCTGAGGGAGACTCATGGTCACTGGTGCGCACGGGGTACACCAGGAACAGCACAGAGGAGCACAGGGTAGTGTACAGGGGTGCACAGCTAAAGCGCCACTGCATTGGCCGTCATAGAGGACACGGTGGTGTGGACCAGTGTCAGTCACACTGACGAGCCTGTCTTATACATGTGCAAAGTATACTTGTGCTCCAGCAAGTATATTCAACAAATACCGCTGCCCTTTCAGGTAAACCTTATGTATTATATGTCGAGATGTATAAATGCATTTTAAAATAAAGAAAATTATAAGGTCATGGATGGACTAACAAAATGTATTTTAAGCTAGAATAATATTAATATTAAAATCAATCAATGGATTTAATAATTTCTAACATGATTGTATACTTTACCAGAACATAGTGGATATGAAGATGTACAGTGTTGAGGGCAGAAAGCCGGAACCGAGTATGCTTGCTTGCAACTTCATTGTCCTGACAAATGTCTGCAAGTGTCTCCCTACGTCGTACAATGTATCTGTCCACCAGGCAAGACTTTTGATAGCTTCAGCAATCTTTGTGTAGGCAAGTACCTAAAATCTGCAATACTTCACAATTATCTCACAGTATATAACATGCAAACTATCTACATTTAAGTTTAAAGCAAAACAAAATAACTCGTATGCATTTGCATGTTTTAAACAATATAAATAATCAAGAGTTTGTGACTAATCAGTAATCGCTGAATTGGCCAGAAGTGGCTAGCAAAGTTTGTATTTGTTTTCGAAAACTCAATTTAGTTCGAATGGGAAGTGATTTGATTGCAAATTGAATCCCAGCCCAGCGGGTGTGTTCTTTCATCTCTGTTAATCTCTTTGTTTCCTTCCGTCCACTCAAACCAGGTTAGTGAGAATCTAATTGAAACCACACTTTCTCCTATACCAGAGAATACGTGATTTGTAGATATCAATGATGTAACTACAATAAATATAGTATAATATGATGGTATGAATAGTTTAACTGTTTACTGAGTGGTTCACATTAAACCGAATGAGGAAGTCTGTTGACGAACCTAACTCCAGCCTGTGAGGAAACGTTCATAAACAACTGTTTTTATACCATTTACAATTTTATTCTTTACTTCATGGCATTTATTATAATGTTCTAATGGAGATTATTGGCAACCTTAAGACATAGTTTGAAGTTAAATAAGACTAATACATGTTTTTAAAGTTTCAGTTCCCCAACTCACTGGTTCAATTTGTTGTGACAAGCCTAGTAATAAATGTGTAAATTACCAAAACAGATAACCTTATTCTTATTTTCCTCTTCCTCCCCTCCCTCCTCTTCCTTCCTTTCCTTATCCTCTTTTTCCTTTGGTCTTCTTATTTTTCTCTTGCAAATACCAGTGCAAAGAGAAACAAAAATGGCTATGTTGGCTATATAGGAACTTTAAATTCTGTCTATGAGGTGTAATGTTCTTAAATGCGTTCATACTTTTTTATTTCTTTAGGAGAAACTGTGTCTTACATTGGATACTTGACTACGTAAAACGCTTGTGTTTACCACATACAAAGCAAAAGAACAATCAAATTTTTAATATTTGCCGTAAAAACGTATTGCTAGCGCTATAACAGTCACGTTGCCCTTTCAAGTATTCTGAAACTACCAAACAACCACATTTTGTAACATTTCTGTCTTGCTTTTTGGTTTGTTTTTACTCTATATTTATGCTTATGATTTGTTTCTGACTTGAAGCTCTATTGCAGAAGAGTCGCGCGCGGCGTGGGGAGGTTCTACACTCCAGCACCCGAGGTTTGCGACACACACTAGGGGTGTGGATGGACGGTCTAGCTGCCAGGTTGTGATCCTCTGCTGCTGCTTGCTGATGCTGCTGACACTGGAGGTAGGGTTGTGTCTGCTTCCTTGCGCTCAGCAACAGTCACGTCATCAGCTGAGACTCGCAGGCAACCCTCCTTAGAGACCATCACTGAAATCTGACATTCTTTAGTTGTTTCGAATCCTTTGAGTTCGTGACGAAATCTCCATCTTTGTCTTTCAAAGATATCCATCTTTATCACATTAGGTAACTTTGTGTCGTAAAAGTAAGGTCTTTCATGTGCCTTATTCGACGCAAGACTATAAATGCAGTGTATCAAACCAATAAAGCATACATGTTAACTATAAGCAAAACAAATGTATTGATCGTAAGTTGACCCTCCAAATGTATAGACCCTCCTCCAAGCACAAGTATATTTTTTGGGAAAGTAGTTTCAATATACAAAAATTAAAGAAAAGTTGGAACATAATTTTAAGTACAAAACAAGTTTTTATATGAACGTTACTGTTTGGTTTAGTGCTGTACGAATAAACCAATGACAACATTACAGCTCAGAGTTCTTTAATTAATTTAACCAATGAGTACTAAAATCATCATTACAGCTGCTAAGATAAACTTATATTTGAACAATAGTATTGTATTTTCTAGTACAATACAAAATATTTGAATTAATTTGTAACGTATTGAAGATAAGGTTTAATTAAAGCATACAAATTTTGAAATTCAAAATATATTTTATTTTATTATTTATAAGAAGGTAGTATTTTAGATAGTACAAAGTATAGTTCAAATGTATAAATGTGTACAGTTAATGCAAAACAGAAGGCAAAGGATAGAACATTCTGGAATTGATATCTACGTAATTGAGAAAATGCATAGTATTAAACATATTGCTAGAAACTTCTTTGAAGGCGCTCAGCTGATTGGTCGGAATGTCCCAGAACTGTTCTGTGGTTGGTTGTAGGCGTGGTCTTGCAAACTTATATAAGTACAGAGTGCAATGACACTGTCTTTTTAAATCAAAGTTCTAATTATTGTTTTAAGAAGAAAGAAGATACGGCAAAGACCTATTGAAGATTAGCCTGTGTACCTACATTAATGTAGTAAGTAAAATATATCTATTTATTTAAAATGTTCAAACCAAAATGTTCATAAATTCAATATTTTAGATACTTTAACGTATATTTCTTTACTTTATTGAATAGCATAAAGCTTTCCAAAATGTAAGACAGATGTTTTATAATTTATTTCAACTGATAGATTTTTTTTTTATATGTATATAGTTTTAATTAACTGATTAGAAGGACTTTTTCATCTGTTTCAGGGTTCAAGTTTTAGCGCCATAATTTCTTTTAATTTCCTGTACCCCACTTAATATGTAAATAGTAACTAGAAACACAATTTTAAAATCAATAATAGCTACCAATAAGAAACCAAATAAATAAATGAAGAAAAGTCAGCTTTAATTTTGCAACCTGGGTACTGAATTTAGGCAGACTCAAAATTATATTATGTAGGTTACAAATTATACATATATAATAAGTTTTTGTATAATACTGTTGGAATGTAGGTAAAATTAAAAGGTAAGCTATGTTTCCAATTCCTAGTATAACAAGATTGTTACAAATATAATGTTTTTAACTTTTTTAATAATTGTTTCCATATCTAGTTTCAAACATATTATTTTCCTATTAGTTTTATTTAGGAGTTTGTCATTTAACTGAAATATATGGTAGGAAGGTTTGTATAACATAGTTCAATTATTATTTGTGATGTATATAAAACCCAATATAGCCATAGGATGTTAACACTGGCTTAGGCTATATTTATTTTCTAGAAAGAAGTCTTTTTGTGGCCTTGAAAGAACATTTCATGGCATGCACTCCTAAATCTGATTTGATTGCGTGATTATTTGTGCCGTTACTTTTAATTGCTACTAAAGCTTAAAGGGGAAACTTCTTCTAAAAACCGATTCTTAGACTTTACTCATGCCCAAAATCTGAGGATTGTTTGGTTTGGTTCATTCCCTAAACTCGTCCCAGCTCACCTATAGTTAAAACAAGATTGACTGATAGGTTAAACACTAAACATTCAACGCCAGTGGAAGTGGTTAACGAAACATTTGTGGGAAGTGTTGGCCGGCAACTCATTAAGGGTCGTTAGTGTGGGAGTCTGACGTAACGCGTAATGGGTAATACAACGGGTGACACCCTTCCTGGAAACGTTTGCCGGATATTCTGCGAATAACATAATATCCACAATAATTCCACGGCTCATATTTTATTATGCAAACAAGCAGATTTTGTGACAATATACAAGCAGCAAACAATAAATGAAAACTTATCTTCGCTGCAGAGATTTGGAAATAATGAAAATCTGATAATTTGAATAGTGAATAGTAATTAATTAGGGTTATTACAAATCATTAGGGCTAATACATATAACTAGGCTAGTACAAAATGTAGGCTAAGTGAAACAAAAAAGAGTCTCGCCAATAGTGACTGTGAATATTTTCTTATTTATTTATTGACTATTGCTCAACACCAAAATTACAAAATAAGTAACAGTACAGAATGGTATAGTTATACAATTTAGTAACAAATTAACCGATATATGTAAAAAAGTGGCAATAAAGTATTTTAATATTCACAACCCGTCTTTCCTAAAACAAACGACGTTCTTGAGTTCATGAAACTCCTGGTGAAATCTAGGTAACAAACGGCGACCATTGATCTTTGAACGTCTATGTCCGTTGACCGAAATGATGCAAAAATGCATACAAGACATAACTATGAAAATGGCCAAATCGATACACACAAATGTATATAGCCAACAACATTTTCATATGCCACAAAATACCTGCTTTTTTACTAGTAGTTTCTGGCTGACCATACAAATAAAATTACTCTTGATGAACAAACCATCAAATTATACAGCCACATGAATGAGTAATTTAATTTGTAACAATAGTATTAACAATCCAGGTTAAACTTATATAATGTATCAATATTGATTGTACAACGGCCTATAAACAAATCTTTTAGTTGAAGTAATGATTAATAATTAATTCATTATTAGCTTACTTAGACTTAACAATAGAATAATTATATTCATTAATATTCATTCATGATAATGGTGTGAATATTGTATCACTTAAATTGCACAGCAGTACAGGGGTTTCATAAAGAAAGATGCAGCTGAAGATTTTAATACGTCAAGATTAAAAACCCAGAATGGTACCATTGCATCATCGAACTCATAGAATATTGTTTACATTTTTTATAAAACAGCTGTGCTAATTTTCAACCTTATTATTTTGCAGAATCTTTAATGCTGTGTTTTCAAAGTTAACATGTTTTCAGATCAAGAAAATGCAAAGTGTGCGGTATGGTACAGTGAATTAATTTTCAAAGGCTTTAGTTCAGTGAAAATTTAGAACGCCTTTGAACAAAGCTGCGCTAATAGAAAAGCATTATTCGATGGTATACGCAGTTTTTCTAAAGTGCTACAGCAAAGATGCAACCAGTTGACAGTGTCATGCAATCTTGCCTTAGAAGCCCTAAAGAATTTAACCTGCCTATACGTTCGAATAATCTTTTTTCGATTAAGCACAGCTTTGTTCAAAGTCGTCCTAAATCTTCACTGTGATAAAACCACTGACTTTAACTCACTGTACCACACCACACACTCTGCTTTTGGTCTCAAATTATGTAACAATGAAAACACGGCATTAAAGTTTCTTCAAAACAATGGTGTTGACAATGAAACTGTTTTTTTATAAATGTAAACAAAACTCTTTGATAGCCTAGCAGTGGTACCTTTCTGGGGTTTTAAGTTTGACGCATTACAATTTTACAGTTAGTCCAAACTGCACAATTCTTTTATTAAACCCCTGTATTATAATAAAAAAACATTTTAAATGAAAAAACCAGTAAAAAAATTTGAGGTTATCTGATGGGGCAGCTTTGCTGTTGAAAATGCCTAAGAATAAAATTATAAATATTTGTTTTTTATTTAAAATTTGTTTTTCATAATGATCCATTAATATTAGAGCTCACTTTTCAAGATTCCTGTATTATAAATCGGACTGACTATAACAAGTATGTATTCCTCAGCAGTTCAGTGTTGTGGGAGGGGGGGGGGGGTCTACGGTACAGCAGAGCACGTAAAGGCAGTATCTCTCTCGGCACAAATATTGTGTCACTAACAATGCCTCAGAGTTACAACTCACATTCTCTCATCTGCCAGACAGTGAAACTTCCTTCACATCTTCTAAATCAATTATTTGCCAAACACTTGTACGCAGACATCGGAATGTTATTCAGCTACAATGCTGTGGTTCAGGACTGGTACAACATCAGAAATAATAGCACCGTGTAAACCTGTGTGGTTGAGAGTTCAATATATATATTTTAAATCCGTAACATGAGATGAATTTAATTTTTCAGGATTTTGAAGAGTTCAAAATGTATTTTGTATGTGATACAATAATAAAATACAAGCAACGCATCTTTTAGTTTACCACAGTACGATAAGTAAAATTTTCTCAATCTACGAATATATTTTTGAATTGCGCTTAATTTACATGTTTCCAATTCTAATCGTAAATATATACGTTAAGCTTCTCTAGTACTGACCTCTAACAGTCCGTATTTTTTGGCTGCTAATAGAATTTAATATTTCATAACAAAAAAAGAGTGGAAAGTGGGGTTTGCATGTTCGAGGATACATATGTTTGAAGTGCGAGACTTGTTGAGCACTTCAAACGGTCGAGAACATACAAAACACTTTCCTAGAGTTTTTTTGAACGATACTTTTCACTACATTACTGAATAAAACTCATTGTTGGAAACTGTTTATATTATAAACATGTTTTGTTTATTAAATACATGTTGTTTTAAAACCAGGTCTATATTTTAATGAAAATTCACATTAATTGTGTAGTTTTGTTATTAAAATAGATATTTCTTTATTAGAAATTTTATTCATTACATTCAAAATATTGATGCACTTACATTTGATGTTTTATTCATGCAAAATATTTTTTACTACACTACTATGAGTTTAACTGTTTTCATTATGTGTTTTACAACCTGCAGAAACATATTTTCAACAGCTGTCTGTGTTTTTTACTACCAAAAGTAGCACTGTTTACAACCAAAGATTTTCTGTAAACAACTTTATACCTAAACACATTCTTGCTATCGTTTCACCAACTGAAATGTAAGTGCATCAGTATTTTTGAATGTAATGAATAAAATTCTAATAAAAAATTTCTATTTGTAATAACAAAAACTACAATTAATGTGAATTTTTCATTTAAAATGGTAGACCTGGTTTAAACATGTATTTAATAAACAAAAGTTTCAATTTAACAAACAGTTCAACAATGAGTTTTATTCCGTAGTGTAGTGAAAAGTATCGTTCAAAACTCGACAAGTTCAATTCAAACATATGGTCTCGAACACGCAAAACCCACTTCCACTCTTGTTATGAAATATACTGTTTGGTTATTAAGTTGTTGACAGTGGAAAATTTTCGGTTTTAAACAATGTTACTTCCGGTAGTAAATATAGACAGCTGTTGAGGAAATTGTTCGCAGGTTGGCAAACACATAACGAAAACAGTTTAGTGTAGTGAAAGGTTTTGTGCGCGCGGCCTTGTCTAAATTGAGGATTGAAACAAAATTTTTGAATATAAATCATAATAATTTTATTAGTCAATGTGCAAAAGCGTTTGCGTTCGCAAACATATAAAACAAATACACTATTAACGGCGAAATGTAGTACAAATTTAAAGTAAAATAAATGTATTACATTAGTTAGTTATCTGGATCCATAAACTCACCTAAGCTGTAGCTGTTTGGATCCAGTTAATAGTTTTATTTTCTCAGTGTTTTGAACAATTTAATACCAGCCTGGTAGCCTAGTAGGATAGTTTTTCAAACAGACAAAGACGGTGTGGGATCTGATATCGTTCCTATATCTATCAATATACGCTAATACAATTATGTGAGAGACTCTAAACTACCTGTTCGTAATAAAAATGCAAATGTATAGTTGTAGCTAACTATGTTTTGGTTATGTACTAGTAGCTTATATTTTTTTATAAGTAGCTTATTCAATACTGGTACTATGGTATCCATTATTTGAAAGATTTTCTCCCAAACTGATTCACTTGGTAAAATGGTGGTTTAAATTTAGTATATACTTAGTGCTGAACAACGAATTGTTTAAATAAACACTGAACTAACAATTATTTTTAATTTGGTGACAAAAGAAAATATAATAACTTTAGTGTTTGCCGCAATAATTGTGATATGTGGGTTCGCCAAAAAGGTAAATAACCATAACTTAAAATATTTTATGTCTTTGCAGTAAATATTTTTTATACAAACCGCAGGTAGTGGTAGTTTGTTTAAACTAGGCTACCTAAATCAGCGTAAAATAACAAAAATTGTTGGTAGATTACTGAATTGGTTTGTTTGATAATGGAACTCCATCTACCGTCAAGTACCAGATCTCTTAGGACGATAGCATTCTGTAGGAAGGAGAAGATTATTGCGTGTTAACGCTTAGCGTATTAGTTTTACAACTAACAACAGGTTTGCAGAGAACAGAACAGATGTACGAACTTGTGTAGTACGTTATGTGTAAATTGACACTTTCTTGCATGTTTTACAATTTCGCATTAACAATGAATTACAATTAACGCTAATAGAAAATATTTTCTTAAAGTTACTCTGTGAGCCATTAATTAAATAGATCGACATAAATATCAGAAAAATGTCAATTCTGCGCTACGTGTTGAGCTTTTATGCCGATTATTACCGAAAAGCTCATAAAAGCATGAAACATTATAGGTAATTTAGTTCTACACCAACGATTATCCATCATATAGAATATCTAATTCATGTTTTAGTTGGACTACTACAACTTTTATAAATATGTGCTTTAAGTACAAGATTAGACACTTTGTATCAAATAGTAACTACAGTACATCAAACTACTACTAAAATGTTTTTTCCCCGCAGTTTCGAGGAGAAATCCGGGAAAACGATTTCTGTTACTCTTTTCCAAAGAGTATTAAAATTTCATTTTCATCCAAATTGTAGCCGTATACCACTGTTTGTGTTATATAGTTCTTCCAAAATGTAAAACCAAAATAGAAATCCTAGAGACCGCGATAAAATTGCCTGTCTACATAAACCTATATGCAATAATGTAATTTGCTGACCTTAAAAAAAAAAGGACAGTTGAACAAAACATGTTACAGTGACATTCTGTACTATGCTTATTCGTTTAATAATTAAAGTAATAACTTTAAACTTGGATTTATGTCACGTTGTCATAAATAGGGAATGGATACTAGAGGAAAACATTTCATTTTGACTAATTATAAATTATAATATAAAGTTTATTTAATGAAAATCATAATATCTGTAATATCACTATATCACTATTTGAGATGCCTTATGAGGGTATTTTAAGGCAAATATGTGGTGAAGGATGAGTGTGATGAGTGGTAGTAATAAGCTATGAGGTGTAGTCTTTATTACAAACTAAGGCCGACTCTTCCTTTATAGAATGGGTCATTAATTAATAGCCCAATGACCAATTGAAATAGACTTCCGAACCGCGCAGGTGATGGTCTGATATCTAAACGATGGTGTGGGAGTTGATGCGGGTATCATAATTGAACTCCCGGCACCTGTGACCCCTCTACCAAGTAGTGGGGAGGCACCATTTACTAGCGCTGCTGTGGCTATGCCTGCAACCCACGCAGAGCCACTCAGAGAAAGCAGTCAGTACAAGCTGGTCCCTCGGTGCAGTAAGAACGTACTCGCCGAGCCTCTCCGCTTGTACTCACCGTCCCATGTTTGTATGGCTGCAAAGTCTACAGATATGTGGTATTAGTTCGCTGACCGTTCGATTCGGTTTCGCAAGTAAGTTGAGTATTCACACTATTTCGTTCGTCTCGCTTAGTTTAAAATATTTTAATTCGTTAAATAGTCATTTTCGTATAATACGTATTTTTGTTTCTAAGTCCGATTGTATATTATTTTGCAACGTTTTAAAATACTTCCACCGTACCGACAAAGGTTTCCAAATTACTACGGACGAATTAAGTTAGTCTAACTATTTTTAATATCGATCCGTGCCATTCTGTGCAGGAATATGCCGGTGATTCCTCGCTCAGAACTGTGATTGTCGCCGTACGAGTAACTTTTCAACATCTAACGTCAGGAATCGTTTTAACACATCGGACTACCGTTATTTTACCACTCGCTGGCTTACGATTCATAAAGGCTGAGACATTTTTATTTAAATTTAACTTTTCGACTTTTCTAACTTTGATTAAAAATTATAATTCAACTTTAGATTTTGCTCGTATACGTTTTAATAGCTTCCGTACATAACGCCACAAACAAATCAGCTATCGCTACACGCGTTATAGCACTACTAATAGTGCACGGTGTCCGACAGCCGTGCAACGTCGCCCGTCCGTTATACGCATGTCGTTCCAGTTAGGTCTCCACTGGTATCTGGCCGTCGTAACCTCCAGGTATTGCGGGTATACATGGTATCACCCTTTTGGCTTTTGTCACTGGCGTGGTTTCACATTACAACGTCCTGTACCGTCCATTTTACGTAGTGTCTACCGGAGCCGTACCAGCATCCCGTCCATCCAAAATTCTATGCGCAGCCGTTCCCGGTTGGAGATCTCCACTGGTATCTGGCCGTCGTATAGTACCCTCGTTCCACCGTTATACGTAGTGTCTACCCTTTTGGCTTTTGTCACTGGCGTGGTTTCACGTATAACCCTCACGATCCGACACTCGCTTTCGTTCGTCCTACCTGTCGTACATTCAAACGCAAACGTAAGCTACCGGTGAACGACAGTTAGCATTCTCGTCACGATTCGATTCTGTCTCGGTCTTGGTGTTCGCAACGGGCGAACATCCATTGACCGTAAATAAACGATTGAATACGAACGTTCGTAACGCTCGAGCGATCTCTTCGTCGCCGCACGACGACTCGCTTCGCCAAACCACCCTTCCCGTCACCGCTCCTAACCCTCCCTTTCGATTCAGCGATGATGAAGGTAACGGTCATCAGAAGAAGTGCTTCCTGCGTTAACCTGAGTTGAATCCGAAATCCCTCCCTCCCTTCCGACGTTCCGCCGACCCCTGGAAATTGCCCAGCTCCGTACTGAGCGATTCTTAGGGCAACGTCCGATTTTATTCTTGTGCGACTGTACCTCCCGGGTAGGTGGGATAGTTTTACCTCGCGGAAAGACGCCACGTCGCATGAATGACGCCGAACAGCTGGACTAGGAACGCAGTAAGATACGCCTACGCTCGATACTTTCGAAACATTTTTTACTTGACCTTCGAACATGTCCGACCAGCAAACACTTCGAAATATGGCAATTGAAGCCGCAAGTATTAGGGAAATTTTGGGTCTCTCGCTCGATGCCGATTCACACACGATAAGGTGTAAACTTGCCTCGCTGGTAAATATCGCGAGAACTCCGACACCTCTTCGAGAAACACCACATGTTGGTTTAGATTTCCACATGTCTCGCGCATCAACCAAGTTACGTTCAGCGAAAACTTCGCACGTCGCCCTCCGTTAGACCTGATTCTCGAAATCAAAATGTCCATCGTGACCTCCTTCGTCCTCCACCTTCTTCCGCAGTATCGTTACTGCCGGAAACAGCTTACACGTTCAAAGAGGAATTGGGTAGGAGAATCCATCCATTGTCCACTTTTGACCACGTCCTTCGATTGTCAACGTGCTGACACAACCAACCGCTCAGATACCAGGTGCAGATAGCACTTCCTTCCTCTCGCTCTACACTGTACAGTGTAGGTAGACTTTCACCTGATCGGCTTGCGCCGTGAGCTCCGCCGCACGGCATACGCCAGATGTTCGTGATGTTTCACTGGGTCAGTTTCGTCCGGCACGAAGAAGTTCTGTCCATGTACTTGTTATGAGTCGGCTAAAATGAAATAGGCGGTTTTGGATTGACCCATCTTTTCAAGAGTAAACATACTTGTGTGGACTTCCTCGAGGTTTTTTATTCAGGTCATTGTTCTTGATTCTGTCTTTATGCTTTTTTTATGATCAGTCGCAACTAAATAATGAATATTGTTTTTTATTGTAAAACACAACGATGGTAGTGAATTGTCAGAAAAGGTTATTGGTAATTTTTTTATTTATTCTCACTACCTCTATACTTTGTTCACTCATTTTACTCGAAATGTCAACAAAAAAACACAACAATTGAACAAAACAATACCATAATTGCGATTAACTATTGTATGGTACTATCAGTTAACTTGTAATTTAATTACTAGTAAAATTTAATACCTTTTTGGGGTAGTGGTTCCAATATATAAACATGTAATGTCATTGAATAAATTAATGAAAATAGTTTATTCCATAATAATTTGTGCTACAAATAGTAAATACATTATGGAATTACTCTCCCAAAACAAATACTGGCAGGAGGAAGGTCACCCAAATGCAGAATATTTGCACAACAGATTCTTTATAGTTTCATAGCACTAACAACAGTAACAATATATAATACAAATAACGAAAACAATTATTAACAAAGATTTACATACAAATAAATGTAATAATAATATAGTTGTAGAATATCGTACTTATTTATGCATAGAATAAACTAATTTTCATGTCATTTCGTTTCATTATTCAAGTAGGTTATTCAAGACTGACTACACGTTTATCGTGCTTAGCACCGGATGTGTGAAAACCCCAATACGAAACAATAGTACTTCACCAAGTAGTCCGGCGTGGACATACATTTCCACCAATGGGGCGTCAGGCAACTCGTCCACCACGGCATCTCCGCCACGGCGCCGGATGTTTGTGTGAAGACTGCTATATACTCCCGCAATATGCCGCATCGAAATGCCGCGCAATATGCAAGGTATATCGAAAAGAACGCATTACTTGCATTTTAGGACATGTTTGTGGTCAGCCCACCCATAACCAGCCCGCCGCACGACAAGTAATGAATCGTTAATGCTGGTGGTGCGGTTAGTGCGTAAAATTTTCGTTAGTGCTAGTCATTAAGTACCCTTTTAACATAGTCAATGTGGGAGGGCCAACTTCACACTGGCCCACCCTGGAAACGAAGTGCGGGAAACTAATTTGTTGGTTAAATTGGCGTTGGTGCCGGTTAGTGCCGTAAAGTTCGTCGTAAGTGCTGCATTTGCTGGGCAGATAATGGGCGTTAAATAGGAGTTCTGGGGAAGCAACCCACCCAAAAACAGAATAACCACTTCAATTGGCCTAAATCTGTGGTGCTACGTTGGTGCCGGTTAGTGCCGTAAGAAATATTGTCATTGCTGAACAAAACAGCAATTTGTATATTGCATCGGCGTTACACTTAAACGTGTTTCATTAAAAGAAGTTAGGTGGTGCTAACGAAAAGGTATGCGGCTTTAACCAGCATAACGAAGCACTAACGGTCACATTGTCAAAGTGGGCGGGCCGGTCATGGGCGGGTCAACTTCACTGGTGTGAAGTTGGCCCTTATAAATACTAATAGTCGTTAGTCTTCGTTAGTGCTAGTTAATGCCGTAAATTTCGACGTTAGTGCTGCATTTGACCGGCAGCTAGAGGCTGAAAAGTTTTCACTATTTTGACACTTATTCGTTAGTGCTAGGAAAACGTATCGGCCCACCAGCAAAATTTGATCTTAAACTGTAGTGTTAGGTTGGGTGAGGTAAGTGCCGTAAAGAAATTCGTTAGTGCTGGTCAATAAAGTAAGTTAT
>CM032060.1:44786069-44831851 GCA_018831715.1 Matsumurasca onukii | reverse complement strand
GATCAAAGTAAACGTCAAACGTGGCATGTAAAACCGCTAGTATTATATACATTGTTCTACTAAACCAGGCCGACCACAGCTAAGCGCTAGAGAGCCGCTGGCACGAGTGAATCGAATTTCCTTGCAATATGTTAATCAGTTCGCTGTGTTGCTAACCTCGCTACGCTCACAGTCTTGCTTCGGCCTTCGGCCTCAGCTTGGCCTCCTGTATGATCACGGGCGTTACGAGGCTGTTTGCTGCACAGCCTGTTGCACAGCTGTTTGCTGTTAGCCTCGCGACAGAATTACGGGGTTGGTTTTCTGGAATGTATACTACATATTTATTTCTTATAATGCTTCATAACAGGCATGCCCAATTACAATGGAGCATTTAAAACATAACAATTAGATAGCATAGATAGCAGAAATGTTCATGGATGCACAAAGATACATATCATGAAAGCAAAGTAAGTTTTAATTTCAGTAAAGTCGGACTACTCATTCGGATGTTATAGCGAAAATAACTTTTGCCGCATTATGGAACGATTTGATGGGTTAAAATAGTTTTGGTATATTGATATATAGTAAACAAAATACATATTTACTGTTTTTAGATCATTAAACTCCTCTTTTTAGTGAAAAGTCCCCCACAAGGGGGGTCGGTTGTCGGATTTTGCTGGATAACGAACTCGCCCGGGATATTTAAAAAAAGAAACATTTGTACCAAACTTGGATAAAATCTGACAAAAAACATGACCTGTAGAGATGATACACATATACATATGTACATAACGTTTTGAAAAATGCTCAAAACTTGTTCTGGGGTCAGGATTGGTGTTCATTTCAAGGTCCCGGGCCTAGATCTTACCATGTGGACGGCATGATTATCTCATTTTTCCAAAGGAAATTGGATAGCAACGAAAGCTTAGAAAGAAGAAGTTTGAACAGTACAGTAATTACTCTCACGCTGGGAAGTTTATGATTACCTTAACGAGGTAAGAACTTGAACTGCAAGGTCAGAAAGCCCGGGAAGTAGGTTAATGCAAGTTTAGTTGTTGAGTGGTTGTTGTTAATCCCTGACCTTATCAAACTCAGCTCTAGTCTGTTATCTCTCATCAAACTGTGGGCAATGCTTTGCACACTCAATAACCGTGCAGTGCGGGCGGGGAAACGTGAGGATGCAGAGGCTAGGGTTGCTAGTACAACGAACGCAACCGGTATAAGTTAGCTGTGAGGCTACAATATACACAAATAGAGTGGATTTTACACAGTTAAATTTTTACTTAGTAAAACATATTTGAAATACGTGAATGTACAGTGTTTTTAAGTTTTAAATATCTCATTGGAAAATGGCATTTTGAAAGTTTTGCTCCAATCTGCCCTAGATAATCTGTTTGACATTATGTAAGACTATGATTCATTTAACATTTGTTGGATTCCAAACCTTAGAAAAGTCACTAAAACCCGCTTGGAACTTGTTCAAAGTTGACGCGAGATTTTCGTTTCTAGCTTCTCACAAACATAATTATATATTTTTCACGCACGAAGACACTAGTCATCGGTCAAACTACATCGTCATATCTTGTCGCCTGCACAGCGCGCCCTCGTCGCTTCAGCAGTTTCAGTCAGTCCGTTAGTCTTGTGCATGTTGCCTCACTTGTTTCAGTAAGCTTGTATATGATATTACTCTAATTGTTAACACCCTGTATACATTGTGTAGACCTGCACACAGACTGGATAGTGATGAAAGCGTGCGCAGGCGTGACGTCACAACACCGTATATCCACTCCAGCTCCTGGTCTTTGTCATCATAATAACACATTGTAAGGCGACAACAATGTAACTATGCAACACCCGACACCGCCCTGACATATTTCCAATCAACACTTTGTGTGAAAGTTTTAAGCACTAAACTTTAAATTGAGCGGTTGTTGTTTTTGGACCAAATAAGGCGGAGGTATCTGGTTCAACTGCACCATTTGGACCGCCTCTTTAATGTGTTAGAACTTATTGAACCCTCTTACTTCACTTTTGGGGATGTTTTATCTTGCCTCAGGAGTAGCTGCTGTATACTTCAAACAAATGGCATTTTAAAACCGACAAAACGTTTTTATTGTAAGTTACTTTTATTTAAAAGCCAAAATGGTAAATGACTATCAACCATCCTAACTAATGAACTGACTATCGACACATCCTGATAATTTTGATCATTGTTGATTCATCTCGAGGTAAATAGCCTACAAAACCTATAACATAACTGAGTCGTCAAGTATTTATAGTTTTGGTATCAATTTAAACTCGAGTAGGTATGTGCAGGAAAAATACAATGAAACAAAATAAAATTGTGTTAATTTTTATAAGTTGCCATCTGATGATCTGACTCCCCCCACACATAACATTTTTGATGATAGGGTACGTTAGCAAACATATCAGTTACCGTTTTTACTGCCAATATTAGAGCGATTGATGTTTTGAAACGGCAATTTAATCGAGGCCTGTACGTGTTGAATGGTGGAATGAGGATCCAATTCTGAGTAAGAATAACAGTTTACCCAGTGAGGGTAGTGGAGGGTTCACACGTATATAAAGCAACAATCTCTGCCGACATCACTTATGAGTGACTCGGCAGCAAGAAAGGGACGAGCAAATTATTCATGGACCGAGTAGAGTAGAGTAGGTGACTGTGTACTTTGTCACACATTTAGTGTTTTAGTTGTCTCCCGACAAGATGGATCAAGTTTACTCTGTCAAGTCAAACGTGATAGTCTTTCTCTTCCAGTTTAGCGGTTATTTTATTGTGCTTGTGAAAAGAAGGTTTTGAGCAATATACAAGGTTTTGTTTCTACTTTTAGACAAGATATTCATACACTACTTATTTATGAGAGATTGCCGATGCAGGCTGGCGTAAAACTTTTAAACAAGCTCCCCAACGAGATAAAACGTTTACTGCCAGAACTGGCTTTATTCAAAAGGAAATTAAAAGAATATTTGTTGATTAAGGCTTCTTACTCTGTAGCAGAGTTTATTGCAGAACCTGATAACTTCCCATATATATGGAATATTTAACATAGTAAAATATATAGTAATTTCAAAATCACGTTAGCCACTCAAACTACAATATCTAAATTAAAATAAGAAAGACAAAATTATAAGACGTATATGGACATTATTTCACCGTATTTACCAGTGGCTTAAGCCCATTCTGGCATTTTAAATTGTAATTCACCTCCCATTTCACCAATATTGTATCATCTCCATTTCATCAAAGTCAACACAATTCACATTGTACACTGACTTAATAAATTATAAATTATTATTGTTATAGTTTCTTCAGTGTATGGTTCAAATACAAACAACCTAATAACTACACATTTTATGAACCAAGAGAATTAAACAGCTGAGGTTAAAATAGTATTACAGCCGTTTTCCGTTGTTTTTGAGTGAACAAAAAGATTACGACGTTTCGGGATCTGGATTATGATCAGATGAAAAGTAACCTAAAACATAACACAAAACATTAGGAAAAAAGCAATCAATTCAAGTTTTGTTTGAATTCAAATTTGTTTATTTTTCAAATACAATTTGACCAATCATACAGTTTCTGACCCCGCTAGAGGTCTTGGTAGCCAGCCAAGCTAGCATTTCAGACTGCGAACAGTCAAGAATGTACGAGCTAAATAGTATGCTTAATATACATGCTTAACTAGTTGTCTGGTAAACGTGTAATTTTAGTTTTTAAAACAAACAAATATAGTATTTCTCACTTATTTATTAGCACGATCACCCACACTCGTGAACACTGAAGCACTCGAACCTGTAACGTTTGTTGAACCCAACAGTTGAGTTGAATATTTCACTTGACGCAGTGGGTAAGTCTATCAGCAGACACTGAGATATGTGAGAGTGAATGAGGCTCGTAGTTATGTGGATGGTAATGGACCTCCTGACTCTAACAACCTGAACAGTAACATACGTCTTTACTCTTCAGTTAGTGTTTATCGACTAGCTTGCCAATCCACCTAATGGAACTTAACTGAAGCACGTACTCAGCTCATAGGCGGAATGTAATTTATTTTTGTAGAGGTATAAATTTTAAAAGTCTGTATAAATAAAACAAGACTTTTGTCTGTACATTGAAATGAATCCATTGGTTTTTGGTTATTTGGTTGTTTTACTTTGCAAAAACCGAAACTGGCGGAAACCCGAAAACAACGTTTGCTATACATATATATTTCTCCATGTCCTGGCAATAAACAGTTTGACCTATACTCAAACAGTTTTATCAGTGAGATTTTAAAAAATTAGGTTTTAAATATTAAACTGCTACAATTTTAAAAACACTTGTGTTATAAAACAAACTGTTCATTTGCATTACTATGAAATAAACGTTCTTACAATACTTAAATAATCATTTATTGAATATATCATTATATTGTTTTGTAAAACACAAAATTTCGTATACTTGATAAACGGACCTTTTTTCAGAGAAGTGTTATTCTTAATATGGTATGTTATTCTTAATCCCTTTGCCGACCTCCCTGTGGTAAAGCTGGACAGCTACGTCTTCTGTCTACGTATACTACACAGTTGGCATAGCTAACTAACAGGCAAACATAACATTAAACTTTATCGCTACACTATAATATTAAACAAACACAACCATGCGAAGAACGGATACGTCAGCTAGGAAACATTACAGAAGTACAGGTGTACAGGTGGGTCGGTAGTTTGATGCCGGTACCCGAGCAACAATCTGCCTTTTACAAACATACTTTACAGTCACGATACTATAACATAATATTTCATCCGTGGCGAAGCACGGGTACACATTTAGTCAGTCAATAAAAGACTGACACCGTACAAATCTTTGGTTTTGTCAATTAAAATCCAAGCTAAACATGTTTCGGCAAATCGTATTACCATCGACACATACTGTCGCTCTTTACCTCCGAGCCATATCAACGAACGGTGCTTACACAAGTACAGTATTGGAAATGAAACAAGGTGTTATCTAATATCTTGTACAAAAGTAGTATATTTTTCGTGTTTGAAAAGGTTCTATATGAAAAATGAAAGTGAGGCGAGCAGGTAAATGTTTCGGCGTGAACAGTAACGTTAGCCAAAGTAAGCACTACGTACTGTATATAGTATACGATGCGATGCGATGCGGTGTTGAATTGATTTATTACCCAGGTCCCAGTCTGCACAGTCTGGCAGTGAATATCAAATTTATCTCCTACAAATAACACATTTCCACCTCCGAACCATCACTCACTAGTGATGGATTGATTTGTTGTCTTTTAAATATTTCAGGTGTTTTCAAACACAATGTCGTGTTTACACAATGTCGCTGTGTATTTTGCCACAATGCACATGTTTTGCATCAAACGGAACATGATCAAAATAAGAAGCACTTCTTTAACCGTGCCTTAAAGGTCGAAACAAATGATGTATTAATTTTCAAAATGTACAGGATATTCAAGAATAATATTCGAGTATGCTCATGTTGAGTCAATTGAATGAACATTGTCTCATATTATATAACTATATGTCTCATATTCTAACGCTGCAGTAAAAGAATACACATTTTATTTAGTATGAATTTATTTCCACACATTGCACTACCCCCTAACCTCCTTAAATAACATACTAAAATTTCCTTAACAAGAAACAAGTATTTTTAGATACAACAGGACAAACAAATGTTATATTTTTAAGGACAAGAACGGCTAACTGGGATAATTTCAGCTCAGGAATAAATGAGACTACGTTGTAATTCCACCGTTATACACTACTAACAGATGGTGGCGTGTGAACTTTATTTGATTGTATAAGTTAGTCTTCTTCCACTGGCTTACTTTTCAGTTTTTAGACACATAATAAAACTTCGAAAATGTATGATATTATTTGAGGGTGATCATTTATTTAGGGTGGTTGAAGTAAGCGAAGATTCTTGAAAAGTAACGATTTTTCTAGTTATTACAGCTGAAATGTTAACACAAACGTTATTCTTACGCCTTAGAACAATAGGATGGGCCAGGGGCCTGTTCTTGTTTTCAATTTTGATTACTTATCTTGAAGGTCTTCTTCATTGCGATTTAAAAGATCTTAATCAGTTTGATCTTTAAACTACCTAACTTACCTAATTAAACTATGTTTGAAAGTAAAACTTATATGAAATTTAAAGGTGTTTACAGACGGATGATGATCATTTGTAGACACATTCTGTGGTAATAAAATGTATAAATTAATATACAGTATTTCGATACTGAAATTTTCTGGTATTCTTCTAGTCAACAAGAAGAATAATAATATAGATACCAGAAAATTTCGGTATCGAAATAATTATATTGATTTTAAATTTATACATTTTATTGCCACAGACGTAGTCTAATAATGTCTACAAATGATAAAACTTATAAGGTAAAATATTCAAAAATATAATTATTTTATTCTACCCGTATTCCTACTGCTTCGTGCTTTAAGGCCCACCTCAGAAAAGTCTAAATCCTGGCCTTCTTCAACCAAGCGCTTGTTAGAGTTTACGGCGGACCTTCTTCATGCACTTGTCAAAATAATTTGTACATTTAATAAACATGATATATTTGGAAACTAGAGGTAGTCAAACCAGTACTTCTCATAAGTAGTTTGACAGTTTTACAAATAAACCTTGAAATTGTCCAGGTTGTCGTGCCATTCAAATCCATTCTGTACACTTAAACGCGTAATTTTGAAAAAAAACACTCTTTACTACGCGAGCGGCGAGTGGGTAAGTTTCTTAGCTTTAAAACTACTGTAATGTAAATATCTAAAATCTTAACTTTAATATAGTGTCGTCGTATTTTTTGAGGTGGACATGAAAACAGATGTACTCTGAGTGTTGTTCACTTATCTGTGGTTTGATTGTTGGATGTGTGTGTTGCAGGTGGACCAGGAGCAGAGAGGGGATACTTCGGACCATGGACTACGTGCAAGGAGCTGCTCTACGGCAGGACCAAGTGTGGGGACAACGTCTCCAGGTTTCAACCTCACGGTTAGTTGCTTTACCCTTCTGTGCAAATATATATAATCAACTCAACCCCAGTGATGTAGTCATATTAATTTTACATTTACGACAACTTACACATCTTGTTATATAACCCGACAAATTATCTGTGTCCGTAGCTCAGAAGAGTTACGGTCTCCGGTGCCGAGGGTCTTGGGCTCGGCGGGCGCATGGGTTAGGACAGATTCCCCAGAATTAATTGTATGTTTTATCACAAATATAGTAAGACTTCAGCTAACATGCAGTGTTCCGGCTTAAATCATACACCTTAAAAGAACAAACAATAAAATAATCATAATAAAAATGCTTCTTGTCAACCATACATTTTAGTCACGCACATGATTCAGTTTTCACTGCCAGTCGATTCTTTGCCGTATATTATAAACTACTCTTCAGAGGTCGCTTTATGACGAAAGTATATGTGTCAAAATGTGTGAAATTTAGGTCATGACAACTTTTATTGGGAGGAAATTTTTGTTGATACGTTTTTGAAAGCTTTACAACTTTTTCGAATTTAGAATATAATCTGCAGCTTTTGCCTCACATCTGTATCTGTGCTGTTAGACGAATAACTGAAGTTTTATTAAAGAGTATGTTCAATCGAAACCTGGATTTAACCACACCTTTCATAGGGATTACTAAACTGACAATCAGCCTATTGGACTAAACCTTAATTTTAAATAAATCTGTATCCAAAATCTTAAAATATATTTTTGATGCAGACATATTTAAAACTCCCCTTATCATCGTTATTTTTTGAAACTGATTTCCCATTACACTGATCGTCGTTAAGTTTGAGCTTTAAAAAAGAGTTACTGTAACAATTAACTGATATAACACCTACCTGACTGTAATGTGTTGTCTGTGTACAGGCGCTGTGAGGATAGCGGGGTACATGTCTGCTCTGAACACGCTGTTCCTGGCATGTTTCTGTGTGCTGAGTGTGATCAGCTGTCCATGATCGTCTCCAAGGACAAGGTGGTGCTCAAGTACACCTCCGCAGTCACTGCCAAGCTAGGCTTAGCGCTCCTAGCCAGTGAGTATGCATACTACGAGTATATTCAGTGTCTCATGTGCCATTTAGGACGAATCTTACATTCGTGACTGAGTGGTCAGTCACGCCTCTCTGTCTTAGAGGGTAACAAGTTCTAGTCTAGCTAGCATAGACATTTGAACTTGGAATGTTCCTTCTGAAAATATATAGTAATAAATAAATGAATTACCTCAAAGCCCCTAAGAAACCAATAAAACTAGACAAGATGGAAACAGAAAATAAAATAATTAATCGTTAATGCCCACTTGGTAAAGATGTAATTGTTTAGGCTATTAGCCTAATCAACACAAGTACCAATCACTGTGGTAATTTGTTTTAAACCATACCTAGAGATCATATTAAGCGACAATGACTCGGAACTGCGTATTCAAAAATGTGATGTAGAAAGATTTTCTATTGTCTAAAAATTACTTTTAGCTTACGTAAATGTTGCTCGTATGGGGAATAAAATTAAATATGACCGCAAAAAAAGTTCCAGACATAGACTTATAAAAATTCTTATATCTCCAGAACTGCATGTTGTACACTGCACAGACTAAAGAGTCCGTTAGTCTATGGTGCTACATTTGACTTGCTATATTCTTGTTAGTTGTTCTACGTTATACATTGTTGTTCTGCTATAAGGTCTACTATCATTAGATCAGTAGATCTTTTCTTAGAACCCAAATAACAGGAAAAGAGCAGCAGTGCTACATTTGGTATGGTTTCCCTATACAAGGAGAGTTTAAATGTCCCCGAGGTGAAGGAACAATTTTGAAACCCTTTTAAAGAATGTTTTAAATGGTTAATGGACGAGTTTTCGTCACTCAAAATCCAGGAGGAGAGCCTTCCAATGCTTTAAATGAACCCCTTGTGGCACCTGAACACAAATTCAACAACGGTATGTTTATCTCAACTCATTTTTTTTGTTTTATACTCATTGACATATTACAAGTTTCAGAATTAAGCAGCAATATTTCACATACCGTACAAATAGTTTTTCCTAAAACATTTTTGCAAAATGCCTAAGGTGTTTTGTTACAGGTTGTGATCCCTCAAACATTTATTTTCTAAAGAAATTTTGTGAAAACCAATCTATGTGAAATGTAAATAATAAAATGGTAAATAAAGTTCATAACTTATCATGAATAATTTGTGTTACAATGTTTGCATAGCAGCAGCCGGTCTTTTCGCTCTACAAACAGACGACCGACTCAACGATTTCTTGTCAAGAGAGGAGAATCTTTACATTCAGGTAATTTATACTTCAAAGGGTACACCTCGATCTGTTATGAGCAAACGCGTGACATAGACCCCTTTAAAATATGTAGCCCAATTTTGCATGAATAATTAAATGCCTTTGACAAACAATATGAAATAAAACACACTGTAGTATATTATGTTGTTTTAAGAGCTCCGTATGTCATGTTGTTCTGTTTTGGTATTTTGCTGACGCCTCATATTGTACTACTTTCCTAATGATACTGAATAATATATGTTTTATCAAAAGTACTTGCACGCACCAATGCTATTCTCCATCAGAAATCACTGATATTATATTACATGATATTTAAGTGCATATGCAAGGTGGTGAGTAGTAATACACATTCACTCACCCCGTCTCAGTCCTGAAATGTGTCTGACAATTATATACAAGTACACAAATTATACACTACTGATACATTGACTGTTAAAGACATATAAAACCTAGGCCTACACCAAACAGTAAATGCTGCATTAATAATTAATTGTAGTTAACAACGCTAAATTGGGTAATATATAGTTAGTTGATTTTCATTTAATAACACTGAACTTATTATTGATAATTTTAACGTTTGTTTTAAACACACAAAAATTGTGTTAAATATTTAGTGTGCTGGAAACCCCACACTCGGACTAAGTGGTTTTCCCATAAAACTAAATTGTTGAAATTTTCAACTGATATCTTTAACTCACACAGACAATGACAATAATACACTCTGATTAACAGTAATTTGAAACTGTATTAATTTAGTAACTATTCAAACAAGACAGGTTTTAAAAATATGTTTCCAAAACCTACAGAAAAGAGTTGGTTTTACAGAAAACATTGTTAGAAAGCATATTTACAGTCAAATTGGCACCTTTCCTTTTACACTGCATCAAGAATTTTCTTAAAATAAATAAAGATTGTCTACTATAAAATACTTGTAGACAGTTAGATGATAATACTTTGCACAATGTGAAGTGCATTGTTGATGAGTATTGTCTGGTCTGGGTGGAACCGCACTATTGTCAAGAGCTTTGAGAACAATTTCCTGTCCATTTTCAGTTTAAGCTCCATCAACAGGTAGACTATTCCAGTACTTTACAATGAGTTCTATCAGCTTAGTGGACCTCTACCTCACTTTGCACCAAACACATGATAACAATCTTTCGATAAAACGTGTAAAACACACTTTAAGAGGTGAGAACTTTACATTATAGTGGAAGCAATTGATAGATTGTCCAGTAAATTAAAACTTTGTTGTGTTTTATACTTTGCTTTAAGGACAGGTCTTAAATCCCTTCAGCTCTAATACATAATACATGATTAAAGATCCACTTTCATCTCAAAGAAACTTGTTTCTAATATTTGTTTTAAAAACCCATTATTATTTGCAAACAATCGATGTATTGTTATTGAACACAATACTGTATGGTTCATCAATCATGAACAAATCGTATAGGAATGTTAAAAATAGTTCCATTGTCACTGCCTGAGTTTTATGGAACACCCTATGCCAATGTTAAATTTAGTACACAGCCCAGGTTTTGAAATGTTTCTGAAATATGCGATTTTGTCTACTTTAGTCATGCTCAAGATTGTATGACTAAAATGACATATATTTGACCCAATTCAAGCATATTGCAATAAAAGTGTTGTATTTAGTTATAATAACTATTACAATAGAAATGATTTGGAACTTGGAATGACATTTATGAGTAAATGACGCTCTTTGATGTTACGGATGTTACACTAACAGTAACAGGTCACTCTGGAGAGACACAAAAAGCGTTATTGTTTCTCTTATCTTGGAGTGCAGCTCCCACTTAACCAAGTCATCCAACAACTTCTTCTTTAACACCAAGTAAAGAAACTTGAAATGTAACAACGTCCAAACTTTGTCCAGAATCAGCAAGTTTCAAAGGAGATTATTACATAAAATTAATAAAAATATACATGAACCGAACATTTTAAAGTATTTTTAACAATGGCAATTAAGAGCTTAAAATTTAAAGTACAAACGTGTTTTTGACAAACTCTAACTTAGTTGAAATTTGAGTGTTTGTATAGACGGTTTAAAATCATTTGTAGACATTTTTAGGCTACGTCTGTTAATAATAAAATCGAAAATTTAAAACTCAATATATTTCAATGCCTTGAAATTCTGGTTCATCAGTCAAAACATAATGTATAACTATTAGTTCATTGTTTATAATTATTGGCACACTAATTTTATTTTAACAATATAATTAATTCAAATTACGGTATTAAAAAAAATGTCACTGATGGAGTGGGTTTAAAATTTTTAATTTTATTATTAACAGATGTAACCTAAAAAGTCTACAAATGATTCCTGACTTATTTTTAATTATTTTTTTGCCACTCAAGCTAATGGATATTTATGACAAGTTACAAATATAGTTGTTTGTGACATATTATGTGACAAGTTACACTGTACATAGTTTCATCCAGATTTCTCATTTTATTGATCTTGTCAATTGACAGCATTACTACTGTCAGGTGATTGTCCTGACAGCTAATTGTTAGGTATCTTGTAAAAACAATTATTATTATTTTCAATTTTTATAATTGAAAGTTTAATAAATTTACTAAAAATGGAAAATAGGTTCTGATGGCAATTTCATATTAATATTACAATACTATAAGCCAAAGTATCAACTTATATTGTTAAAACAAAATTAATGTGCCAATTAAAAATTTACTTAAAAGTAAAATATCAGGATTTGTTTTTATGGTTGTGTTTTTCAAGTTTAAGATTTCCAAGCAAATCTACCAGGAAGGTTTAAAAAGGAAGAGAATAGCCATATCACCCTTCGCTATGATAACAATATCCTGCCTATTAATGTTGAAAGCTGGCGTTATTGACATGATCTATTTGACATTGCTCCCAACACAAGTTAATTGACTGACTCTGATGAAAAGTAAACTCTATTCTAATTTTGATTGTTTTAAGGACTGTATAAGCTTCCACGCTCTTTCTTATATTTTATAAACAGAGATATTTATATTTTCTCTGGAGGCTGAAGTTGTTGAAAATATTGAAAATTGAAACTCAAATAGTGTGTATATAATAATGTGTATATTGTGTCCAAAAAGTGATTATGCCTCAATAAAGCTTTTGATGAACAAGTGTCGTTATTGTCAAAGGTTCTAGACTGAAAAAGTTATATATTTTAAGTTTATTACTTCAGTCTAAAGCTTCTGACGATATGAACCTTGTTCATAGAAACTTTAGGCAAAATAAATTGTATTTTAGACTTAATTAAGGTTTAGATTTGAGATATGGAATTGAAATAAAACCACTATATCTAGATCTGAAATAGCAGGACTGGTGTTATGTGCAGGTTGTCCTGATAGTGCTGACGTTCCTGTTGTTTATCGGAGCCTTGTATGACATGCTGTTCGCACGCCGAGCTGGAGGAGATCCTACCATGTCCTCCAGGGACCCCTCGGGCACTGACGCCATCACCTACAACAATCCGGGCTTCCGAGACAAGCGCTCAACCCACCCAGGTATATAAAGTACTTCACTCTATAACATTATTTTTTGTAAATCTAGTTGAATTATTTTACAATTAAAATTTAAAATCTGCAAATTAAAATTTACATGTTTTAAAATTTAATTTGTTTTTTAAGGTTAATTTTGTATTAAACAAATAGATTTTAAAGTCAAAAGTTATTGTTTGGTATATAATGATGATATGTGACAGAGATTGCATTGTACAGTCAACTTTAAATCTAGTAATATATACTTTGTTTAAAGTATTGATAATTTCAAACAAAGAAGACGTATAGCTGTGAGATAGTACAAACCCAACATGCACAGTATGACCCAATACAATGTAACACTTCAAAATCTCTATATTTACTTTGTAACTTACGAGACATTATAATTATTGGAATAACATGATTACAGGCCTTTTGCTTTCCTTGTTTCTTACAACTATTTAGAATCTTATCTAGATTTAATGACAGCGATCAAATGAATCATAAAACTTTAACTTAGGTCTTAAAATCAGAAATAAACAATATACAGTAGTATATTACATTCCAAGTACTAAAATTACCTTTTAAAACTGTGAGGATACAGGCAACCAGTCCTGAGGTTCTAACCAGCCACCGTTGTTTCGATTGACTTTACAAAACAAATAAGTGGCAAGTTGAACATCCTTTGTGCGTTTCATCAAAAGACAGTACTATTCAGCTGCAAACGTATGGTAAAGATATTTTAATTTTTAACACAGTATGAACAATATTTTTGATCATACAACAGAATAAATCAAATTATCTGATGTTTTAATTAAACCTAATTGGCTTAGGTTGAAAGAGCAATAATTTTTTTAAAAATCAAATTCATATAACGAACAGATCAAGGAGTTATTCTGTAATTATTTATTATTCTACTGTATGTGTTTTATTGTAAATATGTAGAAAATACAACCACTGCAATAATAGTAAGGTTAAATTGGTAATATGGATAAGGGTGCTTGTGTAATGACAGTGTTTAACAATACAATATTTAAAACAAACAAATTAAAACTCAAACCATGCGGTTTTGGCTTCCCATGGTTCAGAAAAGTATGTTTACAATAGAAACAAACTTTCTGGATTCACCCAACTTTAGTGTGCTCTGGTAATGACAAGTTTCAAGGCAATTTATCCGTATTGCCAGTGGTATACCAGTACCAGGAATTCCAGAAACTGTAAGACTTCATCATAACTGTAATAGAGTGTACTGTTTATAATAACAATGTTGTTAATCTGTGATGGGTTCATTAGAGGCAATGTGTCAGTGACGGATGCAGTGGAAGCCTTACTCATACCCGGTACTAACGGAGCATGGTGACGCTGTCCACCAACTTGTCTTCCAACGGTCGACGACAGGCTCGATAACGCCAGTCCGCTGCGGTCCAGTCTCAAGAAGCGAGACCTGCAAAGCCAACAACGCCCGGCATTCAGAACCCAGGCTTCAGCGGCACCTCGCCCCACTGTCCAGGAACGGCAGCACGGTCAAGAAAACCGCCAGAATACAGACAACCAGCACTGAGGTCTAACCAGCAACCAGTGTCCCTAGATTAGACTGACTGTACAAAACAAATAAGTGACAAGTTGAATGTGCTTTTGTGCATTTTGTCAAAAGACTATTCTGCAAAGTGCAAATGTATGTATTACTGTCTTAAATTCAAGGATTATGTTTAACAAACAAGTATTGTTATGAAATCAATCAAAACCTAAAATAATTCGAATCAATAAGGTTTTTTATCATTTACTGTCTAGTACCTAATGTAAATAATTTAAAACTAAGTCAAAGATAGAACCTTCAAAATAATCATATCTTTGCTTTGTTCAATTTTCCTAGTTTCTTTTAATAAGGTTTAAACATCACACTAAAAAACTACTAAGTATATTGTAAATAAGTAAGCAAAGTGATTGCAATTCCATTTACATAAAAACTATATTCGTACGTAATGGACTTATTTTTTGTACATATGGTATATTTTAGTATTTATGTTCAGTATTTTGTTAAATATATATAGTTTATTGTGTAAATATTTTATTTGTGGTTATAAGAATCATTCCGTCCAATATTGATTGAGTCAGTTAGTGAAAAATGATGTTATCAATATTATTACATTATTGGACTTGTTTAGTTGTGTATGTATTATTAATTTTGAAGGTATAAACATTGAAATTTCAGCAACAAACAATGCTACTTTTTTTCAACAGTTACAACTTTAATGGGTGATATTTAAATCCCTTTGTAATATTGTGTATATAAAATTTGGTTCCACCATAGTTTAAAATAATATGCTATTGAATAGTAAAATTATGGTTACTTAAAGGACTTACCAAGCACAACAAAAAACTGTGTACCAAAGAGCCTGTGGTTCTTAAATTCTGTCTTAAAGACACATTAGTCCTTTTAAAGGACATTTTTCATGTTTAAAGTATTATTTCTTTAATATGTGTAAATAGTTTGAACATAAAAGAGCTTTGGTTGGCCTTATAGTATGTTAAGAAACAATAAGTCTTCCACTACAAAGAAAACATGGATATATACTTTCCTATACATAGGAATGTATAGATCCTAAATATAAATAAAGTCTTGGCATTTCATTTCACACTACTTTGAGTTTAATTTTACCACTTCAATGTTTTATATTTTTATACAAAATTACAGATACTAAAGTTTTATTTTTGGTTGGAAACTTTTCTCAGTTTTGTACCAAGCATACCATAGACCTGTGTTGTTTAAGACCACACCACAACTATGCTGCAGGCCAGTGATGACAATAGCTACCATGAAACAAATTTCTTGCCTCATGTCAATATTATTGAAATTTTTCAAGTATAGTTTTCCATATCCAGAACACATATTGAGCATTGGCGGTATCGTAACAAACAAAATTAAGTTTATCTAAGGTGTGAGAATTGCTCATTGAAAATTTGAACATACAGATTTTAAAAATAACTTGCATCATTGTAACATGTTATTAACGTTTTTCAATGCCTATATTATTATGTTGATCTTGGTTACCAAAATATTTCTGAATTAATCAATTTTGTCTGTCAGTTGCATAGAGGTTTTTGTAAGTAAGTGCACTTTAATAAGTATATACCTATTATACTTAAACCCCAATTTACTCTTGATGTTCTTAAATCTCACCAGTTGCCTTATGTGTAAACTAAAACTTCAGTGTATAGTAGTTAAAACACACATCTCATACTTGTTAAATAGTTAAATGTAAAGGTTAAAAACTCTCATAGCGAATGAGTAAAAATCTCATAGTGAAAAATAATCAAATTTATGAGTATTAAATCTTTTGGAATAAGTTTTGATTTAGGTTAGGGTGTTGAATGTTAGTGAGCGCATTGTATGTCTTGTGATATTTGTTATTGTTAAAAGGGCAAATTATTTACTTTAACTCTGAGAGCAATAGTGCAATAGAATTTGAAATTCCAAACACTTCTAATAACAAAATCATCTTCCAATCAAATAAAGGTGTTTTTTTCATGATATTAGTGTTTAACTTATCCTATGGCACATGATTTTCACAAGTTTCTCTTCATAGTAGTAGATAATGAATAACTGGTAGCAAAATTTCCAGAATATTTGTTACCCTTAATATATTAGTACAAATTACAAAATATTATGTCAAAATGAAGGAGAAAAAGCCAAATAGAAGAAATTCATACTTGTCAACCCAAAGGTAGGCCGAGTGTCTAAGGTTGTTAAGTAAAATTTACCATGAAACAAGTTTTCATTCACAGATATCAATAATTTATTCAATGTATTAAGCACTTAGTGTTTTCAGGAGTTTGAAAAGCTTAACACAGTTGCAAAATTGACTTATTGAATTTTAGCACTTCTAGGTTTATTAAGTGCCAGAGATGCTAAAGATGCCCCTGGATCAACAACGGTAATCTTATCAAAAACTATTAGAAGTTTCATTCTTTTAAACTTTTAAGATGTCCTGATATTGCAAGGAAGAAGAATAATTACCCTTACAATTTCCATACGGTGCTTTAAATTGTTTGAGTTTCTGGTAACAAGCCATCCGAAATGTGTTTTTTTGTGCATTTTACATGATATAAAAAATGTGGAAAGCTAATAAAAACTCAAAATAGACATATAAAAGAATAATAATAAACATAATGATTTAATTAAATAAATAAAATAGCATCTAATATAAACATGGCTGAAAGAAAGAAGCACAATGTCTTCTGACATAAGTGCTGTAATTACAAATTAGTTAAAAATTCCCCTCCTTTCTTTAGGCTCACTGGAGATCAGTTCTCTTCGCTTGTACACAACTCCAGCCTTTCTTTGTTCCGTTCTTGAGTTGTCAGTTTCAACTGCAGTTTCTGAGGTTTGAGGTAATGTTCTAGTCAAATGCCGGCTGTCTGTATACTTCATCTTCTTATCTTCTTCACTACTCACAGTAACACTCGTAGTTTTCTTGGTTTGCTTGGTGGTGGTCTGTATCTTGAGCATACGCTCGATGTCGGCAGTCTTGGAGGCAGCACTGCACCCCGATGCTGGATATGCTCGGGTCACTGGTCATCTAGGTTTGTCCTATCACTCTCGCACTTTGTTCTCGACTACCGACACTGTCACGGCAGAACTACTTGCACTCTTGCTCAGTTGCTCCAGTACTGAGTCTTTGAAATGCTGATGATGTTTCTCTGTCTCGTTGTCGCTCCTGTGTCTGTGCTGTTGTTGTTGTTGTTGTTACGGAGCTTGAAGATTTTTGTCGAGTAGCCTTGCTTCACTTGTTGCACCTCCCTGCTGACTTTATCGTCACTCTTTGGATTGTGACTCTGAAATCAAAGAATTCTACTTTATATAAAAACAGTTATCAAGCACAAATAGGAGTAAGAAAATAATTTTACAAGCAATAACCAGGCAAGAAATAATACAAATCAAATGTCATATTTTTTTTAATTCATATAAATCAATGTATAAGCCTAATAGTTAATTAACTTTCATGACTAGTGTACCAGGCGTACACTCTTCTGGGTCCATGTCAGGATGAATGAATCATTGATAAATTCAAGTTATTAAAAGAGGAACTAATGAATTACTTGGCCATTGACCTTGGTGTTGGCAATGCTTGTCCTACTGTACAACATTATAAGCTGGGCAAATTAAAGTTGTGTGTTTAAAAATTGTGTTGTATTTTTAATTATTGCATTTAATAAATATAGCTTACCAACTAACCAACTGCTTTTATTTTTATTTAAAAGAAAATAAATTGTGACAATTTTTCTTGCATTTGTTATTATTAAAGATATTTGAAGACAAATATTTGGACCAAACGGGACTTTAACCCGGTCTCATTCCAGGCAATTATGCTGACCACTACACCAACTGACTCAACTATTTATGCCTTTAAATTTAGAGATCCAAACATGTGACTGTCAATGTAACTTTAAATTTACAAGCTGGAAATAAAGTCACTATTGACAGTTACATGTTTTGGATAAAAATTCAGATTTAAGTACTCTCTAAATTTGAAGGCATAAATAGTTGTGCCCAATAGTGTAGTGGTCAGCATAATCGCCTGGTTCAAATCGGTTTGGTCCAACCATTTGTCTTCAAATTTCTTTAGTAATAAATTAGCTATTTAACATTTATACAAATTAAGATCTATAAGAAGTCATTTGACATAATATTTAATTTATTCTGTTTGTAATATTTCATTGACAGTCACATTGACAGTCACATGTTTTGGATAAACATTCAGATTTAAGTACTTTCTAAATTTGAAGGTATAAATAGTTGGGACGGATGGTGTAGTGGTCAGCATAATTGCGCGACAAGCAAGAGACCCAAGTTCAAGTCCTGGTTCGGTCCAAACATTTTGTCTTTAAAATTTTTTAGTAATAATCTCTTGCATTTGTTAAAAATAACATGTGGCATCAAAAATACATGTGATTGTAACATAAATATTTATAAGTCTATAATGCAACCAGGCCTGTGATTTTCAATTCCATCTACCAGCAACAATTGTTAGTTTTTGTCATTTTTCTCTAAAACATTTGTTTTGACACAGTTTTAAAGATATCCTTTGATAATGAAAGGTTTGTTTTGACCATTTTATTCTAAAGGCACATCAGTCTTGTTAACAAGTTTAGTTATAGACTTAACACTGACTAAAAGTAATCCAGTGAAAACCCTGTTTCTTCTAAACTACGAGTATATGAGTATTAACCAGACTGAGTTTAAAACATTGTTTTCTTTCTCAATATTCTTTGCATGGCAAAAAGTATCGTTTATCAGTTATCACTCATTCCGAAAGTGTCTTTTTAATTTTTTTCACTCATTTAATGTGCTTTAAACATTAAACTAAAATGTAAATAAAAAAACTTCACTTTAGTACAATAGAATATAATTTTGCTACTATTTCAAATCCCTTGACTATGCTCATGCTAATTATAAGTTGTCCAAAAATCAAAATATAAACTATTGAATGCATCCACCTCTATCCTTTACTTGGACCCACCTTTGCTGAGGGTCTGGAGTCTTCTTGGTAGGAATGGTGATGCGAGCAGTAGTGGGCTCGCCAGGGATGTAGTTAACGGTGGTGACAGTTGGGGTGGGGAGATAGGAGGGGTGAGGTGGTGGGGACGAGGCCCAGGAGGGTGGACTGCTGAACACTCCTCCGCTGCTGTAACTGCTGACAGAGTTGCGAGGGGACTGACCGAACTGCCGACTGCTGAGTCGTGGTACTGCACGGGGTACGCACGTCGAGGCCTGACTCAGTCTGATGACATCCGCTGAGATGATCTTACCATGCCTGTAACCGATACCATTCACTCAAAACTCTTTTGTGTTCTAAAACTTGAACCTGATTGACGAGTAATTTGTAATGAAGGGCAAATGGGTGTTTCATCCCACTGACCACACTAGCAGATAATTCGTAATTGTGTTTGTACATCCTACATCTAACGAGTTCTTGCAAGCAGATTAGAAGTTATTATATTACTGTGAATTTAACAATTGTGAATTAAGTATTCACTAAGATCTTATCTTTCACTATTTCACAGCTCCGGCAGATTGTAGTTTAAAGGTAAGGTGGTTAGCAGCAATATTTGACTTGTTTGACAGATAAAACTGTAGCTGTGATCTTACTAGTTTTGACAGGCCTGTTGAAAATGTACCCTCAGTGGCACCGCCAACCTCCCAAATCATGGAACGTCTACCTTATCCTGTTAACCATCAGAGTGATGTAAATAGAAGACAAGAGACAGTATGTATAGACACTGTCACTAACACAATTACCCAACTCTTTGGGAAGCTATACAAAAGAGATATACAACTGCTGGATTCATCATATTTCAGGCAAATATTGTTTGGAAATTTAGTTTATTGATGAATAATTTAAGTGTACTGCCCACTCAATGGCACTTGTAATTAGTTACTTGTATGTAAACGTAAAGTGCTTTTGCTAAAGTGGTCCAAACCCATGTTCCTACACTGAAAATCAACCCTGTGGCCTCGTGCACCACAATAGGTTCATTAATAACAGCACATGTGTACTTGTATGTTACATTCCTAAATAGCTTTGTGAAAGTTGTGCTACTGTCAATGTATACAAAATTAATTAAGTACTATTATGTACACAAAATTAACATACTCCTCACAAAATACCATTCGCTTTTAAAATATATAACTTTAAATTGTGCAATCTACAAGCTAAACCTTAAGGTAATTGTATTCAAAACGAGGTTTTACAATACAATACAATTAAGATAGTAAGTAGTAACAATGGTTAAAAGGTTCTAACTAGTAAGATTAGGATTACTGATGTTAAGATTAAAATTGCTGATATCAAGACCAAAATTATTTGTTTTGGGTAAAAGATATTATAAAGATATAAGGTAAAAGATAAAAGGTATTGTAACCTAATGGCGAACTGAGTCTGACATCGAGCGAATACGGCAAAATAGTCTAGTCCGACACATTGTTTATTGCATATATAGCTAACGATAGGCAAGGACTAGGCTACACTAACGCCAGCAGAGAATACCAAAACTACCACTCCTCCCCACTGACGCCAACTCACGCGGCGAAGTTTGACAGCCCACGACAAACAGCCCGGTGGTTTAGTGGTTATAGTGACGACAGCCCCTGTCTGTCACAGCTTGGGTTCAATCCCACCCGGTGCGCTCTGGTACGGTGCAATGCTTATCATTGGATCATTCCAGGTGCGGGGCCACAATGACCGCTGAGGATCACTGAAGAGAAAACGCTCATCAAATCAATGAGGTGGGAGTGGCACTTTTGAGCTTAGGAAGCGCTAAATCCCCCGTGCTTAGAGGAGTGGTTCAATGACTGGTACCAGAACGGTTTTGCTGAAATTTTGCTTACAGGGGACTGAAAACCCATACAGGAGGGTTTTACAAAATTTTAAAAATAAAATTAGAGCCAAAGGGTTAATGATATTTTTGAAGACAAGTATGAATTGCTTAGAAAAACACTACAAATCATAGCTGCTCTGACAGGAAGTGACATAGACTTACCCAGTAAGCTGATGGCGCCAGGGTCTTCAATGAAAGGGATGTCAGAGTCATCGATGAAGGCTGCTGAAGTTGGTACCGAGATCTTGAGACTAGCTGTGATCACTCCTGAGTCTCCCAACTTCCCTCGAACATCTGTACATTGAACAAATTACAGATGTACATTGTTTAGCCCTTAAGTTCATAAACAATTCATAAATAGGAAGGCAATAAAACGTCATTTCATGAATATTGCGATATTTTTTATATCGCAAGTACAACAATGACTTGAAAATATCGATTAGCCTTAAGTTCATGGACAATTCATGAATAGGTCGGGCAATAAATCGTCATATCATGAATATCGCAATATTTTTTATATCTCAAGTACAACAATGACAAATCACTCAACGATATATACCGAGTGTCTCAAAAAATGTATACACACTTTAATTGGATGTAGCTGACTGCAAATAAAACCTATATCTTTGAAAGTTACACCAGCTGATAATTTTATCTAAAACATCTGTTTTTCAACAATATAACTGAATGTTACTATCTACTTAATTAAGCCTGAAAACCATGCATACTTTGCTTTGAAACATGATTGGTTTTGATGGATGATTAGGTGTTGTCTTGTTACAAACTACAGCCAACTTTTCCCCAGATTGGGTCATTAATTATTAGCCCAATGACCAATGGAATGGACCAACGAACGGCTTAACGTACTTCCATACCATGCTGGAAGTTCCATTGTCTTTTGATTGTCAGTTTCAATGACATCACTGTGAGCACTGTACAATCAGTTTGCCAAACTTTACGAGACCGATATGTAAATGTATACATTCATAAATACTTTATAACAAAACTTAATGTATTTATCTTTATATGCTGCTACATTAAGAGCTCTGTGCTTCCAAAAAAATCCTTCCACGGTTTTACCTTTCAGTACATTTACCTACTCAAAGCATCATTTTTCAAATGTCCCCATGTTAGGTGTGTATCCTGAATAGAGGCTGCTTCTCTATCCGTCCTCCTCTTAATATTCAAAAGTCAACAAATTATTTTTGTGTGTACGACTTTCTGATAATTGTACAGTGGAAAATGTTTTCTGTTACGAAAAGAATGTGAGCTAGTATTAACTGGCTGTAATTAAAAGGCAGTATATATCAGGAGGAGGGAGGGTTCTCATCGTGATATTTATAATGCTTTGTATGCGTTCAGTGGCCACCTTCCAGAATGTAGATTTTGAATTGTATGTTTGGTTGTTATTCACAATCTCTGGTATGTTACCTGACAAACACATTGTTATATTTAGCTCCTCTATTTCCTAGCTCTTTATAATTCTAATGACCTTTGTTTTTCTGAGCTATTTTGAACGGCCCTCTTATAAAACCATTCAATCTGATTCCAGTCCAACAGTTCTTACATGAAACAAATAGTATTTTAGCTAAATTTAGAGTCTTATGTTTATGAATATGTGCATTGGTTTAATACAGTAGGACTTGATAGATCAGCACTTTCCGTGGTGACTTGAATAACACAAATGACAAAGACATTTTTTGTTGTAGCAATGCTATTTACAAGCTATGTTGTACTTGCTATGTTTCTTACTTTACTCTTCTATACACACTACTTAAAATTTACCATGCAAATTTTACTTTGTTTATTCATATGGAATTAAATTATCTACAAGTTATCTACTTGGCATTTTTACTAACTCCCACCTTTTGAGTCAAACTCATTTAAAGATACAATATTTTCTAATTATTGTAAATGCTCAGGTCTCTGCTGGCAAAGGAGTAAGTTTAGTCTTTGTTTTAAAGCTGAAAGTGAAATTGTGCATGAAGATTACCAACTAAACAATGTGTTGAGAAAACCGTAAGTATGAATAAATTTTCAATGTAAGTAAGAGTGACAAAATGTTAGCTTTCAAAATAAATATGACAATTTCAATGCATTTGTCTGTTTTTTATGAAATAAAACATTTATTTAGTTTACCATGGGATCGTCAGGACTCAAAGAGTCCTCGAGGTGGCTGGTAGACGACGTTCTCCTCGACGCAGTTGATTGGTCTGAGTCCAGTCTCCGTCGAGTCGTCTGCTCCTCTCGCCACCGCTTTTTGATTACTCTTTCTCTGCCCCTTTCCTTCCTGAAAAAAGGAGATATATACTTAGTAAAGTGCAAGAGTGTTACGTTAGTCTTTGCTTGGTTAATGAAAAGTTGAGAAACGGTTTGTACCATTATCTCCCTAAGATGGCATTTGTACCATTGTTATCTGTATCTTGCCTGCTTTTGAACCAATGTGTTATATTAAAATTTAAAATGCAAATATAATCTTAACTATGCAATAATTATGATTTGGTCTAGCCTGTTCCAGTATTCTTGAATAGGATTACTGTAGTTAGAATACTACAAGAGGCTATGAAAACTGGAATGTGTCACAAGCGCTGTTCTGCCTTCAAATTTGTTGGCTGACGGCCAGACGCTCTGTGATTGGTATACCCTCGCACTCTCTCTCAGTGATAAGCAATTACAAAGGTGGGATTTGGCATGCTTCCCTCTTCTCCAACTTTTCAATTTACATTTTTCTAAGAGAATATTGTACATATTTTAAAATTATTCCGGTATGTCTATTTTATGTCTATACCTGGGAACCATTTCCAAGTCAGGCCCTCCCATGCCTGCTGTCTCGCGTGAGTGAAGGCTTCTCTGGACCAAACCTGCGGCTCTGTGATTCTCTCCTCTGTACCTGTGAGTAGCTGAGTAGAGACTCCTGAGAGTCTGCTGCTACTCTCAATCTCTCCTCACACACAGTGCTGGCATCTAGGTCTTCAGACCTGAAACACAAAATCCGATACCTCAAGCTTAACAGGGAGGAACAGGAGGAGGAGTAAATTATACTTTGAAATTGTGATGGCCAAGATTCTGAAATCTCTCAGTCCAGTTTAGGTATCAAACCAAACTATCGTGAATCCATATTTTCTCAAATTTCAATTGTATACTAGTCCTCACAAGTGCACTGAATTTCATAGAAACAAGAAACTAATAATAATCATCATTATTCATTAGGTTCTTATAGAGGAAGACAAATAGATTTATAGATGCATGATCTTGACGAATCCTGTAGATTGAGAGTAGACTTGGTTGTGAGCAAGCATTCACAGAGGTAAGAAGGGAAGCTTTGTACCCACAGCAGCTTTGTTGTCTAATAACACCAACAGGGTTGCAGCTTCCCCTCTCTAGCCAACAGCACAGTCACATTCCTTATACTTGCTAGTTGCACTCAAGTTGCTTTCCACCTATAATACCTGTTCAAACGTACATTAATAATAATTTGTACATAACCATATGTTCTTATTCATAACAACTAGGATGTATTGTACATTTAACTCTTTGAGCCGAAGCCCGAGCCTGCTCGGGCCGTCTATTGAAGTAGTTACCATGATTGCTACTAGAGCGCTAGTGTTCCGCACAAGGAACAGTTAACTGCGAGGACAGCTTCTACTAGGAGTGAGAATGGTCGTTGTTCAGCGCCAGCTGACGAGCTGGCAATTTAGGTCACTCGGATGCCACAGGTTTGAATCCTGCAGCAGGAGCAATCCATTTTAAGCTCATTTACGTGTGGTTTAATGATGGGGAGGGCCCACCTTATTAAAGAAACGTTGACCGCACGGGTGGAAATTGACAGCGTAAGGGAGTTTAAAATGGACAGCTCAAAACACCTGTTTTGCTCCTTATTTTAGCATACCAATAGCATCCACCATTTTTGAATTACAGACTACCATGTAGAAATAGTTTTAGAATGTAGAATGCTCCATTATTTATTGACTACTTACTCCTCTGTAGCCAGGTCTCTCCTGTGCAAGACTTGGTCGAGCCTCGGGTGAGTCCATCATCTCCAAGTAGATTTCATCCAACAGTTCCGCTGACACCTGCACATTTCAACTTTAAAACTGGGTAAATATATTGCTTAAAGTGTTAGAGATCTCAAGAACCCCAGACGAAGACAATACCTTGTCTTTCTTGTTGATACAGTAGAACTCCAATTATCCTAACTAATTGGGACCGGACCTCATTCAGTTAGTCAAATTTTCAGAGAATTGGAGTTTTCACAACAAAAACCAGGAAATTAATCAAAAGCAATTTTTGCAATATAATATTATATAATTTAGTTACAACAGTTAAATACTGTACTTTCACAGTATGTCTGAAAAGTAACAGAACTTTTGATGTATACACTAAAATAATGGTTTTTTTCTCTCTAAAAGCAATTTGGATTAGAGTTCCACTGTACTCTCAAAAATCTCTACAAGAAAATAATCCTGGTAGTGCTATTTAGCATTTGCGATTTTGACTTTGCTCTTGTAACAAATATCTCATGTCAAGTATTTAATGGATGTATGCGGTCTTAAGGTACATATCATAAAGTATATGTGCAATTTAAGTGTATTTTCAAAATACTACAAAGTTTGAAAGGAATCAGTAGTAATCAAGTCAAGACAAAACTTGGTTTTGTAATAACTTTTCTATTTTTTTCAAGAGTTTTGTTTAATTTTGATCAGTCTCATCTCAACATGAAAATCTGCAATCGACACCTCTAATTTAAACTAGTTTTAAGTCAACAAGTTCATTAAAAGAGTTATTTTTTCATTGTAAGTGGTTTACTCAAACCACAGTTTAGTAATGTTCCAATACAGTCTTTGATCACTGTCTCTTTGAAATACTCTCTAACTCACTGGCTATTGTGGGTTTCATGTCCATCAGACAGTACCGTGTGCCATGCAATATACAGGAGTCACTGCGTTACTAGTCACCATGAAAACAACGACTGTCCAGCGGTTTAACTGCCCTAGACCGCCCGATTCCAGCTCTGTAATTTATTCTATTTATGTCTGTTAAAGCAATTTATAATGTTAAACCAATTTTGTACTAATAAGCCAAAGGATGTGTTTCCCAGGTGGCAGGTATGCTAAACATTATTTTCTATTCATAAGCTAAAATAAATAAATTGATGAAAAGGTGAATCGATCAAACATAATTTTGATCCTAAGCTGTTCTTATTATTGACTATTGTAACGTATAAGTGTATAACAATTATGAATGTTGATTAACAGCCCACAGCATTTCCCTTAAACTTAATAAAAGTCTTTATATTGTAGGTCTTTACAAAATATTAAACTTCAGACTACAAATTGATCTTAACGCCAAATGAAACTATAAAGAATCTATGAACCGACAATAGACTGTCTTGTTTCTTATATTTTAAGTAAACAATCTTGATATCAAACTAAAGATGGAAAACTTGATTTTAAATTTATTAAATACGATAAACAATGTTACATAATGTCCAGAACATAATCAGTTACCTGGAAGAGACTACAATGGTTGTCATCATCTGTCGAATGACATTGATAGCATCGCCTCCTTTCCTCGGTCCGCTCGAGCTCAGGTCATCCTTTGTAGAGGGTTTGCATGAGTGTAGAATGTTAGACGAACAATGTGGCAAGATTGTTGCTGTCCATCTTACCGATAACCCATTCACCTGTAATATTTTTTTATAAGGATTTATGTTTTATTAATTTTATTTTCTAACTATTTTTGACATATTATCAAGCATATTGGAAAACACTGAACAAGTTTATTAAATATAATCAAACCCCTGGGGAGCTAACAAGCCATAGTAATGACAATTTCCCTAATTTTATGATTATGAACTGTCAGTTGCCATGTATTGACTTATCAGAACTGTCTAGAGGAGATGAAGAGCAGAGAAGTGTCTCTTTGTCCCAAGTTATAAAACCTCAAACACAAATCCAGGATAAATAATGACGGTCTTATTAGTTCAAATTCAGTGCTAAAAAATCATATTCACAGCAATCTACCTTCTAAAATCTTAACACTGACTTATGAGAGAAATAGTCACTCCCAACAACAAAATTCCCAATGGCTGGTGAAATTCAAGCATAGTTCAAGGACTTTTCCAGGCAGTAGTTCATGCATAATTGTTGTCAATTTTCACGACTATATATCTCTAGCTGATAGAAACTCTGAACTTATAATGTAGCTTCCCTTAAAGTCATTTGTTTTGAAAGAAAGTTGAACAAGATCAAGTCTAATTTTGCAATAAAAGATTGTACCAGTAATTATATGAATTCTTTTTGACAATTATTTTAGTAATTTCCTTGAGAATACATAAACAAATAAGTTACGTGAAAACTGCAGGACTCACCTGTTGTACCCTTGTGGTCATCGGAGTTCTTAGCCACTTGCCAGTGAAGGGCCCAGAGGGTATCTCGGTGAGGCACAGGCAACAGCTGTAACAGATGTTGTAACGCCTCTGACTGCAGCCGCCGGTTGCGTATTCCTGCACACATACACTGTATACACTCGTACATTAGCTCTCAACACTCTGTACTCAGATAAAGTGGAGCTAGGAAATATAATCTTTAACCCTTTCCACAATAAAATAATTACTATTTTTATAAAACAAAATGTACAAAAACCTACCCATAGGAGTTAAGACTTTAGTGTAACAAACAAAATTTGAGCAAAACTGTGCTATGGTGCAATGCAACACTAGACATCAGTCAAAAATTCAAAAATTAAAAGTGCTGCTCCACCATTTGTTGTATTTGATGAGCCATATTCTTTTCATTGGCTTCCTCAGTCATTACAACATTTCCAACCACAGTAGGCTCAAACCCTGGACATTACATCGTTGCCAGAGCACCCTCGTGAAGACCCAAAAGAGTCTAACTCTTTAGATTAGCCTGGGGAATCTACTGCTAACTAATTAGAGAGTACAAGGTTAAGTACTGAATTTACATTCACAGAATTACCGATATTGTATAAATCAAAAGAGATAAGAAAAAAATAACCTAGAACATAGAGAATGATTTATTAAGGATGTGCAGCCAGTTTTGGTATAATATACTGTCACAGCACTTAACTAAAACTTCAACTAGTTAAACTTTGGCTTGGTCTTAACTTCAACAATTTTAGCAGACAACAATATTTCTAGCAGACCTGCAGGATCCTAGAGCATACAACTCTTGGCATAACCAGCCAGGTGGCAAGAGATTCCTATTTGCACTGACAATTTTAGCTGTAACCATGTGGTAACTAAAGGTTATTGCTCAATGGTGAAGAGGACTTTGTAAAAGTAAAGGTAAAGTTGTCTGGTTTAACGAGGCTAGTTAGACTATAAAGTCCTCTTTACCACTCAACCTTTACCTAGCATCACCGTATTAGTCACATTACAAATTGTGTAGATCGAACCCGCACCCGAGTAATGAGCTCCGAGTCACATCGATACCAATCCGCCACGGATCCGCTTAACTTGTATTCCTAACTTTGGCTTGTTAATCAAAACGATCCTTAGTTGGCATGCATATTTATAATGCAGTTTATATAACAATTTCTAAGCATTTATGTCACATATCTGCTTCAATTTGATCCCATAGTTTAACTTCTTTGGTAAATTTATTAGAATCTAGCCTATTACAAATCAGCCAAGTTCTTGATGCTCTAGGTTAGAGAACTTACTTGTTCTTTTTCAGGTAAATGAGAATAAATCTTAAAATAAAATACCACTGATTTCTGACTTAGCTCATCCTATTTATTTACACACATAATTGAAAAACATAACACTCTTCATCGCTTTTTAGATGTAAGTAAAATATTTGCCCTCGAAAGCACTCAAGATTCGTATCCACAGCGTTTTCATCTCTAAAACTGTTTGTTCACATTATAGCAATGTCAAAAGAAGATATATACAACTAAAGAACCCATATATGAAACCTTTTATAGCCAAATAACTGTAAAAAGAAATAATAAAAACTGTATATGTACCAAACCGAGTTAACTTGTACATTTTATTTTTGGTCTCTTTGTCCTAATCTGTTCGAATGTAATGGCCAGATTGTCAAAGAATCATAAGTATTACCTTGCATGATATTTCATAAATTTTATAGCCCAAGCACAGACAAACAAAAATATAGAGTCCTTTTAGTCTATGGCTCAAGCTTGTATAAAAGCTTTCCTAAAGAAATCGGAGGTTCATACAGCCACTCTAGCTTCTTCTTCATCACTTGTATTCTGATTCAGAATCTGCTATACACTTCCTCGACTCACTATTACCTTTCACTATCATAGACTTTCAGTACTTCATTGTAAATCAACACGCTGGTGTGTCAGGTGGTGTGTGCACACTGCACAAGGTCAACAACGCAACCCCAATAAGGCTTGCTCCTCAAAGCTTACAGTAGAGGTCTAGCATTGAAATAGACTGCTGCATTTCCTGCAGCTTTATCGGCGCATTAGCGCACGCAGTAAACCGACAAATACAGCAGGGAATCGCAAAATATATCACCCGAAGTTAACTCGGCAAATATTTAAAGGCAAAATGATTGAACGAGTATACTTGGCAAAGCCGCCAAGTGGTTAAAGATATTTTAGTTTCAGGATCATGTAGTACCAACTGCTACTGCCAATATACTGTTTTGGTTTTTTCAACTTACACCAGTTTTTTTTACTATAACCTTCGGACCCCATTTCACCTACAGGATACATTGTCTATCTGTATATATATTGAGCCTGACTGAGTAGGTTAAAGGACACCATTTTTAGGCATTTACTAAGAAACCTTGTTCTAACATGCTGAAAACTGAAAAGAGTTCCAATCTTAAAGTAGTCCCAACTCAAAACAAATAAAAATCTGTTGGACAATACTACCTGGGTCTGGATGAAGGCAGGTAGAGATCTTTGCAGAGAAGAGAGAGTCTGGCAGGTCACGGAAGTACTCTGAGCAGAGGGATCGTGAGGACAGAGGTCTGGCTCCATGGTCATGTCCTTCCGCAGTCAAAATCCTCCAGCTGACCACCAACAAACAAACCAAGTTTTAACAAAGTGCTGAATTTTAGATAAACTAGTTGAGTATCAATGCTTTAACATGAAAATCCACGTGAATGCATAAAATTTCCTAGTACATACAAAATAATTTGAACTCACTATACCTTTGCTCTATGCTTCTAATCTAGTTCCAAGTTTTTATCAATTATTTAGCAGTCTTCCCTCTGTCTTCGCTTCCAGCTTCTGCCATCCCTACTCATAAGATACTGCTCTTTCCCTCATCCTTCTGCTTCAGAGTTTAAAACCTCTCTCCAATTACTGTCATTTTCCTCAGTTTTGCCCCTCAGTATTTCATAACATTTATTGCCTAGTGTTCTCTCACTGAACTGCCTCGAGCTGGCCATATTACTATATATTTGAGCCATGAAATTTCATCCACATCCATTGCAGAGAATTGTACTGTTCTGTTTAGCCTTCTGCCCTGATTTTATCCTTTTATTCTGAATTACTGTTTCTTCTCCTTGGCTTTGTGTTTTCACATATTTATTGACTTCTGTCTTTTTTTTGGCTTTGATTTTTTGTATAGCTTTTCACTATTCATTAGAAATTAACTTTTCTTCCCATTAGCCTTAGGTTCCCATATATTCTTTCCGTTAGTTAGAAGAAAATGGTTATGTTCGACACTTGATAGCTCGACACTCCTTTACTTAAACCCTTTCTCCATAATAATACTAACACAAGTGACAGACAAAGAAAAATTTTAAAATATTGTTACCAATATTGGCTAATTACTGTATTTATGTTAGCTATGTTTGACACCCTTCGCTCTGCACATTAGTCAAACTACCAAGTTTCTACTGTATCTTTTTATATTTATTCAACCACCTTATCAGTTAAATACATACAAGGATGTCTTGAATTTTAGTTAAAAACATTGGTACAGAGGTACAACATTATTAAACAATACAATTTTTACAAATGGTCCCCATTTTGTAATCAGAGACTCAATTTGCTTCTGAATTCAAAACCTTCTTCCTTTTAATATACAAACTACAGTCATCTAAAAACTTTAAAAATGAAAAATCCATTGAGCCGCTTAAACGCCATTATCTACAAAGACAGACAGACAAACAAATGTATAGAGCTTTTTGCTATAGTTGAGGGTTGGAATTACTCATTCGCTCATCAAACTATATGAAAAGGCGATCACAAAGATGACTTTGAACATATAACTTGACTAGGCTTAAACTGCATAAAAAATTTTGAAGTGGTATATATAAGTGTTGTATCATATAATGTGGAGATTAGCTGCACTTATACATTTAGAAAATAACCTCACATTAGAAGAAGCAACTTTCAACCGACATACACTAAAGTAAAAACTTAATATTGATGATAAAAATAAACAACAATCAACATTGTTTTGATTCAAATGGTTCCAACTCAGTGTTATGGTGAATGAACAGATTTAATGAGCTGATTGAGTTCTTACGCTATTGCATTCATTTGTAGTCTTGATAATTATTGATGTGAAGCAAGAAAATTATGTTTTTATTGCCGTTATATAACATTATTTGTTTCACCAGATTCTGTTAATTAATATTTATTAGGTCAAAAGTAATCAAGTTAATTTTTGATTGCAGATTTTTGACTTATAAAAATTTAATGGATTAAAAGCATTCTAAAAACAATTTGAAACTTTTGCATTGGTTCCCTAATTAACAACATAAATTTCATTTGTTTTTAAGAAGCCTGATAGCTCTAACATTCCAACTTAAGTTTTGGCACTTGTATTATAATTCATGATATTTATGGGTTTAATAATAAATGCACTTGTGTGATTGCAGTTGACATGTACCTGTCGAACACGTTTCTTGGAACTACTGACACGGAAGATGCCTAAGGTATGGAGGCCGTAGTTCTCAAGGTGCCTGAGACATGAAGAGACAATGTTCGGTACTCCATAGTTCTCCTGACTCAAATCAAGGCCCGAACCCACCGACAATGTGTCCAGCAGTCCTGGCATACTCAGGGTCGGGCACAGCAGACTCTCTGAGGAACCTTTCTGAAACAGCAGATAATTGTTTACAACTGAGACACAAGAAGACAATGGGAATTCTGCAGTAAATCTCATTCAGGTACAAGCCCAAACCCATGGACAGGGTGTCTGGTAGCCCCACTTACTCAGAGTTGGGCTTAGCAGACTCTCTGAGGAACCTTTCAGAGCAGCAGCTAATTTGTTATAACTGCTCCACATACCTCATATTGTATTTCTAAGGATTATGATGATGCTTGGAAAGTTTGAAACAAATATCAGCATAATTAATATTGGTACTCTATAGTTAATTTAATTTCAAAATAAACTTTATTTCCCACGATCAGATGGGCAAAGCGCTTTTAATGTTCTTATATAATTAAAATATGTCTTAACTGCAAGGGGACAATTCTCACCAGTTTAGTACGGGTAACAATTTATTCAATAATTTCATGATTTTCATAGAGGGTGTTTACTTTTTCTCCATGAATAGTGTCAAAATTGTTCTAGATCCTGATGCTAAATGAGCTATTTTGCTTTGTTTCCAGCTTTTTATTGCTCAAATAGGTAAGTCAATTTTTAAGAGAAGAAATTATGATTTCCTATCAGTTTAACACTTTCACTCTATTGTGTGCTCATTATGGGAAAAACGATGTTCATATTCTATCATGTCAATTGCAGAGAACGTTTTGAAAAAATCTGAAGGTGACTCTACCATTGTAGAAACTTGAGTTAGAGAAACCCAGATTTAAATCAGTTCCCACTCCGTCGATTCTCACAACATCTAGAGTCACTTGGTAACAATGTCAGTTTGAAAGTCAGAAAGTGAACTGGGTAACAATGTCCCCAGGCTGTTATTTGTTGGTAACAATCCAGGAATGGCAGCGTCAGAGATTAATAAAACAATGCGAGAGGAATAAATAGGCTGAGCTGTGAGTGGCCAGAGGCCAAGATAGTACAGTTGAGACTAGAGAGACAGCAATCGACAATTGACAGCCACCACTTGCACCATTGGCAACACTGTGATCATTGTCTTCTAGTCCCACATTCCGAGAACTAATCTCGATATCATCTCGAGCCACCGCTTCACTGTTCCTCAACATACAGCAGATTGAGACACACATGTTGTACAGTTCTAATGTGTGTACATAAATTTGTTCATTACAAATTTTGCTCAAATTGCAAAATTGCATTTGAAAATTAAAATATGGTTTGGAGTTTAGAGATTATACTTTATACAAAATATATAATAGCTATAGCTATCAGCATTATAAAATAGCAATGCTTAATAGACAGGTGTACTCAATTTAGGGTTACTTAAAAATTAAAACCCAATCACATGTTAAAGATTTGTTACACTGTAAATTTTATCAAATAAACTGTTAAAACAAGGTTTTAACTACAAGGCAGTTCCATTCTTATGAAATACTTGCAAGTCTAAAAACCCCTTATGTTTCATCATATTAATCCAGTTTAAATACATCTGAAAGATCTCAAAATAACCAGCTCATCTATGTAAAACAATGCCTAGAATGCAGAGAAAAAATAGCCGCAAGTCCAGTATTTATAGCTGTTTCTACAAGCTAAAATGGGAAAAGCACATTCCATCTGGACATTCTACATCTGGTCCAATCAACAGATCTTAAAACTGTTGATCCTCTCGTCCAAACACTCTCTTGTCGGTTGAAGTGCTCTTTGCAAGCAGACAAGTCATAAGTCTAATAAGCGCTGGTTATATACTACACTATACACATAAGCTTGTATGTTACTTGTCTAGTAGTATTTTTAGTAAACGGAATGATGGTTGTGAGCGGATTAGATATAGAGGTGGTTGATCCCACTTTCTTCTGCCAATGCAAATTGTATTGTTATCCACAATGAACAAGTTTCCCTCAGCTGTTGTAGCTGCATACAGTAGTGCTATGAGGTATGATATTTGAATTTGTACGTTGAAATGAAGAGGATTGAATGTAAAAGTATCAAAATTTTAACAACTTATTAGGTGTATAAATCATAATAAAAATGTGTTGTTGCACACTAAAACCACATGTTTTATATTACCATTTACCTTAGAGTTTTATAATTTATATTACCTTGACTCTGACTTTTGACAACTGTTTGCTTTGGTGAACAGAACCAGAAAGTTACTGATATTAGGCAGGTTGAAAGTTTTAAATCCAATAACTGTACTTCCAGTCTAGACCTCGTTGGTTTAATAATTTCTGAGAAAATGACCAGTCAATTTGAAGTCGGTACTGCCTTAGAAACGGTTCTGGAGAAATATGCAGCACCGACATCAAATTGACAGGAGATTTTCTCCAAGTGATTGGATCAATAATACCTAGACTAATGATAATTATTGGTTTAACCCATCTAATATTTCACCAATCGAAAAGAAACATTTTAATTGCTTTTTAGACCAAATATTATTGGTAAGATCTTAAATAATGCATTATGAACAAAGAAATAGATGTTCTATTTGTAAATGGGCAGGGGCAAAAGAACTAGGTTGTTTGCTTCATATGCTGACACGAATTGTTGCTGGTTAGGCCGTTCATTCGCTATTGCCAGGTCACAAGATTTTGACATTCCCTTTGTTTACAGTAATGTTTCGGTTATAACCTTTATAGCTTGAGGGTTATTTGCTGTGCTTTTGGTAAGTTTATAATGCTAAAGGATGTTTACTTTGCTGTTTAGGTTTTGGGTCTTGCAAATTAGTAGAGATTTATTTCACACATCGCCACTTTTGTTTTCTGATTTTGGTTTTCTTTCAACTTCACAAGATTCAAAACTATGTTAGGACATTTTTCTGGAAAAGATCATTTTCCCCAGTGAGTAGCTTCTCAAAATCTTTGATTAGTTCAGGGTTACAGACTAAACTTCTAATTGTTTCTTACTTTACATTTGATATTGTACACAGTTTTTAACGTTTCAGTAGTACAATTTCGTACAAAGTTTTATTTCAGAAGGTATTATAATTATTTTTATTACATCTAAATAAAAACTTCAACAGCTTAAAATATGTGAGTAGTCTTTAGCGTAAAATGATTTAGAATATTTTACTTTTTTACTAATCTTAAAATATGTAATGGAAATATGTTTCAAAACATTAAATTATTGAATTGTCTGGTACCATTATTATTTTATTGGGTTTGAAATAGGCGTCTACAGCACAAAGCCTGCAAGTAGTACAAAAATCTGCATGACATTTTGGACATTTTGTTACATTAAATATTTTTTGTTGGAAATGCAGTTATGCACGGAATAATATCACTTTGATAATATATTGGAAATAAAGTCTCTAAAACTTTCAAATTTACAAGAATTGCTAAAAATTAATTTTTTTGCAAGAAGAGGCCTTAGCCATAGTACATATATAAACCATATCATCGTAACAGAGTAAATTTTCTTAAAGACAACTATCAACCAAGGCTTCTGGTAGAGACTGTGTCGATAAACTATGTACACTATTTACTGTACCAAACGGTTCACTCATTTTGCAATCGAGAATCCTCAGTGGACTTACTGAGACTGAAAAATTTAAAGACAAATAAATTTGACCCTCGATTGGTTTGTTCAAAATTTCTATCAAGGAGATTGTTAGGATTTTATAAGTCCATATATACTGAAAAAACAAAGAATATTTTTCAATACTCTTAGACAAAAATAGATTATATCTATTTTAGGATTAAAGGCTATTGTTTTAAAATTAACTTTACATCAAAATAGTGTAGTTACTCACAGTTAGAAACCTTTTTCCTTTCAAATAGTGCATTTATGCACAAACTATGGAACAATACAGGAATTTTTGAGATTATGTTGGAGTTTTTTTTATAAAGAAGCTAAGGTTTGATTCAAAAAGGCTATAATATGGCCTTCATAGTTGGCTTCATAATACCACTATGGAAGTTGGCCCTAAAAAACAACACAAACTATGTTCAAAACAATAGCCACATTCAAAGTTATACGCAAACAAACATACCAGAGGAAAACACAGAAATGAAAGCCTTAGTTTGAATTTAAGCTCCTCCTTACCTAGGAAGTCAGTTATAAAATACAATTCAAGAGACTAGAGAATTGACATTCAAAAAGTAAATAAACAAAATTAAAACAAAAATAACCTAGGGATGGGATGTAAGATGGAAACAAAGTGTTTTATTTTGGCTCTTGTCTAAAATTTCACTTCATAACAAGGAACATAAGTGCTCCACAAATATTGAGAACGTGATACGATTCAACAAAAATAGTGGACAAACAAAACAACAGTCCATTACTAAAGCAAGCTTGCTTCCGTATAACAGTACTATCACATAAAAAGGAATAAAATAGGTCAGTAGTACTAAAATAGTTGGAAGTGGCTTAAATTAGCTTGAGTGCTTCATCTTTCAGCTATGAATAGGTCTAGCGGCTGGCTAGAGGGGACAGTTTGAACCAAAACTTAAAGCCTTAAATACGCCGAGAAGTTTGCAATAACAGATACTGTCTACAATCTGGCCCGAATTTCCCAGTAGGCCACAGCCTAGGGCGGCAAATCTCGAGAGGGCAAATAAATGGGTAATTATTTTGAACGAAGCGGTGGATAAATGTGTATGTGTGGCTGTGTGTAGTCTATCTACGTACGTTGGCAGGTGTATTATAATAAGGAAACTTATTAATTCAAAGTAAAATTTAACGAAAATTCAATAATGTTCAGAGGAGGCAAGGACCTAAATTCGCCCTGTCTACAATTTACAATCGATTGGCAAAAAGCTGCTACAAGTTGTGATTGCAGCTTTAAATATGCATGTTTGAGTGTCTCTCACATAATTAGAAAACACAACAATTCTGAGCACTTTCTAGCTTTTAGCATTTAGTTTTGTTGGATGGGACCCTGGATATGCCTCGCTATTGCTTAGCTTTAGTGCAATAGGGTAGTTACATCCATCCTTAGTTATATATCTAGCAAAGCTAAATTTTCTCTAGTTTACTAACCTTTTTCTCTCCTTCAGCATAGACTCAAATAGGTCCTTATTTACAACAATTATTGGTTTTATTTAGGTCTATCAGAAAAATGTAGGCAGTTATTTTTGTTCATACAGCATTTTAAGTAGTCCAATTTTAATGAAATTTGAAACAAATTTTCCACTTATGATATGTAGTAAAACAAGCAGTAAAAGCACACAAGTCTGAGGTCGAGGGGTCAACATCGTAGCCTTGTAACACCCCGAGATAAAAATGCAAAGCTGAGGCAGAAGGCACCTCGTAACACTTATGATAACACATCAGACAAAATCGAGGTAAGGCCTAAGCAATCTTATAATTAGCAAGCTTGTTAGTAGATTCGTTATTGCTAGGGAATTCTAAATTACATGTCATATTTTAAAGAATTTGCTAACCGATTCCCAATTGCAAACTACATCTATTTTGCAGTGGGTGCAGAAAAAGGTATGGAAATCTAAGCTCCTTGTTATGTTACTAGTATGCTCTAATGTTTAAGGAGGGAAAACTTCAGAGACTCAATTTTCCTAAAGAAATTCTAGTGTTTCATCGATATGTCGCTTTGGTAACTTTAGCTAATGTTTAACAGGACTTTGTTCCCATACTGATCCAGACAGTTGGAGTTCCAATTTAATGTTTTAGAGTTTGGATACTTGAAGTTCTACTAAAACACAAGGCTAATCCGTTCAAGTCATCCGATCCAACCAAACTATGCACATGACTACAATTTGTATTAGAGGTATGCACTCTTTATTTCAAATTACAGTGCAACTAAGTAAACAGCCCAACAAAATCTCTAGTTTTCCATAGTTCTAAATGATTGAATTTTATCTATTTCAAACCTATAGGATGTGTTTGTTCTAAGAGAAAATGTAACTTTTAAGTACAGTTTGCTGCTACTTCTAATTAGATGGCTGGTTTTAAGATGAACTCCATACATGGATTTGTTTCTATTTACTTATAAACAACTTAAGGCTACGGTTGATTTGCAATAGACTAGAGTCTCACTTGCTCCCCGAGGACGAGGGGTCGATGAGTGAGGTGAAGCTGGAGCGACTGCCATGGTGACTCTTATGCCTCAGCTCAGTGTCCTCACTGTCCACTCACCACGCAGAGGGTCCACCACCTTCCTGAGCCACCGCTCTCCACACACTGGCCCAGCGAACACCAACACCACTGGCCAGCTGCAACATCAAAACCATTACAGCTACCGTCACATAAAGAAAAGATGAACTAAATCAATAAAACAAGTGCATTGACAGCCTGAATGACTGATTAACCCTGAAGCAATATTTGTTTGAAACAAGACGTTTCAACAATGCTACATGATAGTCATCAATAGAAATAATGAATAGGTTTAAAATTTGTGGACATGAAAGAATGAATTAAGAATATAATATTCGAAATATTAATAATATTTTACAACTGAATGAATTCATTTAAGTGTGATTGTATGCATGTATTTATATTGAAATGAATGAATATTTTCTATTGATTAACAAAGCAATTGTGATTTGTTGATATTAATATTGTTTGAACATTTGATATCAATGAATAGATCATGATTTCAAATTGAATAGAAGATATGATGAAGCATTTATGTCGTTATAATTGAAACACTGAAAATAATGTTAAGATCAAATCAATACTTAACATGATATTTGTGGATTAAGATAAGAACATGAGATTATGTGAACTAAGAATAAATATATATACTATTTTAATATTTTGTTTTTTTTATATAATATTAACAAAGAAATATTAAGACATTTGTGGACCGAACCTGAACTTGAACTCGATTCTCACTTGTTGGTGAGTACACTGACCATTACCACATCTGACCCACCTATTTAGGTATTCAACCTTTATCTTGTATTCAACCAAGTATTTAAATCTGAATGTTAATCCAAAACATGAGACCTATTAAGATTTAAATATTTTAAATATAGGTATACCATAGTAAATTTATGTTTACAATATCAGAATTTGGACAAGCTCAAAGAAGGACAAAACTTCCTTTAGCTGTTTTTTTTCAATCGACATAGCGGCATCTTGAATTTGGGAAAAATAATAGTTTTATTCTGGTTTTGCTCAAAACATCGCCTTTGTAAGATTTTTTGATAATTGCAACCGTTTCTGACGCGTTCTTACCGAGAAAAAAGTAAAAACCTCACTGCTGAGCTTTGTCCATTTAATTTAACCATCAAAACAAAACGAGGCAGAACAAAACTACTTTTAGAAAAACGCACACAGCTCCTCTTCACAGCCTCTCAGACTGGCCACACCGAGTGCACTGAACTCAGGAAGAGTTGGGCTTTCAGCCCCATCGCCAAAATCTGAATTATACGCTTCCCACCTCGCCATCGACCGATTCCCGATACTTTGGGTACCCCTCAGTATACCACATCTCAGAATCTGGAAAATATCTTATAGATACTAACTACTTCTTATGTTGCAATTTAATTTTAAGGACTACGAAAAATATAAGTTCAAAAAACAATTGACCTGACATACAAATAAACCAAGCAAAATCTTGTTACTATCAAACTATTGGGTTTAATTTACTCCTGAGCATTTAAATTCCATGAATTCTTCAATTGAGTAACATGCAGTAGATTTGATCTGACTTTCAGAACGGAGTTGTTAGAACCAAGAATAAAACTGTAAAACTAGGTGGCAAAGGACATCACAGGACTAAATAATGCAATAGAGGTAACAAATGACAGGAGAATATGGAGACACATTAATAGCCTTTCCACGCTGTATGTTTGTTCAGAAACTAGAAAGCCTGTTTCATGTATTTTAAATAGCTTTTTTGATTTAATATCAATTTACAACATTTCTTCTAGAAACTAAAAAAGTAGCCTTACATTTTTATTTTGATGGCTTTAGAGCTGTAATTACCTTAATACAAAACAGTTCCTCAGCCTCAAACTAAAATGTTGAAACTGATTCGTTCAACTAAAAGCCCTGAACTGAAAGAACTGAACCTCTTCTTCTTGACTTGGAGACCTCCTAGTGACTTTCTCAGAGATACTGAGTTTAGATAGACGAGCATTTACCGGGCAATAAATTACTCTGACCTGATTTTTAATGGGTCAAGAAAGCTACTACAATTAGCAAACCACAGAAACACTCTTTGTTGCGATGTTGTTATCAAAGAGGTGCTAAGCAGTGAGCGACGATTTCTGAGTAGATGACCGTAACTTCAAGGTGTGTCTGAGCAGATTAAAATATATATTAGCATGTGAATTTGGAAGTGTGCCAAGAGCTATTCAGAGTGGGTGACGTCTACACAGCTCACAGCCTACTCCAATGTTTGTATACAGCCGTGTTCGTGTTGGTACTGTTACAAATCACACGCCCCGCCTGCTGCACACCAGGCAGAACAATTAGAAACGTTCTCTTCCTAGTTCCTGCCACCTGGATCTGGATATTGTTTAGTTACTGTTTCGGTGTAACTTTACTTTTGATTCAGTCTCATCAGTAGGTATTACTGTATTACTACTCGCACCATTAATGACTATAAAAATAGACCCAAGATAGTGAAATTTAACTTACTGAATTTTTTACACTAATATTCATTGCAGAAATAACTGTTCATTACTATAATAGAATGCAGTTGTTAGCACTGCCAAGAAAGTGTGTCAACCAACTACAAAGCAGCCAGTGACAACCAAGGAATGATAACTCTCTGGCTGCTATTGAGGCAACCATTGACTGTTGCTATCAAGCTTATTGGATTGCAATCGCTACCGATAACGATATGTCATCTCATGGACTTAAGCAATTTTGCCATATGAAATAGAGCTATTTATTTCTCCCACCAAAGAGTACAGAATGCCATAGGACAACGGTTTGCAATTTTGAGCTTCTCAACATCTGAGTCAAATGGCAAAACTTTATACAGATATAAATATACAGAGTGTCTAGTAATTAGGGAATAAAACTTCATTAGATAATTTTTCAAGTAAAATAAACAAAATGTGCATTAACACCTAGTTCTATCTTGCCTAGTTTTCCATGTGTCTGTCCGTCTGTCTGTGTTCACTAAATAGTTTTTATCTCCAGGTAGATAAGTTATAAACTTAAAACTTTACACACTTGTTAGTGTAATTAAGATTAATATTTTAAAAATAAATTTGAATTATTGTCTTTTACAGTTTTAAAATATAAGTTTTCTAAACTTAATAATTCAAAACTCCAGAACCTTTTAGTTAAAACAAAGTATAACAAAACGTAGCAATGTTTTACAACATTTTAAGACCAATTGGTTGTGCTGCAATAATAATAATGGAGAAATATAATTTTTGATCCGACTCCTTTATTTACATTAACTTTTAAAAACATGTAACTAAAGGAGGCTCAGAAAAAATTAAATTTCTCTGTTATTAATTATCTCAGAAAAACAAACTTGGTCTTAATATGTTTGTAACAACACTGCCACGCTTTTGTTATATCTGTATTTTACCATAAAGTTTAATAGCTTTGAGTTGTTGCTTAGAAAACTTAGTATGGCCGCCATTTTGAAACCGAAGTGATAATAATTTAAATTTTTTATGTTGAATTGGGTTGTACTAACAAGTATGCAAACTTTTAAGTTTATACCTTATTCTACTTCGAGATAAAATTATAATTTTAGTAAAACACAGACAGACGGAAAACTAAGCAAGATAGGACTATGTGTTATGTGTGGGGAATTTTTTGTTTATTTTGACTTGATAAATCATTAAGAGAAGTTTGAACTTTGTACCCGCAGTTACTGGACACCCTGTATATGTGTATAAACTAATATCGCATCTTAAGTTTATGTTTAGAAGTTAACCCATACATCTTAAACAACACATTGTATCAACTCAATCTCAAGCCCAGTCTTAGCAGGGTTAGCCAAAGTGAGTTCTCTTTGTGGCGTGAGTTGCAATGCCAAAATTTGTGTTTTGATTTTTGACTCTTTATCAGGGTAAAAACACTGGTAACAACTTGAAAATGTTCTGTTTGTACTTTCCTGCCACTTAAACTCAAAGATGGTGAAACGTAGTTTTAGCAGGGGAGTCAATTTATGAAACATGTTTCCCCATATATTCTTAGAAACTTATAAACAGAGATACTTTTGGCAAATTTTAGAAAAAAGCTATTCATTTCTCTCGCCGTTCATTTCTCTCTCTTGCTGTTTTAAGCTTCATAACATTTCTTAAGTCAAATCAAATGGCAAAACTTTATACACATGTGTGACCACACTCTAGAGGTTAAACTTTGTACAATTCCCAAAAATTTGTAACAAAAGTTACTTTTGTAAATCTTTATATTAAGTTCATTAACCAGCAAAAACTATCCATTGAAAGTTACTTTGGGGAGAGGAGGTTCTTCCTCCTAGAGATGGGTTTTATGAATTTTTAACAAGACCAAGATCATTTTTCCGCCACCATCTTGGTCTAGATGAACGGACTTTGTAGATTTTGGTACACATATTAGGTAATGGTGTCTCAAATGTAAACCAATATTAATCAAAATTATATGATAAATACATAGCATAAATCCCATTTTGGAGGGAAACGCCCTCCCTCCAAAAGGCCAATCCCAGTATAAATTAACCCTGTTATAAGACATTTAACTAGGATTATGTAGAGCTTGCGGCTATGTCTACTTTCCTTTCCTTCTACAATACAGGTTAAGTAGCCCTTCACTCCCTTCACCTGACGAACAGCCACTAACAACCAGTCTAAAAATAAGCTTTAGACTAAACTTTAGAAATGTGTAAACCTAGACGAGAATTCTAGTGTGGAGCTAATCAACAACATTGTGTAAGGTATTCAGACAGATGACCAGTGACAGGTGCTACCTATATTTAACCTGGCACTCCAACGCCCGACTGCTTTTGCGATAATGCTTCAAATATTGTCAACCTGTCCTCTGCTTACGCTCAAGTTGACAGTTTCCTTCCAGCACTTGTTATGCAGTAAAAAACCTCTCCCTATGGCAACCCTTTTAACCAAATTATTTTTGAACCAAATCGCCAAATCTCATTGACAAAGTAGTTTTTTGAAATTAGTCTCATTACAAAATCAAGAAAATTTAAGGAGTGGCAGGTGAAGGGAGTAATGGTTGATAAGTTGGTTTTAACTGGCTAGCTCCTGGCCTACCAGGTAAGTACAATAAGTTATGAGTTTGTAGTTGTACATTTTATGTGAAAAGCTTTTTCGACACCGAGCTATCTTAAAATTGAAAAAGAAATTAAATGCTATAAATGGACTTAAAATTAAAGCTGGCTTCACTATTAGTTTTCTTTAATACATGTGGTAGATTATTATTTGTAAAATTAAATTATGTTGTAACAAAATGTGTTTTTCATAAATTAGATAATAAAATAATAAAGTTAATATATGTCACTCACTACATTAGGAATATCTATTGTAAAGAATCAGAAGCTTTTCTTTAGAATGCAGAGCACAGTAAAAGAGTGCGTTGTTAATTAAATTATTAATTAATCACGTAGACCCAATTTCAAAATGAAACACCAGATACATGTTCTACCTATTGCTACAACTCTGGCCACAAATGAGAAGTTAATTCCAGAAGTAAAGCAAATAACAACACTCAAAACTTTATTGTTTTCCTGAGTTTTAAACTCAAACTGTGCATCATAACAGACAGAAGTTGAGGTTAATAGGTAAGTAAGGTAATTCACTCATGCTTCACACTAATTGTAAAACAAAAGCAACTTACTCTTATCTTTGTCATCTTTGGCAGTCTTGAATCGAAGAAGCCAGTAGTAATGGCTTTCCTCTTGAGCAAGTAAGCTCTCCTCTTTGGCTTTTGAACAGAAGTTGCAGTTACTGTTTCTAAAATCATACAATTAAATACAAGACTTAGGAAGACTTCAAAACTTATCATGTAATAATAAAACAAGATTTCAAACCACTGTTGAATGAGGTAATAGAACTGTTTAAATGCAAAGTTCAAACATGGGAGTTTTCCAACATCAATTTAAAAATCAAGCTCTGAGATCTGAAGATTCATTATTTGTTCCTTAGATATCATTTGGCTGTAAAATAGGTTTTAAATTATCTCTGTCAATATCTAAAAATGTATGGGTTGATATATTGCCCGGATTTTATAATATGGACACATCAGACAAGCAGCGCGAAGAGTTCTGCTGGTTGGCTTGGTTTCTTAAGTTGAAAAGAGAAATTAAATGTATGATACGAGGGTTGTTCAATAAAGACTGAGACTAATTATATAAATTGTGTACTGTTTAATCCTAACCAACAGCAATTTTTCACCTTCAATATACACTCTATTAAGTGAAATGTACTTATCCCAGCCCTGCCATGCCTGGAAAACATGAGAGAGGCCATCCTTAAAGTTGAAGTTGCCAGTTTCCTCCAAGTTCTGGACATTTTCGAGAGATGTTATCATCAATTATTAATTCAATGATAATTTCACTCAAAACATCCCAGGGATTAACAACCCTCAACACAGCTTTTGAATATTGACAAAGGTAATTTAAAACATATTTTACAGCCCTGAGACCTACCCTTCTCACAGTGTTTATTACTTTTAAAACTTGCACTAGCAATTGTCAAGGAGGAGAAGACAATTGCCAATACAAAATGATTTTTGAGTGATTTGATATAAACGTTTACCAGAAGGTATCCTGATGGCAACACCAAGGTTGAGAGCCTGCAGCTTGGCCAGAGCCACTTTCTGAAGCACTCTCCTCTCCACATCAGACAGCTGTTGGAGAGTGGTATCAGTAAGGACCACAGTGCCCTGACGATTGCTCCACTGGCAGTTACCCTGAAAACAAAACTCTCTATTGTATTGAGGACAATTCACATTAAAACAGCAATCTTAAGCCTACTTAAATTGGCTCACACAAAACATTAAAGTTTTGACTTTTCTTTGAGTTCACAACTTATTGTCAAACATCATTTTTAACTATATATTCTGGAAATGAAATCAACTATATCTTTTAGATAGGTCAACACAGATCAATAATTTACTCTAAATTGCCTCCAGCCAGTTAATATTTCAGTGGTTAATAGTCTTTCAACATGGAAGAACTAAAGTCGGTAACAGAAAACTGTAGTTGTATGCTTCAATGGATTACTCTACTAAGGTGAGGATATTATCTAAGAATAAGAATACATATATTTATATTCAAAGTTTACAGTAGATATTATATACCACCCTGCTTCCACCCCATTTTGAGTGTACATGGATGGAAAATTGTGGATATTTGAATACAAAATGACTAACTTTTGCACTGTTTCAATTCTAAATAAACCGAATTTTAGTGACGGAAAGTAATGGTTAACCCAATAATTTCAACGGAAATTCCAGAGAACTTTGAGGTTTTTAACTGTTATTAATAATTTATTACCTCATTATTAGTCTTCTCCTTAAAACTTTTGAAACTTCTACCGCTTTAATTTGAAATTAACGGATTTTAGCGACAATAAAACCGTGTTCTATTTGAGAATTTCAACTCAAAGTGTGTTTTTAGTATTTTACGGCTTTTATGAAGGTGTTGTCTTAGGCAGTTAATCAACTATGTGACCTTCCCTTTAATCTTCCAAATTCATCAGTT
>CM032060.1:44761502-44785969 GCA_018831715.1 Matsumurasca onukii | reverse complement strand
AATGGAAATACAAGGACCAACAGCTTTAACGTTTGACTCCGAATCAATGCAGGTGATGGTCTGATATGGCTAAACGATGGTGGAGTTGATGCGAGTATTATCAAAGATGATCACTGAGACTCATCTGGAGCCGCCTTTGACCATAGTATATCATCCTCAAAACCTGGACCTCAGCAGCTTACTGGCAGACCAAGTTATAGCAATACTTGTAAGTCATTAATTTGTTTGCACTATATGCGTATTATTTCCAGCTTCAGATTTTGGTCGCTATTACAGTTAAAAGCTGTGGTTTCAGGGAGCAAATGACTGCTATATTACAAACTGTGGAGGTATCGGAGAAATGCAAAAACAGGAGGTAGGAAGTGTCTGACAGTGGAAAGTCTGTTGCACTGATGGTAGAAAGTGAAAAGTGGTTTGTCATAGCAAATTACCTGGACCTTGGATTATGAGGAAAAGAATGAAGACGGAAGGAGTGAAACCATAAGGGCCTGAAACGAAGAGGCCTAAGTTAAGAAAGATGGCAGAAAATTGCCTTCAACTTGAAGAAATGCCAATTAAAAGTTGGTACCAATATGCAGAGGATGATTGAGATTAAGAGGGAGGTTTTGTGTGGAGTCATTGACATAACCCCCATTGTGAGTCCCAATGGGAAATCAAAAAATTTCTCCTTCTCAAAAAAGAAAAAATTGGAAATGGTTGAATCATTTTTAATTTGGCTGTTTTGATACAACAGCAATATTGATCAAGTCGTTCTTTAACTAGGTAACTATTATGACAATATCAGTATTGGAAGATCTTGTATTTTTTTACAAGAATTATGTTAAACTTGATCTGCTTAAGGGTAATTTCTTAACAAATAGATATTTAAATGTGTTGCGCGGAGCAAGTATAGTACAACGTATCAACAAACCAACAAGAGCAACGACTCTTAGTCGGACTTGTTCATCCATATTTGTGAGGCAGAGAGGCACTCTGGCGTAGACCGTGTTCTTAACATCAAATCTGCAATTTTACAAACAGACAGTGACAGACCATGATGTGTGGTGTGGCAATTGGGCTCAATGTTTCAGGCAATACTTTGTCGGACACCCCATCTACCCCTCACAAGCGCATTGATCATTGATAGCAGCTAGAAACCTCACTGTTACAGACTGACAGATGTGTTGTGTTGTCACGACACTAACACATGCTCATACAAGTATTCATAAATTAATAAATTAATAAAAACACCTTTTATTGTCAAATTCTTAAGACGACACTTCTTTAAAAATAACTTTTAGTCATGTACACAAAATAACAACACAAATAGTTTGCATAATACAAGTTACAGTACATTAAACAATAAACTAGATCACAAACAATAATTTAATTAGGCCTATCTTAAACTGACAATGACATTGCTTTTGATGTTTCGGGGAGCTCTGGCCCAGCCCGCCACCAAAGTAGGAGAACCCTCTTCCACCCAGTTCAAGTCTCCTGTCTGTCTCTTGACGAGTGTTTCTATTGTTGACCTCTTCCCGGTAGGAGAGTCTCTCACTGAGGTACTGTGGCTCATTAAGAAGGAGGCGATTTTCAGACCAAGCAACCTGTCATTATACAGCATACATCTTCCATGAGATCCATGTTTGCTGCATTCTAGCTAGAGAAACATGCTCACTAAGCCTCAAAATTGAAAGAAAGCGGATGGCTGCAAACCCCTTTATTCTCTCTTGAGAGACTGGATTACATGCAGGATAGCAGTACCGAAAACAAACAGATATGTCTATGGCTTGGATCCAATTTAAGCTTTTAGCAGTTTGAGGCAAAAGATTCTCAGAATCTGTACAGACCCTCAGACGTTGGATAGTCTGCGTAACATGGTTCAGAAAGTGAGTTCACTGTCATATGACTCCAAGAGTCTTGACACTGTTCGAAATAGTGGATTCTGTCCACCAAGTTACACTTTCACACCATTGTTACTAAAGGCCTGTACGAGATCTTCAGGAGCTTGTTCATGAATATTAGATATACATGATTAAACATCTTGTAAGTACTCACATTAATGTGGTAAAGTACAAAGATGTGCCGCCGTATACTTTAGACTACCATAAAGTAGATGGACAAAACATCAAGAATATTGTGGAGGAAATTTGATTAATAACCTACCAAAGTTACATACCCAAAACGACACAATCTAGAGGAAAATCAAGTGAATCTATATGTTCCTAATAATTTTACACCTGCTCAGGTAATATGTGTAGAAAAGGAGAAAAAATGAGGTGTAGGAATTTATTTTAAACTCAATTAAATTTTCTGTTGTTGATCTGTCCCAATTTTACTCTTAGAGATGGATTTTGAATTGTGTGTAAAATTAATTGACAGTAATGTAATTATTATAATTTAGTGTGTACACTCCAAATGGTGAAGTAAATAATTTTTGAGTAACTTTGAAAGTACAATAAAACAAATACAAAAATAAATCCAAACTATTATTGCTGGGTATTTTAATATAGAATTGGGTAATGGAAGCAAAATAATTCAATATCTTTGAAATTTTAAACCTATTAAGATCATAACATCTTTCCTTCCAATAATCAACCAACTCGTTTAAATTATTGTATTGACAACATTATTGTTAATTTTAATAAAAATTTGTATGCCATCACACTAGGTATGATCAGTTTTTCAGATCATATACCCCCTATTTTTAATATTTATTTTGCCAGTAATTTCAAAAAATCAAAATAATACTCACACTTCCTTCTTTAGATTACAAAAAAGAAAATATTGATCTGCCTACAACTAGTCTAAAACAGAAAATTGGCAAATGATAGAAGATTACAAAGAAAATAAAATCAATAAAAAGTTATTTTAATGAATTTTTCAAAACAATATGTAAACTTACGGCACTTTTGTTCACCTTTAATTAAATTAACAAATATTGTTAGCATTAGGCTATTTTTATTTGTATAATTGGTATACCCAGCATTGAAGCACAAATAAAAAAGTAGAATTTTAATTACTGTATAATATATAAAATATAAGCTATACAGGTCATTGGTACTATAAGGCCGCTTATAATGTATACTACAACAAAAGAGAATATATCAAAAGGAATTACCGCAAAGCAAAAAAAGATGCTGTAGAAATGGCCGTAATGCTTCAAACTCTTGTAAAGCTGTATGGAGTACCTGGGTAATGAGTTCTCCAACCTGGCACTGGTAGCTTATCCAACCCAGATGAATGAAGTTCATTTTTCCTAGATTCAATAAACCAATTAAATAGTAATGCAGATCCTATACCATTACTGCAGCTGAACTTCAGGAAATTACCGAGATAACATCACTTTTTGCCTGGTCAGAAGTCATCACATCAAATGATGTAATGCAAGTATCTACATTATCCAACTCTAACTCTATGGATTACTATTGGCTATCTAATGCAGTGTTTAAACAAACCATACATAGTGCATAAGTGAGCCACTAGCCTTCATTTTAATACTAATCGCTTTGTCTGAGTGGGATACTTTTATGCATCCCCTTAAAATATCTAAAGTCAATGCCAGTTTTTAAAAGGAGATAAAACTCTCGACTCAAAATTACAGACCATATCAATCATTCCCATATTTCAAAAAATACTTGAATCTTTAATGTACAATCAACTAAACATTTCAGTCCCAAAATTTATTTTCTGGTACAATGGTTTCCGTCAGTAACCAACCACTACAGCATTGCTTAACCTGATGGACTTCTCTCTAGACACATTTGAAAAAAGGAGTCTATAGTTTTATAATCTCTATGTGATCTCAGCAAAGCTTTGACTGTGTTCCTTTGTGATATACTATTAAATAAACTATCGTTTTATGGTATACAAGATAGCTCATTAAAATTATTCAATCTTATTTTTGTATAATAGAACCTTAGTATGTCTCAGTTAAAACAATTGTTCAAGTATGAAACTTGTAGAGGCTGAAAGTTCCACAAGGTTCTTGTTCTCTTGGTCCTTTCCTTCTGGCATAAATGATTTGCCAAACATTTAAATGTTCATTATTATTTTCTTATGCTGATGACACCACATTACTGGCCAGTCATAAAATTTAAATTCCATGACACTTAGATAATTAAAGAAGCTGAAAATCAGGCCCTGTCCTGGTTTTCTTCTAATAAGTTATCTTCCAATCTTGAAAAAACACAGTATTTTAACTTCTTAAGCCTTAAGCAGGAAATCAGTGGGATTCATTCCAGTGTTTGATTTAAAGGGACTCAAAATTGAGTTGGACCGGGCCATGTTGAGTCAGTCTGTAAAATTTATCTAGAGTAAATTATTTAATTTGGAAATACAAAACTTTGTTAGTTCAGAATATTTAAGAATGTCATATTTGGCCTGTTTCATCACATATACTTTAAAAGAATACTAGCTTAGAACATTCCCTCATGTAGTTGATATTCTTATAATACAAAAAATGTAGTATGTATTGCAGGAGCTAGTTCTACTTGTTCACTGTAGACCCTTTTATAGAACTTACACTACCTATTCAATTCAATTCATCAAATATTCTTTATTCAGAATCATACAATATCTTACAGTAATAGTGTCGTAACATAATTTAACAACTATAAATAATTCAACTAGTTTCCTGGATGTATATTACAAATTATTACCTCTGTAATAAACCCTATAAGCATTTTAAGGCATTCTTACACCAAATCAAATTTGGTAATTATTCCCACAAGAGCCGGACACCATGAGTATAACACTAGGGTGGTGATAAACTTAGTATAATACTCCTCACAGACATAAATCCAGCAACCCTTCCAAAAGCCTAATCCCTATCTGGCTTTTCAATAAGCTTGAGTCAGTGCCAAATTAGTTGATTTTAGGTTATTTAAAATAGAATTTATAATTGGCTAATATTAAACCTTTATAGTATAAATGAATTCATCAAGTGCAATTTGGATGCTAAATTTGACTAAATTGTGTTTAGTTGTTGTATATATAACTATAACTAAAATATTGAATAGATTTATACTAGATGTAAGTTTAACTAATTTTAGTCAAACTGTTAAAAATGTATTACTGATGTCTTATTTTGTAAAAAAATCAATTAAAGTATTCGACATTCTTTAAGAAACTGAAGCTATTGATAAACGTTGATCTCATTCATGACATTCGCCTGATAAGTAAACTGGTAAGAAAACCATCTCTAAATATAAATCTAAGGAACGTTGACTTTAGTCACAGACAGGCTGTTAGCAGAATGATCAAGTTAGCAAAGAGAAGTTACTGTAGAGATAAGCTAGAAAATGCAAATATTAATCCAAAGTTGTTTTGGTCTATAGTAAACAAAGTTTCAGGCAGACCAATAACCGTGACTCATTTCCTATAGAAAAGTGTCTACCAGAATCCCGGTCCTTTTACAATGATACAAAGAAACAACTAGCTCGAGATTTTAATTTATTCTTCTCGGCCACGGTCACAAATTAGCAAGCGCGCTTGATTCAGGTGGAGCCGGTCGTAGATGACTCTAACTCATTTTACAGTCACATTAGTACATGGTCTTACAACCCATCACTCAAGATGACGTCACACTAGTGATCTCTTTACAAGGAGGTTCGGCTCAAGGTTGGGACGGAATTTTTGCTCATATTCTCCAAATGTGTACAATTTAATTCAACCTTTGTATGACTTAATCAACTTAAGCTTGTGTTCTGGAGATTTTCCAGACATTTTCAAAATGGCTAAAAATGTTTATAAAAGTAATAGATTTACAGAAAACCCATCTTAGGCCAATTTCCCTTGTTTATTTCCAAAGTTTTAGAGCGTGCAGTTAAAGAACAGCTAGTTGGTATTTGGAAGAACAGAACATTATAACAGATCGCCAATATGGCTTTAGAAAAGACAAGAACATTTCCAATACACTATTTGACATAAAGAAAGAAATAAAGAAGAGCATTCCTCATAGCGAGCGTTCTTGGTATTTTTAATTTTGAAATAAGCTTTTGATTCTATTGATAGAGGTAAGCTGTTGCAGAAACTAGAACATATCGGTACCCGGGGAAGCGCATTTGCATGGTTCCGCACTTATTTAATTACATTTGACAAAGGCTGTATTGAGTGTATTCAGTTACTTTTTGAAGTAACTTCCTCAAGTCTATTAATATGTAATTCATGAGCAATGCAACAGTATGAAAATACTAGGGAAAAATTGGTTCTAACAGTCAGATTTCCTTTGATTGGTTCACGGACTAAATACACGACTGACATGATAATGTTTGTCTTTTCCAAACCATTAGTTAGTATACAAATTTTTACAATTATTCTAAAAACGATATTAGAATAAATCAACTTGGGAGCCTTATATACCTAAAAAAGTCAGTCATAACACTAAGGTAGTATGGCACAAACCAAGGTATTGTTTTGTCTAACTTCTGTTTGAATAGTAATCAACTGGAAGTTAGATGCGTCATTAAAATATCCCATCCATAAAAAAGTAGTTTTTGACCTCAGTTTGATATTGTTATTATTCCTATAATACATATACAGTCGAAGTCTCGTTATCCGACCTTCCGAAGTTATTCGACCTTCGCGAATTATTATCACCTAACTGCACTAGCAGATTCTCCGACGATGCAGCCCCTTTCCTACCCGACTGTATTTTATTTTTCTGCTGTAAAACATGTGTTATTACTTTGCTGTAAGTGAATTTGACGCTTTAGTACGCTACATGTATTTTAAAAGATTTTATGTGTAAATTTGTATGTGTTAGTTTTTAAATTGTTGTTATACCTGAAACTAAGTTTTTGTAAAGGTTTAATAAAAAATTACTTTAACACATTTTCAACGCCGCTTTTACCGATCTCGTGTTATCCCAACTTTTGCTTATCCGACTGCGCCAAAGGCCGGTTTATCGATACTCTGTTGTAGCTATATCGGCAGCTGGCAGCCACTACGGTATGTCCAGCTGGCTGCAACACGTTAGTAATATTAACCATCACCACTCTGAAATTCTTTACAAACCACAATAAAATTTAATTATTTAATTTAAACAAATTCGTATTCACACCCACCTCACCACTGTTTAATTAGCAACACCTAGCTTACGCACAGGCTTCTAGCCTATGTAAGCTCATTTTCAAAATTATAATTTGTTTTTATTTCAGGGAAACTAATTCTTACTGTTAATTTGATCTATTTTTATCACTTAGTTTAATTTTGTTTAGTTTGAAAATGTTATATGTAAGTGATCATCAACCTTTATTATGTTTGCTGTAATTCAAAATCTGTTAAAAATTGGTAAGCTTCCATAATAATTATTGTTGTTTTTCTGTATGTATATGTATTTAACTTTTGTTGTATGCGGAAATAAAGTGGATTTTGATTTTTAACTTTGAACTGATGAAAAAGCAATTAATGAATTTACGTCTCTTTAAATAAACAATTAGTCTTACTAAAAAAACAAGAAATCTAAATCATATTCAAAAGTTATTTGTGAACAGACATTAAAAAAATCACCCCAGGTCAACTTTTATAACCTCCTTGTTTCTGTAAAGTCAGTTAAAAACACCCTATTGTTGAATTTTAATGCTTAAAAGTGAACTTGTGTACCTGTTCAACAAAAGTGTTCTCGGGTTGTTCGTAAGTACGTTCCTGTTCCCAAATTTTAGCCATTGTTTATAATGATAAAGCCAACCAAGTAGTTACCCTCAATGCCTCAAAGCAAATGTTTGCCTTTTCAACACAAATTACGCTACTAGCGGGTTGAAAAATTGACACTACTAGAACAATGTTGAGAAACCCAATACAACATACCTCTGTCCAAATTCTAGTTAGAGGCTTTCTTCATAGTGATCTTTCTTTTTTTTAAAGCTAATGACAATTCTGCACAGCTAATAAATTTTGATAACTCTAACAATTAGTTCACCGATAACAGTTTGTTCCAATTCATTGGACAAACTCTACCCACTAAATTGCCCTTTTCAAGTTTCTCAATAGTTTATAGTTTTTGTGGTCTGTTTTTTTCTACCTGACATTTTAAATAAAAAGAAACCCTTAAGCAAAACAAATACTATTCAAATCAATACAGTAGCCCCATATGTAAACTCCTGTGGAACACAGATGTAAACAAACAAGTTGGCCTTTGCCAATGCACTTATAAGTTGCACTGGAATAATGATTATATCTTTTGTTTACTTGTGAATGAGTGGACTCGGCCGCAATAGGTAATCTAGAAAGCACCTGATTTTAGGAAAGTGACGTACTGGATTGACCACATTTATCAGCACCCAGTAAATTGTGGTTCTACTGTAAAGCGAAAAACAAAAACTGTGCTTTGCTATCTTGAGAGTCACTGCTACTTCCCCTTGAACGTCATGGTCACGCTTGTGAGCAATCGCGGGAGCTCATTAAAGACTCATTACACACTCATAACAATACTCAATAGATTCGTGTCAATGAAGGCTGTTTCACACTCGCTTACATTTGCAGAAGCTCAATATTGGCAAATTCCCTATTAAAGTCAATATTAGAGAATATTTAACGACAATACCCCTAGTTAAACTGCTCACTTATTTATACAGGGGTGGGTCCTTATGTTTTGGATTAGCGGGACTCAACTGTAAGTAACTTAGACCTGGGAAAGTAGTTTTTAAACTTTTTTTCAAACTGAAATGTATTTATTTGACCTTACAGATATTTACAATACATGTTATTAAATCAATTTACAACTAAATGAAATTTGAAAATAAATCCAAATATTAACCAATTGAAAGTACTTTACAGCACAGATATTCTACTAATCACAATTATAACAAACAAATTAAAAATTGGAAATAATGTTTTAACTAGAACAATTTTAAATTCAACATACAAACATCAAAGTGTAACTTGGGGAGTTTGACATAGAGGAAAATGTTTATAATATAATTTACGTTGATCTTAGTAGTCCAAGGGGAGTCTTTTTATTTGGTAAAAATAAAAAAGTGTAAAAAATACCAAAGCAAATCCAGCATTTTACTTCTCCTCACACCATTCGTTCTCTTTGCGAACTTGTTCTTCCTCACTCGCTGAAAAGTCATTTTTGATGTTGAAAGTCTTGCGGATCTCTTCCGGAGTTTTGCCTTTTATCATATTTGCCACGGTCTTGCAAGTCACATCCAGAAGACCTTTTATGTCAAGGTAGTTAGCAGCCTGAAAAAAGAAAAACATTTTATCAACTGTATAAACTACTACATACAGCTAGAGCAGATTGTAATGATTCAGATACATGCTACTCCGGACCAAAAAGTCATTTTAAATACCAACAAGTCACATTTTAAAGTTGACATCTTTAATAAACAACGGTAAATGATATGCAAGTAAGAGGTTTCCCCAAAAATATGTACTGAGAACCGTTTTACTCCTTCAATAAACTTGTTTCAAATGCCATTTACTCTCACAAGACTTTGAGAGTTCTGTCAACGTATACTGCAATAAATTTCAAAGAATGTATGTTTTATTCTCTTGGTATGCTCTACGTATTTTGATGGTTGGTATACTCCCGCAATTGCAGGTTGTTTTTGAGACACCTTTCAGTGTTCTTGTTTTTCCTGAAAACAAACTGTTCTTTACAGAATAGTTTATTAGATTCAAAAAACACTGACAGTCTACCATGAATGGCTGTTTCTAGTGATGGGTCGAATCTGAAAAATTATCGGATCGAATTCGAATCGAATTTAGCTTCTTCAATCTCTAATCCCAATTCAAATAATTTAAATTTACACTACTGTGTACACTGTTAAGTATAAATGCAAGGAGTTTTCTGCCTGAAAATAAATTATTTCAAAGCCCCAACTTCTATTGTGAACAATATAATAAGTATTATTTTAAAAATAAAACATAATTTAGTTATCTGATATTAAATTTAAAAAATGATTGGCATCAGATACAAAACAATACTATATTGTATTGTTTTGAAAAGTACTGCATATATATTTTTTTTAAATTTATATACAATTATACATGTTGAGCAATATTTTTGGTGAAAAGTAGTTCTTAGCATAAGTTTTATTTAGCATAGTTTTGGTAGTTCTCGCCTATAGTAAAATATTTCTAACATTCTGATTCTAACTGTAATGTCAAAGTAGGCTATACTAAGACGAAGTCTTACAAATTTAAATGAACAATAAGTAATCACATAATACTGGTGAAAACGTAATTATGTCGAACCACACTTGCAGATGCACAAACTAACGACATAACACACTGACAACCGAGTCGAAAGTTACTGATTGAAGTAGTTTTGATTCGATTGAAGCTTTCGCTTAGTTTGTGAGGTTAGGTTTTGAACATACTGATAAAGGAGCATTTTGCCAATGTTGTAACAGAAAATTGATTAGTTATTTTTTAAACTACTTTACCTTTATTAAAATTTAGAATCGCAACAATTTACATTATATTTGATGATTCTATTCTGACGAAAGACGATGCGATAGAGCCATATTGTTTGTCTGACAGTGACAGACGACACGCCTGCATAGAACGCGGCCACGGATTGCTAATGTTTGCGATAAATCGAGTCGAAACTCTCAAACTATCGTTACGATAACTGCGCTAGCAGATGGCATGGACGATAATCGAACTAGTCGATAATCAAAGAAGTTGAATCCGATACTTGTCTACTTGCCCAATGGCAATTATTAAGACACAACACACTGCATTTCTATGCACGAATCACGCCACGGTTCATTTTACTGGGATTGATGAGAATCAATGCCCGCCCGTTCGCGGTATCCGCCGATTTTGAGTACCGTTATCGGTTCCGCAAGAACCGAGTCAATTCGAATTTAGAAATTCATGAACCGACCGAATCTCAATTAATTTTACCCGGAACGGTAGATTCGATTTGAGATTCAATTGAACCATCACTAGCTTTTTCAAACACTTTGGATAAGATACTCAATAGAGAAATCGTCGGTAGTTGAGAATATCTTTACTCAAGCCTTTTATAAATTGGTTTTATTATTGATAGTTTTAGCTTACTGGGAAATATTCCGATCCAAAAGACTGATTTATTAAGGCAGTCAAAATTGGATTAATTATTTTATTTGCTTGTTTTAAAATTTGTATTGGCACTTCATCCCACCCGTAGAATGAGTGTTTTAAACTTAATATTATTTTCTCAACTTCATCTACGGTAACTGGATGAAAAATGCTAAGAACTGGTAAGCCACTGAAGTTTTAGGGGCATTTAAGATGTTGACAATGTTACTATAATGTGTATTAAAACATTGTGCTACTTGGCTTGGATCATCAATAATCCTACTATTTTGTTCAAGAACAATTTCCTCTTGTTTTACTTTAACTAAACCCAATTCCCTTTTAACTACTGTCAAAGTGGCCTTAGATTTATTTTTTGAATTACAGATTAATTTGTCGTTAGCATTTCGCTTTGCTTGAGCTACCACTTTTTTAAATGTTTTTTTATATAGCTTGACAAAGTTAATAAAGTGAACATTCTTATTAACCTTAGCTTGTCTATGGAGTTGTCTTTTACTCTCTGCGGAAATCAGAATACCTTTTGTTATCCAATTTGACTGCACATTTTCTTTTTTTTACAGTTTTACAGGAAAATCATTAATACATCTTAGCAATATTCCAAGAAACCTATTATAACTTACTTCTACAGAATCATGAAAGACAAAATTTTGTATATCATACTTTAAAGAATTTAGAAAAGATAGCATATTTGTTTCATGGTAAACTCTACATTGTTTATTAGTTCTTTATATACATTACTTTTACTAGGAAGAGATTTTACAAGATCTCTTAGAGTTTACAATGATCTCTCAACTCTGCTAGCGCTTCATGCTAAACAACGACTACGATTCCGCTTATGTAATCTCCGACTCCCGCTACAGCCCCCGAAATAAAGGACTTTTGTTACCGTTAACGACAATCTCTTGATTCCTCATTAGGCCATGCAAAACCACGACTAATACGACTGCTCAAGGTGATCTCCGCCAATTCTCGAAATAACAACTTTCGCTACTCTAATCCAGTCTCTTAACTCCTTAGCCTGCAGCAATAAAGACTACGATACTGTTCAAGGGCGATCTTTTAACTCTCACTACCGCGACAAATCACAATTAAAATATAAAATAATGATTTATTTCCACAATTACTTACATCAATATAAACATATATTAATTCTAGGAAATTAACTATCCACTGAATCCAGTAGTGGTAGGGAATCACTGAACTACATGTAAATAAACAGGTAAATTAGAGCCCAGACTTGATATGAGATATTGTACATAGATATGAGAAGGTCCACTGCAGTGCCTATGGAGACACACTTAAACTTGACATACAACTATAGTTGAACGGAAGTTTGTGGATGCATCGACATGACAGTTACTCCTATCAACATTATCAAGAACACAGAAACTGAACGTTATTACATGTATAGAGCCATTCTTTTAGTAGCCTGCTAAATTTGACTAAAAACTTTGTTACCATTAACAACAATATCTTGACTCCCCGCTAGTGCTCACCTCAAAAGAACTACTGATACCGCTTCAGCGCCATAGCGACCTCGGCCCATGACATAATCCACCGCTAGCGATCCCTCCGCTGAATTTCCTGTTTAGGAATGTAATTCCCGTAAAATCCTGTATATTGAAAATTCTCGATAAGTCTCGAATTTCATGCTGGACACCCTGACTCTGCATATCTAAAGCATGAATAACGGTTTATTTTACTGGGATTAACGATTCTATACCCGCCCGCGGTTCGTATCAGAAAAGTCCACCCAACTTTTGAGTAACTGGATAGAAAAATCACAAATTAATTAAAACCTGCAACAAAAATATCAAGCTAATCATCGGTTCCAGGAACCGATGTTTTGCCGCGGTTGGTTATCGGTTCCGCAAGTTCGGGTAGAACCGAGAATCGGAACAAACCCATCCCTATCTAAAACATGAGTTAAAGCAAGTAACATAATTTAGCAGGCTATATTTATACTATTAAAAGAATTGATGAAAATCTAATGGCAGTCAGTACAATTGTTTTATCAGGCTGATTTTCTTCATTTTTTATTAATGAAAGGTTTTTATGCATAGATTTATTATCAAACATCAAAAATCGCTTAACTTTCGCCTTTCTGAAGTTTCACTAAAAAAAGGCTTTTTTCCCAGGTTTTCTTAGCTTTGTCCTGTCATAGCTCAGGTTCTAATTGAGATAAATTGTTCGTTTTGGTCTAAGAACACTCAGTGAATCATGTTCTTTCATTAGAGATATCATTCGACATATTTAGTTACCTGTAAGAAGAGTTATGCGTGGACAAACGATTTTTTTGGCACTGTTAAGAATTTAAATTTGCTTGAGATAAAACATATGGGCAAAGTATTAAAAATGCCCAGCTGCTGTAAATGTAAACATCAACAAATAATAACAATAACAGTGTAGAAGTATCAATTCTGAAGGATATACCCTAACTGAAAACGTATAGTTGTTAGCGTAGTGAATACCCAAACGGAGAGGCCGAAGCAGAATCGTGCACAGCTGAGGGACGCAGGTCGTAATGGAAGCCCCAGCTGGCCAAAGGCTAGTTTTATATTAATTTTGTGTTTTTATAATCAGACATTATACATTATTTTACAAGATAAGTCATTAACAAATTTGTCACGGTATAAATAACGTTTTGCAAAGTTAAAATACCATCCTATCCTGTAAGGTATTATAAAAGTGTCAAAACTGTATTTTTGTACTTTAAAATGAACAATTTTTCTGGGAGAGGACCCCTATCACTATTGCTAAGAATTTAACAATTTCATCAAATATTGCTTTAGTTTTCTTTTGCCTTTAGCTTTGGTTGCATGTACTTTCATTGTTAGGAAGCGAACTCGATGGAATTTGCAGTTTATTAATAAGCTCTAAAACTTTGAAATAATGTATTACCAAAATCAACTCAAGAGTGTGCCCTGATCAACCTTGAGAAAATCAGCATCCCAGCTGGAAATGTCATCAGTTCTCTTTTCCTTGTTCTCATCATCTTCAGGTGGTGGGGGTCATCCTTGTGGTATGTAGCCCATTGAATGACTTTCTTCAATATGGCAGAGTTGACATTGGGCAGTGGCACTACCTCCTCTTCATCTTCATCCATTCCTTTGAAAGTAAATTTAAACATGAGAATTTACCATATACATGACTCAGGATTAAAAGCTGAATGCTGAATAACTTAACATAAAACCTGTCAAAGTATAAGAATGAAGATAAAGTAACCTTGCTGGAAGGACTCTCTCTGCTGAACTAAATACAAACAGTTTGTTATAATTTTTTCTCTAAAAACTGCTGCTTTATACCCATGTATTGACATGCTAAAGTAGCACTATTATTCCCAGGGAAATGAAGCTTTCTTTTAACAATCTGTTACTTCCAAGGACTAGGTCCCTTCACAACTGATCCTTGTGGCATGCATGCGATGGACATCATTTGTTCCAACGAGGTTGTTTTGTTTTAACACTGATTAAAGCTATGGTTCACTAGGATGCGATGAACGCTACATTACAGTCGTAATTTGAGTTTGGTTTTCAATGCAATCAGATGAGAGTGTTTTCCTGCAGAAAGGTGGTTGTTAAAATAGCAATGAAAAATTTGGGCTTTTTTCGCCATGTGACACATTTTGTTTTGTAAATAAAAGTCTAGCTTGACCATTACTACATAGGTAAATAAACTTTGACAACTAATATAAACAATATGTCAAAGTTGTTTTGCATATGCTTAAATATTGTGTTATCCACCATCACTGTTACGTTGACCGCTACATTAAGGTCGATTGCGGACAACACTTTCCTAGGAAACCATAGCTTAACCTTCCAGAGGTATCATCACTGAGGTTTCCTCCAAGTGTTTATTTAGTTGTTTGTAAAGACATGTCCATGGCGGCAATGCCGAGGGTTAGTGTACCTACCACAGGGTTCAGCATTCAAGAAAAATCCCCTTTTTCCGAAAATGTTGCTATTTCCTGTATTTAGCTACCTTAGTATAGTCATAGTTACTCCCGCCCATTTCGGCTATTTTGTCGAAACCACAACTTTTCTAGCGCTTGCGACGAAATCAGAGCTCGCTATCGCCCACGCGATCTCTTGACTCCGTTAGCGCTTGCATGTGCGAATTTATTCTCGACACCGTCACAAGCGATTCTCATTCTCTCATTTTCATTCTTGACTCCCACTTGCCCTTGACAACCTTTGATACCGTTTCTAACCGGTATCTAGACTTGTCCGTGACATAATCACCACTTTAACGATATCTTTGCAAAATTTCCCAGTAGGGATCTAAATTGCGATAATTCTCGGTTTTTCCTGTATATTGAAAATTCCCAATTTTCCGAATTTCGTATGCTTGACACCCTGTTCCAGACTTCTTTTTAGGAACTGACTCATCAACTTTCACCCCATTCCTCAACCACACCCTCAGCCAGAGCCTAAGTCTGAGCTTGCCACGTGTCTCACCGCCGGCAACAGTAATCCGGGAGTTCAATCCGTGGTTACCTCTAGTGATTTGGTTTTCACTTTTGTAATTAGTGGTTTTACGTGATTACAAGTATATAGGTTGTTTTAAACAAATATTGAAATCGAAGCGAGCCTGAACAAATTATAACTTTTTGTGGTCTTTCAACGTTTTTTTCTCTTGATGCCATTTATATATGACTTTGAACTATTATTTAATTTTTTAATAATGGTTTTTATACATTTGTAGTTATAAACAATATATTCACATTGTATGTGTTTTTGTTTATAAACTGGAGGAAACTTCTGTGTGTCACCTTTCATGTTTTGCACCGTGGTATTTGGGCCTGAAGTATTAGGGTTTGCTAACTATGTAAATTCAAACCAGAAATCGTGACGAGGGTCATCCAGAAAGTAAAGAACATTTTGGCATGGTCAAAAAAATAAAGATATAAGCACAAAACTTTATTTACAAATGCATAGAACCTTCCTCTACTTTTTTTACACAGTCGCTGGATTTCTAGACACTGGTTGTAACGGGATCAGACTATACCTTCACCGGCCGTCGCCATGATTTGTGGATTTAGTTTCAGTTCTACCAGCAAACTGTTTTACCCAAAACCAAAGCTGGGAATAATGGATTTCAAAGTATCGAATCGGTCGATGGCGAGGTGGAAGCGCAATCCAGATTTTGGTCGATAGGCTGAAAGCCCAACCTTCCCGAGTTCAGTGCACCTCTGGCCAGTCTGAGGCCTGTGAGAGGAGCTGTGTGCTTTTTCTAAAAGTTGTTTTGTTCTGCCTCGCTTTTGTTTTGATGGATTAAGTAAATGGACAAAGCTCAGTTCAGTGAGGGTTTTGCCTTTTCTCGAGAAGAACCGCTTTAACGGTTGCAATTATTATCAAAAAGCTTACAAAGACTATGTTTTTAAACCAGAATAAAATATATTTTTCCCAAATCAAGAGCTTATGTCGAGAAGAAGTTCACCTGGACGACCTTCAAATTTTCGACTGGTGAAATTGTTCAGAAAAACCTCAATATTACAAGAAGACTGGCCGAGGACCATTGGAATCTTATATGGTGTTAAAATCCATAATTTCAACACACCAGACCAAATTTTACGAGACTGGTTCTTTCATCGCGGACAATGTACCTGCTAATTTAGCCATTTTCATGCGCGGCTTGGCCAATACCAGCATGGCCACCCTTCCCCACTTAATTCATAGCCAAATCTTGTCCCATCGTACTTTTATGTTCTCAGTGAAAAATTACATAAAATATCACCATACACAAAAATGTAAGGAAAAGGCAAACGAGGATGGAGCTGCAATATTCAGACTATGTATGAGGGGTGCTTAAACCATGGGAGCATCGAATGAACAAATGCATTACACTAAATGGGGTATACTGAATATATACATGGCTTAGTAAAAAAAATTATAAAACATGGTTTTATAATGAAATTCGTTATTTTTGGTCCCCCTCATAAGTGATAATCACTTGGTACCAAGTCAGGCTGTATGACTAAAATTTTCCCAACGTAGACATTAAGGTTCGAGACACGTTCTTGCAGGCATGAGGCCGAGCATTGTCAACAACACTTTCTGATAGCATTTTTGTCTCTTGTTTAGATGTCGGGTTAGGGTTTCACAGTAGGCTCTGAGTTAATCATTTCTTCTTGGCATAAATTTAACAAGGATTGCTATTTCGGTCCCAAAAACAGTTGCCAAGATTTTCTGAGAGTGTTTGCCCATTCTCCACGAAGCGAGGTAAAACGACCGCTTGCCTGCATCTGAACCGCGAAAGTAACAGAACCAACAAAATGGAGCCTTCCACGAGCAGGTTGCCGGTCGCACGGGATGCCGCAGCGTGGCTGGTCGCACTCAGAAGGCGCGCTCAACCGCCGAGAACCTTCTGCCATTCTCCACGTAGCGGTTTGGCGCTGTTCACCCGCTCATCACTGTCATCAGTGCTCATAGACACGGGCCGCAAACAGTCGCGCTTTGCCTGCCCAAGGAGAATGGGAGAGCGGTTTGCTCGGGTTGGTTGCCGCTTGCTGGCGCTCAACAACCGTGGAGAATGGTCAAATTTTCGAAGGAGCGCCGGCAAACGGTCATGGCTTTACCCGCTGTGGAGAATGGGCCTAAATTTCACACTTTACATTTAGCGGGTTTTCAATTGTTGATGCCATTTTAATCACTGTGGAAACGACGCGAATCACACAGCAACGAACCTACACTCAAACTGAAGAGGAAGAATGTAGCTAGCAGCTGCAACCGCCTCATAGCGGAGGGGTGTGCGCGCAGTGATGCACAACGTTTTTACTGGATGACCCTCGATATTTTTACTAAAATGTTGAAGGCTGTACACTGTTCTCCAGCACACTTTGGCTTACGGCTTGACAATCATACTGAAGGTGCAAAATATTGTAAGTGCCAGCATTTTGGTTTTAACTAACATTTATTTCTTCGCACTTTGGTTTTTTAACTAACATTAATTTTTTCTTCAAGTTTTTTGAATTTAGCCTTGGACTAGAGCTATTCCTCTTGTATTAATTACATGATATATTCAAACAATAAATAAATCACTTGACTAGGGTCAATTTTTTAAATATGTTGAATATTAAACATATTAGAGCAACATAATGAGCCATATAACTTATATCAAAGATGTATTTAAAAGTTCAAAGTTTAAATCAAATTTATCAAGTGTTTTGTAAGTTATTGCACAGAAAAATCTAAGCCGAAGATAAGAACGTACTAATTTTACTGACATATAATTTTGCAATCATTTATGTACAGTTTGTTCAAGTTTCATCATGTGTTGTCACAAAATTGTAATAACAGGAAATGACTATATGATTAATATTCGTTCTGACGGATTCATAAATATTCATTGCTCAACTTTATTGCACATTTCTCAATTTTATTTTGCTATGAATTTTTAGGTTGGTGGTCAGGAATTGTTAGTTATTTATGTACTTCTGCACATCATTTTTTTTGGGAACATTGCGCTTTAAACAGAATGAAAGTAAGTTCAAATTTGGGACTGGGTTAGGCTGACCATGAGACGGCTTACAAGCAAAGCCACCGACTCTAACTCAGGGACTTTCCCCCAAGATTATTGCTTATATTGATTATAGTTTTTTTAAACATAGCCGACACGTAGCCACAAGTGCTACTGTGAATCTTAGAGAATTTTTACAATTTCTTTCTTAGATATGCCTTAGTTATTTACTCTATGGTTTTGTATACCTAGTAAACAAACAACAGCTCTCAATTGTTGTATTTGTTTGGAAATAAGAAAGTTGTTTAATTTCTGTATCCTAGGCAACCTTGGTTAGAAAATTGATTTAACTAGTTTAGAAAATAAGTAAAATTAATTTCTGCCCAGTGCTCTGAATATCAAAATGAAGAAATTCCTACTTAATTGAAATAACTTTAAAACAATAGGTTCTAAAGCAACCAGAGTTGTTTTGATCCATTGAAAAGTAAAATATTTACAAAAGAACTGACTTACCCAGATCTTCCAACATGGTCTTGATGGTTACTGAACATTTGGCAATCTCAACATCAACTTCAAAACATCTCCATCAGAGCTCTGCAGTTTGATATTCGCATCTGAAAATTCAACCATATAATGTTTAAACTTCAATAGACTGTAATTATGTTAGAGTAAAAGAAATGGGCACACATTTAGTTGTGGATGGACAAATGAAAATTCTGCTCAACAATAATTGATCTTCAGAAATTCCCATAGCAATTGCCAAAATTATATGTCCCAAGAAAATACAATGTTCAACATTGCTCTTATAGGACATATAAATAATTTAAAAAATGTTTATTGTCAAAATACACAACAAATATGTTTTGACATAAAAGACAATTAAAAATCTACTGCCACTGGTAAGACTCAAGTAACAAAATAAAATATACTAAGTGGTTATCAATTGTTCAACAATGCTGATACGCTAAGGCAGAAATGTTGAGTCAAATAACTTTTAGATTTAGTTTAAATTTGTTGGTGTTGCAGTTTTTAAAGTACTTTAGTGATTTATTAAATAAATATTTTAAGGTGAATACTTGGTGGAGAGACATTTAAATGGGAAATAATTTATGAAAATAACACTATTTAACACTATTTATAAGAACATGATTTTATAACTTATAGCGGTATGTCCATTATTTTAAATTATATTAAAAACATTTGTCAATGGTAATGTTGTAACTATTTGTACCTAATTTCAACCTCAGCATCCTCAGTAGGCTTTATGTTGTAAATTGTATTTCATACAATAACTCAGGAAATTAGATCCCAAGAAATGGATGGTAAATGATAGTGTACAGATATACAGTGTATGGTAAAAGTTGGCAGAGACAGTAAGCCACATGTTGTCATGAATACTTCAGCAAATGAAAGGTTGAAAGTTTATAAATACACTTGACTGATCAGAGCTGTAAAAGAACTTTTGGCTTGTCCATTTTGTAGGCTGTATTAGAACGCTTTTAGATTAGGATGTATACAAGCCATCTATCTATATACAGTGGAAACCCGATAGTTCGACACAAATTATAGTTTGACACCTCCCTGTTGACTTGATAACAAAAAATGAGGGACAAAGATTTTAAAATGTTTTGTACTGTGATAATGCAAGTGGTTTTGTACTGTGGTATATGCAATCTCTGTTAAACCTCCTGTCCATGAAGGCAAAGCTGCCAGCATTTTTGTGACGGAGATGTCCATGAGGCAATCAATGCTGGCAGTATTACCACTGTGATACCTCAGGCTTGATGCTGGTATGTATGCTGGGACGTGGTGCATATTATTTTGTTATCGAGAAAAGAAAAAATCTACACACTTTTTTATTTCAGCTCATTTTCATTTTAATTGTGTCCACTGAAAAATAAAAGTTACTGAAAAGTGAAAATGTATGATGAAACTGAAGAAATTGAGAAAAGCATCTACTTCCTGTCTCTTTTGGGAGTTAGGAATTAACAGAATACTTGCCTGCAATTTTATATATTACATAAACAAATACAATTTTAAAGTTTTATCATGAACATAGCAGTGAAAAAAGACCACACCCATTGTACCGGGAAGGTGAAGGTGAAAGCGTACGGAACGGAGTGGAAATGCTGCTAATGTTTGTATCTTTCAGACACACTTAATAACCGGTAAAAAGTGAAATCACAACACACGTAATAACAGTATATATTGGTTTCAAAACCGGGTGCCCATTATACCCTAAAAAGTTACGGTTTTACAAAGTTTCATTATGGTCTTTATATGATTAATTTTCAAGGTTGATACTTTTTAAGTCATAGTTACTCCCACCACTTGTTTCGAAAGTTTAAGTTACATCGGCAGCACGTTCTTTGTGTTGTTTCACTCCTAAGATGCCTCCCGAGTGCTATTTCATTCCTGCAATAACTTCCACGTGCAGTTCCACGTTTCCCCGAGTTCCACTCCCCCAAAAACTTACGAGAGGTGATACAATCCAAAGGTGTTTTATCCTTGCAACAGCTACCTGGCACATTTTTAACCCCATGATATGTTACAAAATATGTTTTAGTCTGCCTATGTTGCCAAGTGCAATTTTAGACACTTTCAGATCACCATTTTAATCCTGTTATATGCTACTTAAACTCTTTCTAATATTTCAATATTTTTCTTATTACACAAAGTTTAAAGAAAATGAACAAAGTACCCAGTTTTAAACATTTTCTTATTATATACTTCAATAATATTCCCCGTAATAGCTGCTATAGTATGTTACAATACTATAGCAAACTTAGTCTGAACAAAGTTGATTTCACTTAAATTTGACAAATTAAACAATACAAATTTAATTGACTAACCAGGCCTATTAGTAGCCAAAGGAAAATAATTGAACTATCCTTATGGAAAAAAGCACATAATTTTACTAGAAAACCACTAGTTTATATGGTACTAGGTTATTATTACTAGAAGTTGAACTTACAAAACAAGGTTACACATATATTTAGTTTTGATTTGCTTTGACCTTTTTGTACCTAGTAGCTAAGCCTGGTACTTGAAACCACTTGTGAGCAGTTTGAAGAAGTCCGTTGGGCAAGCTTGACTGCCTCTTGGGCACCCGGGCCTGGATACGGCACTACTGTTGTCAAATAACTTTCCAGTCCTCTCAAGTTGTGTTGGGCATAGGAATAGATTAGATTATGGTTCGAGACCAATTGCACGTCAACCATTTGGTAGTTTAGAAGTAGAGTATACTCTCACTTGAACGGACTAATGTGGCGGAAGAGTCATCAGGATTTTGAACAATCCAGATAAGTCAGAGTTTAATTATTAATTATATCCTGTCCCACAAGAAACCCCCTTGTGGTAATGATTTTCCACACTTTATATAATTAACTAGACATATCTTGGCTTTTGAGTATGAATTCGCCTAGATTAGAGTTGCAGTTTCTAGCAATACAGTCCGTACCTACCAATAATTGCAACTCTGGCTGTCAAATACACTGTATTGTATGTCTATACTTTTATTATACAGCAAAGCAAAAGAACGTGTTGCTATTAATAAATAAGTTTAACGTAAAAACATGTCTTCATTCATTCTAGATACCTTCCAAACGTCTATAACTTACTTCATACTATCCCCATACTCTTCCCAATCTACCCCTATTGAGTTAGTTTATAATTTCCTCAGTCTCCATGTTGCGAGCCAAAAACTCGTTTCAGCTGTGAAAAGCTTCTACAAGCAAACCTGAGTTTAGACAACTTTAAAATGCCTTTGACATTGGGGTACTTTTGATAAAAATTGAAAGTCTGTTGACAAAATGAACTCCAGCTTGTTAAGCCAAACATTCATGAACATCCATTGTATGACTCCCCAACTAGTTTCACAAATGGATAATCCTTCACTCCGTAGAAGTATTGTATCTCATTAGGTACCATTTACATTTGAAAAAGACACTTCCAAAATCTAGAGGCGGGGTAATGTGAAAAGTTTGTGTGCAGCCACTGACTTCAGTCAAAACATAACTCGCAGACGCTGCCACAAGGCCCGCATATCGCCTATCCATACCGGCCCCACGGTTCACCAGCTGTTTACTCTTCAAGTTGTAACACTAACAATTCCTCATTTTGTTTGCGACATGTTTTTTATCTCAAGAGTTGAGCCATGATTATTCGCTTGAGTTTTGTGTAAATGTGTTGGTGCCTGGAGGCAGGGCAATACTGTAACATGAGCTTTCTAAACCAAGTAGGGGAAAAGGGCAACTACACAAACTAACTGGTTCTTTTTTAAATGAGTGCTAGTCAAAAGGTTTCCATAAAAAAGAAGTAATGGTAATGAAGTCAGTTGTTTGTGTTATGTCGAAGTTACTACTAGGCCCACTTTAAAACGCTTTAAACACGTTATTTTGCTTTTAAATTTCAAAAATTTGGGAGGCCCTCAGACCCCACCTCTTTGCTGGGGAACGCCTGACACCCTCTTGCCGTTCAGTCTGCCAAAGGGCGCATGCATGCTCGAGCCGCCTCTGTATACAGCAATGCTATTACCAGCTATAACAAAACCTTTGGGTATTATTCCAATATAGTGACTTGTCTTCTCATGAGCTTAAACTTATTTAGCACGATGTAGAGATAAATATGAAAATTGAAGGTATAAAAATAAAAACTGTTTTGAGGCACGGGACATATTAAAATAAAAGTGTCTAAAAGTGGCTGTAAAGTTGGGACATTTAAAGATCGGAGACGTATGGACGAGCCAGCTGTCACTGACTTTCCACCCACCACTACTTACTTGACTGTTACATTTAGCTGGTTCGTTTCTCCCTTTATTTCAAATTAACTTAAAGTCTGAATAAGGTATTATCATGAGGTTAGGATAGGTTAAGTTAGGCTGTTAGGTAAGGTTAAGTTTAGTTAAGTTACATTGAGTTAGGTTAGGCTAAGTTACTTTATTTTTATGTTAGTTGGAATGGGGAGAAGCCTCAGTGGATCAGCCACCAGGTGGTGCGGATCAACGGTTTTCAATGGTTTAATTCAGTCGGCTGTATCTTGTCCTCAATTAGAGATCGCGTCCCGCGTTCGAAATGAACCATGTCTGTTACGGTAGTGGAAAGTGATAGTGTTCAGTGTGGTGGCTGCCGGTACTGGTGTACGATGTCGAAAGTGATGTGCCAGTGACGCGGTTGGATTTTCTTCTGAGACACGGGGTCATCCGCGATGTAGCTGCGTGTGCCAAGTGTGGAAGGGAGTGCCAGCTTAACCGCATTTCCATAAAGTTCCGCTGCCAACAAGTTAGCTCCTCCCGCAAGCAACGACCTATCTCGTGCAACTGGCGACGGTTCACGCAGCTAGACATCTTCATCGGGATGTCCAAATTAACGCCAAAGAAGATTTAACAGGTCATTGTCGCATTATTGTGGCTCAAACCACCGCGTACTGGGTTTGTTGCCTTGAACAATAAAGTTTCTCACAGTACCGTAGTGGACTTGTTCTCTTTTAACAGGGAGGTCCTAATCGAGGACTCGATTCAGAAGTCAGAAAAGCTGGGTGGCCTTGGTTGTATCGTCAAGATCGACGGTTAAGTTCGACGGCGGAAGTACAACCGGGTCAAGAGTAGAGAGGCAGTGGGTATTTGGGGAGCTGAGTGGGTTAGAAGGAAGTCGCTCCTAAGGAGTCGCGAGATGCCAGGACCCTTCTAACCATCATCAAGAAGTGGGTCTTTCCAGAAACCACACTTATATCTGATAGCTGGAAGGCTTACAACTACTTGGAAGATGAGGGTTACCGCATCTCACCGTAAACCACTCTTTACCCTTTATGATCCGACACCGCTCATACCAACATTGAAATCGGAAGCTAGTGGTAATAGTAATGGTCGAGCTATTCAATTCACCTTCGGTAATTTAGGCTTTGGGTCAATCGTTTGAAGAAGCATCGGTGATGACAAAGCATGCACTTTACATTTCTAGGCTGGCAGTGGCTGCTCTATAATAGATTTAGCGGCAGTC
>CM032060.1:44551606-44761402 GCA_018831715.1 Matsumurasca onukii | reverse complement strand
TGTCAAAAAAAGAGCACTTCCTGTGTAATCTAACAATCTTGACCCCGTCATAAGAAATTTAATTGTTAAGTGTTTAAAAATATTTTCCTGGAAGCCAGGAGGGCCACGGCTCCCCTACCACCGGGTATAGTATGAGTCGAACCATAGAATACGGTCGAACGCAGCTTCGCTTGTGGGACTTCCACCGGAGAGTGCAAGAGGGAAAGGGACTTCGCACAGATTGTGAAGTATGAATAGAGAAATAAGGAACTGTGCTATATGTCATAGTCAGTTTGTAGCCATTGAGTAACTAGTTAGTTGTGTAGAATTATTATTATTCACGTATAAGCCCGGTCAGATCACGTCAAGTACGTTAGCGCCGTCTTGAAAAGTTGGTTTTCCTTTCTTCCCAGACTAGCTTTATACTCTTGTTGTGAGCTAGTTGTGTAGAATATTAGTAGACATATTATTAGGTTCTTAATAAATAGTGAATTAACAAACGCCTTATAACTTGCAACTATTAAGGCAACCGTGAAAAGCAGTCGGTACATTGAGCTGGCGGTTGAGAAGTGCTCACGAAATTTTTAAATAGTTCTCAAACCGACTCTTTTATACTAAATACCACACTTTAGATATACATTCAAAATAATGATAATTGCAAGCTGTCAACTATCTGTTTTTGGATTTCTTTTGAGGTAAGGTATTAGCTTTTTACTTTTTATCCAAACCTCCAACACTGGACTAGCCTATGAGTCTTTTTATAGTTTATTCTACGGCCGTTTCGTGACAAACTTTGGCACACTGCCAATTCACACACTCTTCAGTACCAGAGGAAACATTATACTGAAGAGTGTTGAAATCATCAACCTTATTCAGCCTTGCCGTGAAGAAAGTCGTTTTTCGCAATGGGAGGAGTTTTAAAGGAAATGTTTGTCTTGTTTTTCACGAGCTTACCTTCTACCACTCAACCTCAAAAGCTTCTAGCATCGCCTCACATAGTAGACTTGCTGTTGTAATATGCATTTTTAGTGAAAATTTCAGTTGACCTTGAGAATACTAAGGATAATCCCGTAGAAAATTGGTTGTGTTATTTTCTTCATACAGTTTGTTAATTTTTCACTAAATGACGTTAAGCAAATTAAAACATTTTATTAAAAAAAACACAAATCGAGCTTGGAACACAAGTTGAAAGTACAGGCTAAGTGTCGTTCATGAAAGTGCTATAAAATTGACTAGGCCTATATACCCCTCAAATACCAAAATGCTTCTCTCGCCCTCGGGCGAGAACTCCCGGCGCCGCTTGATAAGGGGGATTCCCGGTTAGGTTTGCATCAGCCCACCCCCAGCAAACAAAATCCACCTCGATTCAGGCCCAAGAAACGCTTGATTTTGTATCCAAACATAATACACAGTCTCTTTGTTGTTGGACAAACAATAGCCAAAAGATTGTCAATGTAATAATTAAAATGTACAATTTAACATGATAACGAGACCAAAACAAGGGAGGGAAAGTTCAGTGCGGATTGGGATTGCATGGCAACTGCAGTGTGACCCATATACTGACAGACACCACCGATGATGCGCCACTCATCCCAAGGCCGAGGACACTGTCTGCTCACTGAGTGATGCATGTGGGTTCAACTACGAAGGTTGCCCTCATTAACATTGCAGTCCAATATGTTAGTTCCTTACCTATGTCAATAACTAAACCATAACCCTGTTGTGATCTGTGGACTGGTTGGTGAACCCCCTCTAGGAATGGAAACACGATAAATTCACTCATTGGTTGTCGGTTGGTATTGCATGATTTTCCCTCTGTAGTATAAGGCCTCTATTAGGTATACTTCAACCATGGAGGCGCGCAATTGAGTGCGTAAATTTCATAACGCATCCTGTTTGAAGTTGGGCGTCATATCATGTAACCGACGATAACATAATTGGGTGTAAAAACAATCCGTCCAGCATCAAAAAACATTTAAATTAGGTAAGACACGACCTGATGTGTGTAAAAATGTCTGAAGAACGACACCCATCATTCCCCCTTTTGTTCAAGGTTCGATTAAAGAAATATTTAATATTACGTGCATTTTAAGATATTGCTGAGTTTCTGGACCAATCAAAATCCTAAAAGCAATAATTTTACCTTTTTCCAGGGAGTGAGTGACTGTGCGTATGAATGACATAAATGAATAAATGAAGTTTATTTCTCAAAATATTTACATTTTTATACATACATAATAATAAAGAAATTGACTGACCACAATTTCTAGTAGTGTGGTCAGTTCAACAAAAAATTCACTTAAAATAACAGTTCAGCAATATTTATATTACCCTTATAATCGATCTCTCGATCTGCAGCGCTTATAACTAAACAAGTATGTACATGAGGAAACATCTAATGAAACTAAATTGAGCTAATAAATTTATATACAGTTATTCTACAACAAATAAACGGAACTTAGTTTCTGAACAAAAAATACCATTTCCTAGGTAGTAAAATACACAGTACAATAATTATACAGACACGATCTTACTATTAGACCTTAATAACTAACAAAATTTAAATTACAACATTATTTAAAGCAAGTATGTTTTCTTGTTTAAGTAACCATTTCGAAATCATTGTACAAAATCTATTTACACTTCTACAGTTTTTAATCTCTGGGGGCAATTTGTTAAAATATTTTGGGCCTAAGTAAAAGTTTGACCTTCTAAATATTGACTTATTAACTTTTGGTAGTCTAAATTCGTTTCTGACACAACTCCTTGTAATATAAGAAAAATCATTTGACGCAATATTGCCGCTTCTAATATAAAATTGCCTTAAAACTTTGTAGACAAAAAGGTGTTCAGTAGGAAGTATGTTTAGTTCTTTATATAAAGGAAATGAACTGTTTTTTTATTTTTCTTTAGAATTATTATAATTAATGATTTTGAGTAGTTCTTAAGCGATTTATTTAATAAAACTTGCGTGCATGTGTGTGAATGGAACTACAACTTGTTTTTTTCAACACATTTGTAATGTAAAAAGCAAATAAAGTTATTATTATTATTATAGTACCTTTATAATGCTGTAATAAAATAACAAATTACAGTATTTATATTCTAGAGTTTATTTGAAACTCTATATAGCTGTTATTACAAATGGGAAAACAATAGTTTAATGATAAAACTTGGAGAAACACCTTAAAATAACTCAAAATAAATAAAACTAATAAATAAGCATTTACTTGGACATGTTATAACTTATAATAAATAAATAGCAATCGTCAGTGGTTTTTGAATAAAACTTACTTCAAAAACACAATTTGTACATACGCTCTCTCCCATTCTTTCAAATTGTCTCACTCTAGTCCCTAGTGAATCATAGCCAACCGTAGTCTCAATTGAATGCCACCAACCTCTGTGCTATAAAAGGCTTGAGAGATCAGGGTTGGCGATTGTTCGAACTGGTTGTTTTGAAGAATAATAGATTCTGGAGAAGTTTGCGTTTGTGCAATCGCCCCACAACGTCAATACGGTCAACACGTAAGATGGGTGTGGGTAGATAACCCATAGGTAAGCTGTCATCAGTACCTTGAGTAAACCTCTATCTGGCGGTCAGAAATTTCTATACTGGCAGGCCATTTTAGACCTTTGCACATAGCGTCTCATTAAAACCCCTATATTTATTTTATTTGTAAAAATAACCATAGTGTTGTATATTGTCTTTTCAGCACACATAGGAACAATTATATGCTAATACTTTAGTCAACAACAAAAATATTTATTTACTCCAGAATATTTTGAAAGGTGATATTTAGTAAGAGCGAACCAAAAGTTTTCAAAGTCGAGCTCTTTGAAAATAATAAATTTTATCAAAATTCCAAGATAGCCAAAAGTTTGGTTAATATATTTCTTACATGGAATTTTGATCAAAATCTTGTAGAATTTTTTGTTTTATTGTGAATTTTTAAAGTTTTGGCATTTTAGCCAAATTTTACGTGTTTCAAAACCACGTAAATAAACAATTATTTGGAGTGAATAAGAAAAATTAAAAAATACCAATTTGAAGGGCACTGAATTTGACTCAGAATACTAAACTTTTCAATGAGATATTTTGCTAGTGTAATTTACTAAAATCCTCAAAATATATTTTGACGTAAAAATAAGTTTTTTGATCAGGAACAACTGAAAATATTTTGCAAAAACATTTGTTACAGACATAATTTTTACCAAAGGTAGGTAATTTACTTGTGAAAACAACAATAAAAAGAGTATTGTTCTATGACATTTTTTGTAAAAATTATGATTTTTTTTCTAAAATCTGACAACATTTTTACCATTTAAAAACTAACTAAAACTCAGTCTTTTCACACATAATTATTATTATACGCTCACAAGTAACAACAATAATAAATAAACTCACGTAACAACAAACATAAACAACAACAATAAACAAACCACTAACAAATAAATTAATAAGATAAGTCTAATGCCCGTACGACGCGGCAAAGTAAGCACGAGAGCTATGTCACAACACTACAACCTATGCGCAGGCTAGTCACACAGTGGCGAGAGCGCCGAGAGCAGCAAATGGTTCGCCTTCAAAAATAAATCAATAACCAATCTTCCTCAGATGCACACGACACTCACATTATTGAAACAAGCGGCTCTTTCCAATTCCAGTAGTAACAAAATCGACTACTAAACAATCGAAATAAGGCATTTATAAATGGAAACCAGAGACTAATATTGATTTGTCTTTGCCAGTATAAAGTTTCGATAAACATGAAGTCGCTTTGAAAATCACAGTTGCGCAGTGGAAAACTCCTACAGAGACAAACAAAACACCCTATTCACAAAAAACGTACAATTTAGTGATGTAGCTCTAGTCTTTTAGAACGAAATTTACCTACTGCAATAGGTGGATGAAGACAGGGTATTTTCACGTTGCAAACGCCGTTAGCTCAGTGTCCGTGGAACTACCGGCATTTGTCAACTCATTTTATAAATTCAAATTAAGCAATTGTTTTGCATGCTATATAGACAAATTATATACCAAAACAAACAGAAATTTTCTGAATATATTGATATAAAATACCTAATGATTAACTTAGTTTAGCTATTGAAATACTTTAAAAAAACTAATAAATAAGCTCTTTGACATGTTATAACTTTTAAAAATAATGATTAGTCTTTTGAATTAAAACTTCAAAACACAATTTGTACATCCGCTCTCCCATTCTTTCAAATTGTCTCACTCTAGTCCCTAGTGAATCATAGCCAATCGTAGTCTCCCAATTAAATGCCACCAACTTGTCTGTGCTATATAAAAAAAGGCTTGAGAGATCAGGGTTGGCGATTGTTCGAACTGCTTGTTTTTTGAAGAATATAGATTCTGGAGAAGTTTGCGTTTGTGCAATCGCCCCACAACGTCAATACGGTCAACACGTAAGATGGGTGTGGGTAGATAACTCCATAGGTAAGCTGTCATCAGTACTTGAGTAGGACATTTTTCTCAAAATGTTTAAGTTTTTGTGGATGATTTTGAACACACTTGGACTACGTAAGCGATCAAAGTCAACACCCAATCTCGTAATCCAAGGAAGTGTGTTGAGAATACAGACTTCTTCGACGACAGTTTCATCCAACATGAGTCATGTCTGTGGGACTGATTGAGCTGACTTCTCCCAAACAAAACTGAATGTAGTTAAATTTTGTTTCATTTTTTTATATTGAGCTCGTTGAATGGTGCTTTTGTGCTCAAGAAAAGATACAATTTCGAGTTGTTTAATTGACTTCCTGTTGAGTCGTGTCATCTGCGTAGGCTACTACTATAGTACGGTCTACGGACGAGTCGCCCTTGTATCGATGACGTAGTTCAGAAAGAGTAACACATAGCCAATATCATCATCTATATTCTATAGAATTGTAGGAACAGGATACAATCAAACATAGAACCAAACATTTACTTTTTGGTTAAAAGCTAAAGAAACGGCTTTTTCAAAAGGAGTCTGTCGATTTTTTCTCTCTAACTATCTTTTAAACTTGTATGTTTACTAAACACTCTGGTACTAAATATTTATAAATAAGAAACATTTGTCAGGACATTTTTGTCATTGTTAATTAAGGTCTTATAATTTTGAGGTATTGTAATGTGTATTTTATTTATTACTTTTTGTACATTTACTTTTTATTCTATTGTTGTATTTAGGCATAACTTTTTCTAGTTTATATGGGGCTCACTGTGTGTGTAAAATAATCCTGTAACAGTACCTCACTCAATAGAATCAAAAGTTCATGAGGCACTTAGTTAATTCCTTTACAATATGTATATTTATATCAATTAACCATATTTTATAAAGTTGCTATTTTTACTTATTTACACTTAGTAACATTATGTAATTGTTGCCCTTTGCATGATAACTTGTTGTACAATTTACTTATTTATGTGTTGCATTCACCCTTATTGTATTTAAAATGTATTGAAATATTGTCATTGAAAAGAATGAATAAAATTTATTTATTTCACCTAGGATTTGTGAGCAATTTTTGAATTTGAAGCAACTTGACATATTCTGTGGGTTTCATATTGCAATGCTTCTACCCTTAAATAAGGGTGTTACGAATAATACACATTAGTTCGATGGCAATCATAACCTAAATATTAGAGAAGGCAGTAGACACACATGAACCAAGTATCGCCCCCGGTGGGACTAGTTGCTGTTTGCAACTAATAATTATACTGTCATGTTGTGTCTGGGAGTTGACAAGGAAGCCAAGGCCAAGCCCCACAATCATCTGGGTCAATATCAATGCCTTGCCTCATCCGGCACCGTGTGTCATCAATTCAACATTTTAAACTAAATTGACACTTTTTAACCATGGAACATTTATTTAAAAGGATAAAATTATGACATAATGAAGAAAATCACAATAAACTACGTTCAAGAATAATAGTGTTAGAAAAAACATAGCACCCTTTATAATATATTGGTTTTATTATGTTTTCTAACACTATTATACATAATAAAGTATCCCTGTTTTGTGATTCTCTTTCGCATACGTTCAAGAAATATTCACTTGGAGCTGTAGAAACTTTGCAACTTCTGTAAGGCACATCTGAACTATGTATTCGTAATTTTATGAAGTTATACAAGCATAATTTGTATTCGCGAATTTCCTTGGAAAAATGAGATACAATATTCATGCTATTCGCATGGCAAGACCCAGACCAGGAACCTTGAAAGGTGCACGTTCTGATTTTCATGAAGTTTGGTAAAAATGTTCCTTTTGTAAATATCTCGGTCAAGTTTGTTAGCCAATAAAAATTGAACTACCGGAAGCTTGTATGCTTTGGTCCCCAAAGGGGAGTATTTATCAAAGACGATGTTTTAATGATCTAAAAACAGTACATTACATTTGATTTTTATGAAATTTGAAGTAAATATGTATTTTGATAGTATCTATCAATATACCAAATATTATGAAAATCCAGTCATTTCAAAATGGCGGCCAAAACAGGGATTTTTTGCTCTAACAGCGTTCTAAGTAGTCCAATTTTAATGAAATGTGAAGCAAATTTTCCATTTATGATATGTAGTTTAACGTGAAGTAAAAGGCCACGCTACACTAGAGGCTGAGGCTAGTAATACCCTCATAATAATAATGAATAAAGTTATAAGGCGGTGAGGCTGAGGCCGAGTGAAACCTCCTACTCCTATGGTGATAAGGAAATTGCTTCACTCATGCTAGCGGCGCTTTAGTGCTTAGCTGCGTGTGGGCCTGGTTTTTTTATTCACATGTATGTATGATTTCAAATTTGTTTTCATTGTTTATTACTATTAAACTTAAACCCATGTTCGTTAATGCTATATGATAAGCATAAAATATGTTTCAAAGAAAGAAATGGGAACAGGTCAATAAAATTTAGAAAGTCAAAACATAGATACATATATTTTTATGGACTTACTTAGTGTATACGGGAGAAACCAGTATAAAATACTAAATATTATTACTGTATACAATAACACAACAAATTAAGTAAAATACTCAATCAAGTTATAAAACACTTAACATAGTAACTTAATGTTTTTGATACTTACTGTGAAACTATTGATCAAACGATTAGAAATATGATAGTTCACAACCCATTAGTGTTTAATTTATATTATAGTTTTAAAGAAGCTGTTGTATCTGTGCAAAATGGCTACTATCTAACAAAAATATTGAAACCAATATTACCGGATGGTACTATTAATAAATATTTAACACAATCCTAGTTCTAAATTTTGTTTAGCAGTAGCTATCTCTGAAAAAGTAGAATTTTAAGTCTGAATTACATAGCAATAATGATGAATATTTACTGCTTGAAAAACCCAGCAATTAGTCTTGTATTGGACTAAAGAATGGGACAGAACAGTTTACATAACCAATTAACCACTGAAATTTATCACTTACTAACAATCACTTTTTTGGCAGACTGATATTAATTACCTTTTACAGTTGGTTTTAGAGTCAAAAATTAATACAGATAAGCTAAAACACAGATTTTCTTGGCTCTTGAACAATGCCTGTAGATAAATGAAGTTCTTCTGTAATTTCCCTGTACAAACAGTACAGTTTCTCTGTGTTGATAGCATTTAACAGTAAGAAGTATCTCATGCATCATGTTGTTCAACGAAACTGTATTATGACGTTTAGTTAGCAAGTTCTAATAAGAATTAATATGATTCTAAAATTCACAGGGCAGAGCAGCACAGTTTCTGTGTTCCATGTCTAGCCTAGAGAATGTGCATATTGCGACATGAGGCAGAGCATGCGACTTCATCGCATCTGCACTCAGGCTACCTCACACTTGTGGCAGTAGCGCAGAAACTGTGTGGCGCAGTGCACGTGTTAATCGGCATACAAACTGACTCAGAGCTTAAACCCAGAAATCTTGAAAAATAACAAGTTAAAAATACTCAAAACGCAAAGCATTTCCTGCACCTGCGTTCAGTTTTAAGGCGAGACTGCGTCCCAATATACACGGTAGGGGCAGAAACTGTGCGACATGTTTCTGTTCTGCCCTGCACACCCTGTGTGGCACAACTCAACATGCGCCTCGACTGAAATGAGCATTCATACTGAACCCCAGAACACAGGTTAAGCCTTTTCTCAACACTATATACAGTATACACATGTATATACGAGTATGTGTATCATCTCTACAGGTCGCATTTTTGTCAAATTTTCACCAAATTTGGTACAATTGTTCCTTTTGTAAATATCTTGGTTGAATTCGTTAACTTGAAATAATACTACCGGAACCCACTTTTGGGAGTTCACAATAAAATGGGTTTTAGTGCTCAAAAAACCGTAAACTTCTTCAGATTTTGGTGAAATTTAAAATAAATATGTATTTTTTTATTAATCATCAGTACAGCACATCCCCGTTAATCAAAATTTCCAATTAATACAAACAAGCAATTGAGAAACAAATTTGAATTTTCTAATTTTTTGTTGTCACAAGGAAGAAACAAAACAAAATAATAACGTTTAGTAAGCGACACAGACGGCAAGTAAGCAGCAACCCTGTGTACTGTAATACCTGACCTTGAAACCGGCACCTAGTCAGTTGCGACAGTGACAAGTTGCTGTTCATACAGCTAACCTCAAATAAGAGTTTTGCAGCCCTTCATGATGCAATGACCTAACATTTATACAGTACAGTACTGAGAAATAAAATACAATGTACAATGTTGTTCTTGTTTAATTAGACGTTATTTTGCATGAAAAATGTTCATTTTCGTTCAAACTTGTCATTTAGTGTCTTTTTCCGGTTAATCCAAACTTTTGCTAATCCCAACGGGGTCCAGTCCCAATTAGTTCGGATTAACGGGACTGGTGTATACCAAAAACTATAAAAATCCATCAAGTCCTTTACAAGTGGCGAACAAAAAAGTGATTTTTTGCTATAACAACGGAATGAGTAGCCTGATTTCATTGAAATTTAAAATGTGTTTTCTTTTCATGATATGTAGACCTTCACTAAGAAAACCCATTCTGAGGCCAAAGCAAGGCTGTGAGCATACTGAACATCCTCGTAACATCCGTGATCATACAGGAGCCCAAGCTGAGGCTGAAGGCCAAAGTGAGACTGTGAGTATAGCGAATTAGAGTCACAAATTGCAAAGGAAATTTGATTCACTCATGCCAGTGGCGCTTTAGCTGCAGGTCGGCTTAGTTTACCTTTGTCGCACTTAATGTTAAACTAGGTTCATTTATAACAAAGGACAAATTATGGCAACATAATTAGTGTTCTTAAATATTAAGAATGAAATACTACCTACACAAATGTAAACACCTTAACATTTGTCATGATAGCAAAGTAAGTTACTATAGTTTGAGACAGAATAACTATAGCTAATTATTGAAAGAAGACATACCATAGCAATAATTTTAAAATCAAAGGAACAAGATCAAAATTAATGTAGAAGAGAGAACATTTTCCACAACTTCCTTAATAATGTTCAAACCGGCAAATATTTCTAAATCAATCTGTGCTTTTAAACATTGGTAGATACTATGAAAATTATGAAATATTATTTAAATTATTATATTATTATTTTTAGCCATATTTTATGTAGACTTGTGTTTTCTTTTCTTTTTTGTAACTGAAGATTAAATTATTATTATTAATAGTAAAGAACAAAATACAATAAAGTACCCTTTTATCATTTTTTGTGTGTGGGTAATAAAAATGATAAAAGGGTACTTTATTTTCTTTTGTTCTTTACTAATATTACAAGTAGCCTTGTGTGAACAAACCTTTTCAAATATTATTATTAAATATTAATATAGCGCTTACAGCAATCTTTAACATTGATGAATTTTGATGTCAGTTATAGTCAACAGAGCATTTAAGAAATGTTTATACATTAATCAATACAGTTGATACAAGCATATCTCAAAGCCTGGCTTTACAGCTTAGTCTACCTTTTTTTCAAGTTAACGCTTCTGAAGAATATAACCAAAGAATATAAATATTAATGTATCCCAATCTGACCCACTATCTTTCAATATTATTTTGCAACATGTTTTGTACAAAAATTGCTACTTTTTTGAAGATGTACATTGTACAGCATAATTGTGATAAGTCAGAGTTGATACGCACAACTACTTGAGCTAACATAATCATGGACTGAGACAGGATGACTTGGATCCATGATTGATGATGGAGTGCAAGAATGTTCCAGCATTGAAGGAGTGGGGAGAGGAACTAGCATGTCTGAGGGATTTATTTTTGGATAGCTTCCTTCAATGGAAGCAGACCTGCTGGTAATCTCTGAGGGAATCCCTAAGATCAATGCATCTTCTTCTATCTTAGTAGAAGTTCGAAGGCTTAGAGGGTTGTCTACATCTTCTTCAGAGAATGATTGGTCATTGCTTGAACAAACCTTCTTTTTAGACAAACCTTTTGCAGATTTTGCAAGTGCTTGCGCTGCTTTTGACAATGGAGGATTTGTAACTATGTCCTCCACTCTTATTAACTCCTTGATCCTTTCTTCTAGTCCCTCTACTGCATGAGATGCACTGATGAGAAAGCTCAAAATATTGTACCCTTTGCCAGTAAGAACCTTCCAACATCTTTCAACATTTTGATCTTGGCATTTTTGACCTCTTCTACGATCAGTGAATATAGGTTTCCCGTTCAAGATTTTACTATAGTCTGTAGAGTGAATATGCTCGACTGCCTGCAAAGCTCCTACAACAAACAAAAAGCAAAATATTACATTAGTAGGATGAACATGTAATGTTTAACAAGATTCTTTCTAAACCGTATTTAAGGACTTAAGGCATAGCTTTGTTTTTGCCTACATCAAAATAATATTTTGAGGAGGGAGAGTCAAAAATGTGTCACAATAATAATACTATGAAAATAACTCTTTAGATAACCATAATTTATTTCTCAAACAAGACTATCAATGACACGTAACATTACAAAAATATGAGAGTATTAAAAGGTCGTTAGAAATTTAAGATGATTAGTAGATTATTGAAATGTTAAAGGATTCTTTCACTTCTTTGAAATGTTTCTAGGAATATTTTAGTCAATTATAGCCTTGAACCTATTATTGAATAATAGTGAATTGAATAATAAAGAACACCTCTTCTGTTTGCTTTACAGAGTTGTCAGCAAGATCAATAAAAAAATATTCACGCATCTTTCCTGGTTTTCCTGGCTAAAAACTATGAAAATCCCAGTATTGTATCTCGCTAATTCGCCCACACATTTTACCTCATAAGATATTTAAAAGAAGTATTTATTTACAAATTGGTTGTTTACATCTACCACTACGTTTTGAAAATGGGAGTCAAGAATATTTGTCCATAGTAATGAGTCATCACTACTGTACCGGAAAGGGTTCCGAGAATTCAAGATAAGCGACGACGCTGCACCTGGTGACGCGTTGCCAGAATATTCGGTCGAAATGAACGCACAATCCGGTAAACATGCCATGGATGGCTTTACTCAGTTAAATGTGCTGTTCGCAAGTCACGGTCAAACATAGGAATTCAAATTAGGAATTAATACAACAATACACAATAATTACGCACAAACAATTGATTAATGAAAAACCGCAGATATAATGGCAAGTGCTCATAAAATTATGTAAGTTTGACAGTATTTCAAAAGGACCAATGTGATTAAACTTGTAGGAGGTGGAACTGCGAGGAGATGGGTCGTTGACCTTGCCTAGCCACAATGCTCGTTATCACAACTTTTTGTAGTCCAAAATGACGAAAGAGACCACCCCCACCTTTCTCGTATTTCGGGAATGTAGGACCTTTCAAGGACAAGCATAATAGTTGTTATTTGTTATCATAGTCTAATACCATCCATCCACTTTCTAAGTCTAGCCGTTAGCCTAGAGTAAGCTCTAGTGCTCTACCAGTACCAGTGTAACTGCTCCGTATCTGTACTAATCAGCTGTTTATGTACCAACCCGGCTATACTGCTGTATCTGTCCAGTCCCAGTACCCGTGCAGGTCTAGCGTTACACAGATACGCACCCCACTCCCAGTACGCCAGTACTCCACACAATCTAAGTGATTACTTTGTAATAGATACTTGTCCTTGCGAGTATCTGATACATACGGGAATGGCAGGTACTGATTACACAAGGTGTCTGATACAAAAATCCCGATTCAGCTCTAGTCGTTCTCGGTAGGCCTACATAAACAATAGATAAGAACGGAAGTCCCTGATTGGTCGCCTGAACACGACACGACCGACCAATGCGCAATCGCGCAGTGAGTCACTCAGCCGAAGTGCGCGAAACCGATGCGCGGTAGTGAAATTCCTTTTGTCTCGTATATGCACAACGTTCTCTTACCCCTCCCACCATCTTTCTACACAGTACTTTCTGCTTTCGATGGCAATTGAAATAAGCTTGATTGTTGAGCCCTCTGTTTTGTGGAAGTGTTCTGTATTCAATAAATTCATCATATTTTGTACATTTTAAACTTTATTACAAGACATGTTTCGTCCAAAAATTTATGTAATAAACCGGGAGTCAGTTTGATGCAATATAATTACGCAAATAAATTTACGTAGCATAATATAACTACGAGGTCTGTCCAATAAGTTTGCGAACTGGTTCAACTGGCCTTGAGGCGACGTAGAGCTCTGCCCACTACATCACGTGACTACTAGACATCCAATGAAGCGTCTGTGTTCGTTTGACAGTCGAGCTGTGCCTATCAAGCTGTCAGTGTCAGTTTATATTTTACTTGTTTTTGCTGTTCGTCAAAAAATGGAGATTGATGAAATCAAAACAACGCATCAACATCAAGTTGATCCAGTGATGCCCTCGCATCACCTTTTTGCATATAGGAAAAAAAGTCACAGGGGGCAATATTTGGAGAATAGAGTAAATGGTCAAGGAGGGTGATATAATGTTCTGCCAAAAAACAAACAATCAAAGCAGAATGTGCAGGGGCGTTGTCATGGTGAAGGATCCATCCATCGCCTTGACACAAAATCGGCCTCACACGACGCACACGATCTCTCAGGCGCCTAAAGACCTAAATTAAGTTCGTCTGCAATCATTTTAACACTTTTCCGACGATCATCAGACACCAGGGCTCGCACACGATCAATGTTTTCATCCAAACATGAGGCTGAAGGTCGTCCCTGCCTTGCATCATATTAAGCTTAGCGGCCATCTTTGAAACGTTTAATTCACTTGAAAATGGACTTTTTCTTTATGGCACTATCTCCGGAAACAGCCCTCAACATATCTGTAATTTCAGGAGAGCTTTTGCCTTAAACCTTTTGAAAAGTTTTGCTAAAAACTTGATGTTGATTCGTCGTTTAGTAATTTCATCAATCTCCATTTTTCGACAAACAGCAAAAACAAGAAAAATATAAACTGACACTGACAGCTTGATAGGCACAGCTCAACTGTCAAACGAGCACTGACGCTTCATTGGATGTCTAGTAGTAACAACGATGTAGTGGGCAGAGCTCTACGCCGCCTCAAGGTCACCTTATTGGACCAGTTCGCGAACTTATTGGACAGACCTCGTATGATTTAGAATAACCTATGACAAGTTATATTTATCTGTTGTTACTCATTTACTGTAGGATAAAAGATGGTTAAAAAGTAATGGACACTAAAAAATGGCGAAACGTTCTAATATTTATTCACTGTCATCTTAGAATTTGCATTTTGTGGTACTAAGAGAGAAACTAAGATGATAATATACGATCAATAGACATAATTATACAACTTTAATATGTAAGCCAGAGCCAAAAACAAGCTCTAGGCTAGTAGGGAGGTTAGGTTAGGAAATAAATGATTGAGCGATCAGTTTTGTTAATTTGTTGACACATCAAAAATAGAACAAAAGCACTTATCTATAAAATTTATAGCTGTGCTCTCGGTCTCACACAGTTTGTTGCAAGTAAAAGTAATAATAACACTGAAAAGTATTACAACTGCACAATGATGAGCCGCAAGTCGAGTACAACACACGGTAATCGTGGTCTGCTAACCCAGATTTCCCGGTTTTTTCACGGTGGGCAAAATTCACGCATGATTCCCTATTTTCCAGGAATTCCCGGTCGCTGACAATCCTGGCTTTATCATATTTGACCAGATGATAACCAGTGGCGGCTCGTTAGGTGAAGGGTCACTTTACCTAGGCCTATGTTTTAGAGGGAAAAAATTAAACTTTAACATTTAATTAATCCGTTTCCAAAGTCTGTGGGATCACATATCAACGACGACAGTCAGTGCGATATAAGCTCGACAGCAATAATCGATGGTTGCCTCGAACGCCACAGAAAGTTAGTATGCCTCTATGGTTGCCACTGGCTGCTTTGTGTAAGACCGGAATCCTTCTTGCAGGTGAAGAGCTTTGTTCGGGCTTTCACTTGACGCTCTTCTACATGGTAAGGATATACGCTGAGGGTCGAGGAAACGGGCTGCGTTGTTATAGCAACGAATGACGCTAGAAGTGTATTTGAAAAGCCCGACAGACAGCAGACCAGTTGTCCAGCTATCACTAGACCCGCGCGGCCAGGCCCGGATTACCCATAAGGCCAACCTAGGCCATGGCCTAGGCAAGCTTTATGGGGCGCAGTCGCGGGAAAGCGACAAATTGCTGCACTGTACTTAGTTAAGAGAGTAATGAGTGTCCAGGCACTAACCTTGAGTCTTGACATAGACACTGGTTAAGCTTTCACGACCGATGTCATAACTTCTAAGTCTTCAGGTTCACACTGTGTCAAAGTAGTACTATTTGTATTCCGTGTGAACTAGATTACCAGAAGACTTAGAAGATAGTGGAGAGGAAGTTCAAGAGGGCTGAGCAGGGTAGCCGGGTGACTCATGTCAAGATCACGCCACTTCCGACATTGATGTCGATCACTGTTATTGTGTGATTGATTTAGATTATTTTCTTGGAATATATTATTTAATTAATTAAAAATTAGTAAATGGCTAAAATAGTTCCAAATAGGCTCTAGAACGAGTGGCGGTGGTTCGCCACGACCGAAGACCGAGACCAGAGACAGGTGACCGCAATCCACGTATTTGTCATCTAGCTTTGAACAGGCGCTAGTTCGCGCATGCGACAGAGACAGGGGACATACAGAAGACACCGAGGCACATGTTGGTCACGGTCTCCTGTCTCTAGTCTTGGTCACCAGTCGCTTGCAAACTGCCGTATGTACAGTTAAATATGGCAAAAAATTCCTTCAAAATGCTGTAGATATAGTCCAATATGCTGACGACACTACCTTGACCTTTAGCTCTCAAACTATTGAAAGCTTGGAGATATCAGCTTATGAAAATTTAAACTCGTGTGTTCAGTATTTTGACAATCTAAATCTTAAAACCAATTTGGGCAAAACATCGTACATAAACTTCAGTCTCAGTCATTTTACAACCGACAAAAAGCGCCAGTAATGTTAGGAGACCAACTTATCAATGGGATTGATTGCTCAAAGTTTTAGAAATCTACATCGATAAATCTTTATGCTGGGATAATCATATCGACGTATGTAAAAGGTATGTAAAAGGGTATCTTCCGGGATTTTTTAATTAAGAAATAGCTAAAAGGTTTATGTTCTACAAATTTTTCTAAAATAATCTATTTTGGATTAATATAGCCTCATATCTCCTGTGGCATAATATTCTGGGAAGCTGTGCTGAAACTAAATAATTACTAAGAGCATTTATTCTCCAAGAAACAACCGTTCGATTACTCTCTCTGTCGTGTCATGTAGAAACATTTTTAAGAGTTTGGAAATTCTGACATTGCCGCATTATACATTTATGAGACAATTGTATTTTGTGTTTCAAAATGTAAGTTATTGCAGGGTTAAGATGTACATTCACACAATACTCGATCGAAGTGTACAGGCAAATTAGCCACCGATTAAATATACATAACAAATTACCTATACAAGCTGGTGTAACATTATTGAACAAACTCCCTTTAGAAGTTAAAGCTACACTGTCAATATTGCTCTTTTCAAAAGAAACGTAAAAACTTAAAAGAAACTTAAAAGAAAATTAAATTAAATTATTACCATGATTTAAAATGGCCTGATTGAAAGTGAAGACCTTACACTCACAATCAATTTTTTATTAGTTTTGGTCAGTCTGAATACTAAAACCAGGCCGACACGCAGCTATGCGCTGCGTGAGTGAAACAAATTTCCTTCGAATATGTCACTCCAATTCGCTCTGTTCACAACCTTGTTTGGACGTTCGACGTTCCATTACCAATGGTGTTACAAGGCTTTCGCTACGCTCACAGCCTGGTTTCGCTTCAGCCTCAGACTTACGTGTTCTTTTAATGCAAGTTTCATTACATATCTTGAAGGGTTAACACATTTCAAATTTCATTGAAATATGACTACTTATTTTGCTGTTGTAGCAAAAATTAACTTTTTTGCCGCCATTTTGAAACGACTCAATGGATTTTCATAATGTTTAATAGGCCTATATTCGTGTATGACAACAAAATTCATATTTATTTCAAATTTCATCAAAATCAGACGAGAACCTCTTTTTTTGAAATCTCAGTTATACATTTGTCGTCAGATGTACAGGTAGCTTTAATGCCTTGGCTAGAGACGTTAGATTTCATATTAAATTTAACAATTCAACATATTATTTCCATAGTTACTCCATAATTTAACTAATTATTAACGATAACATTAAAAGTACAACGTACAATTTCTATGGCAACTCAAGCCAGATTGCTTTCGTATATCAATAAGGTAGCACTCCTCGACCAGCTGCGCTGTAACGTCCGCTAATAACACCCGATTAGGTCCCTTGGTTAAGGGAGGTTACACCGTGGTCACCCGTCTTGCTTCGCGCTGGTTCTGCGTTCATTCTAAGTATGAAAAGTGAAAATCGAGTCACTCTCTTTTCCTCTTTCATATTAGAGTGTTGATAACACCCTATTAGGTCCCTTGGTCGGTGGAACGGGCAACACAGAGCAGGTCGGGTTTGCACAGAGGATTGCTACCGGCTTCCACGCCCGCCAAGGAGATGTGGGTTTTCACGGTTTTACACATCTATAAAATAAACAAAACCTAATTTTAACTCCGCTAAGCCGGTGGCAAGCCCGACTCGGCAACGAGGAGGAGGAGTCGGAGGAGTATCAACCTCGATAAAAACCGGAGGTCATCTGGCCCGATGACAGTTTCTCTGTAAGGGCTCCTTGCCAGGGTGACAGCAAAGTTCTCAACAGTGGAGCAGGTGGACAAATCATCTCCGGGAGCTGCAACACTTGAACTTGCGGTGAGGAGTGGTGACCAGAGATCTGCAACGAATGATGTGACATGGGAGACTTGTCTCAGTGACTAGATATGAAAGAAGACCAGACAGGGAGGAAGGTGAAGATTAACGAAGATGAGGTGAGGGGCAGTGGGATTGTGTACGTATCAAAACTTACTCAACGAATTAATTAAATAATGAGTTCAACGGAAATAAAGTTGTGTTTACTTAATTGAATGTTTACAAAATTGTGTTACAAAACAAAACTAACATGTGATTAAACATAGATTAATGTTCACCACACTACCCCCACAAATGAACAGCAAAAACAAGAAATTTAACAAATTAACAATCATTGACCATACAATTTTTGGGGGACATTTTGTTCATCTTGAACGGCAGGTTCTTGTCTTTACCAAATTTTCCTCCACACCCTCCTTAAAGCGAACGTCTTATATCTATTCAAGTAAGTTCATTGATACCCGGGTTTCTATTCCGTTTGCTCCTAATATCTCTTGGAATATATTATTTAATTAATTAAAATTAGTAAATGGCTAAAATAGTTCCAAATAGGCTCTAGAACGAGTGGCGGTGGTTCATGTCACGACTGAAGACCGAGACCAGAGACAGGTGACCGCAATCTATGTATTTGTCACCTAGCTTTGAACAGGCGCTAGTTCGCATACAGAGACAGGGGACATACAGAAGACACCGAGGCACATGTTGGTCGCGGTCTCCTGTCTCTAGTCTTGGTCACCAGTCGCAGTGCAAACTGCCTTATGTACAGTTAAATATGGCAAAAATTCCACACACCTCAAACCTCTCAGAACACAGAAGGGGCAATCTAGAACTTTGCCCTAGGGCGTAAATAATGGCTAATCCGGGTTTCGCGCAGCGCTCTCTTGTTTTAGGCCTACTTTTGCAAACACACCACTGATTATGTATTATTTTAAGGAGTTAACAACTAATTTTAAATAGTTGTATATTATTTTTTTACTGATCCAATACCACAAAACAATGTTATGCAACGATTTCTATACGTTGTTAGTGCTCTACTTAGTACGGTAGTAGTTCAATGTTTCAATTCAACATATTATTTTTTGCAATATTACAAACATTATCTTTTAATTCCCTGCTAGAACATGCAAGCTGTAATAACTAAGTTTTCAATTATTTACATAGTTTCCTAGAGAAATACTCATCTTGAATTTTCTGTCCTTGTGATAAGAATAAATATTTTAACATATTTTTCCTATCAAATAGTGGAGTAGAGCTGATTTACCCTTCACCTTCCTCTAGGCTCACGAGCCACTGATAATAACCACGTTCATTTAGGTTATCTCTTTAAAGAAAGCACTATGCCTCTTAAGAAAAGTAAAAACTATTGTGAGAGTCTAAAGACACTGTCACTTCTCTTAGTGCAGCAAAAGGTTCTACAGACAAGAGTGGACGTGACGGACTTGAATGTGAGTCAAAATGATCATGATCTACTTAGGTTTACATATTCAGTTCAAGTTTAACATTCTCCCTAAACCTTTACTTTAGTCAACTTTGTGAGAAATGTGTTTACAATCAAAAGATGAGAAATACCTGTGAATTTCCAAATATTGGGTTGAGGACCCAGTTTGGAGAGGAGTGTGAACTGGAAGCCTGCCACACCGTTGTTTGTGCGGTGCATTTGTTGAAAGACGGAGAGGTTATGAATCCCAACCGTAATCATCCAATGCTGCTCAATGAACTCTACAAGTGGACCAAATGTCACCTAGATCAACCAAGATAAAAAAATTTAGTAGAACTCTGATTATTCAAATTCTAATGGGGCGATTCTCTACATATATCTAGAGCCATAATAGGTTTTGCTTAATATTCAGTCTTTTGCTTGATATTCATCTTGGGTTCCCCTAGGACAATCAGTGTAATACCACAATGTAGGTTACTAACGGCTAGTGGAAATGCTTGTTGGATCTGTGGGGGATTGAAATCTTGAGCGACTCTGGAACTCATCACTCCGCTTGCTCTGGTTTGATCTCCACGGTCACCACTTACATTTGTAAAGTGTCAGTAGAACCATTAAATACCTTTTTATGATTATAATTATTTATACAAGCCATTTGATTAACAAGCCATGGTAATAAAGGAAAAGTAGAGCCAAAATCTAAATTCCATGATCTTGCCATAGTATCTTGCAAATGCCTAATAGTACAAGAGTCTAATACAAAGGTACAATTTTCCTAGCTTTATAGCTTGCGTTACAGCAAAACCCAAACATTTGTTGTTCAAAATATATTTTTTTATTGAGTAAATCTAGTGATTATATTTTTTTAGTCTAAATGTACTTTTTAAATTATATTTTCTCAGAGTACACATTATTGCAAAACTAAAAAAAAGTTATTGCACAGAAGTAAGGAATAAGAATAGAAAGCTAATTAAATATTCCTAGATTCTTGGTTCTCCAGACAAGAGGGATTTTTGGTTGCCAAGAAGTAGGGATACGTTTTCAAGCTTGACAACCCAACTTCAAAACAATATTTCAGTAAAGAAAGAAATTTAAAATAAAAAATTAATATTAAAATTTTTAATTCATGATACCGTTTGATTAGCAAAGCTGTCATCTTCAGATAAACTCAAAATTTCAAAAACTGTGTTTTTTTTGGGTTATCTGAAGATGAAAGCTTTGATGATCAAAAGGCCTCATGAAATACAAATTTTAATGTTGGTTTTAAATTTCTTTCATTATCAGTCTAATATTAGAGCTCATTCTTCAAAAATACTTCAGTAGTTAAAAAAATTTATGAATAAATAAATTTTAGTTTAGCTTAGTTTAAGCTTGAGAACCTTACAGTAGATTTTGTAATCATCAAACCTTTTCACAGTACAGCTGTTAATGAGTTTCTTAAGTGATTTATGTTGAAAATCATTACATTTGGATAAGGCAAATAGTTGGCAACCTAAGGTTTTCCTTAAGAAGAGTTATTTATACAAGGTGGCCACAGAAGTAGCTTGGTAAAATTCACGTATATTTCCCGGTTTTTCCAGGCAATATACACATTTTTCCAGTGCACTTCCACTGTTGCAGAGATCCGTTTCACGCTCACAGTCTGTAACAATCCTCGTTTAAAGTCCGCGACCCTTCCCAATCGCTGTTTTAAGTCCAGCGTGCGTTCGATCGCCCATTTATGCCCTTGATACATACCGATCGCCCTTTGCTGCCTGGTAATGCGTTCCAACGCTTTGAAAACCCTACGATGCATTCCATTTTTACTTGCCTTTCCCAAGGGTGCAAGAGTGTTTTACCGACACTCCGACGCCCATTTACCCAGCGATACATACCGACGCTTTTACACCTGCAGTACGTTCCGATCATGATACATTCAAAGAGCGTTTAGCGATACCATGACACTTTATGACCGCATTTTTTTTTAAGCGATACGTTATGGAGGATGTCCAAGACCTGCGGTACGTCCCAATCGACTTATATAGTCTACTACACAGTTTCGTGGCTAAATACAATGAATTTCAGTTATTTATTGCCAACTAAGTGCAATTCCCCAGCATTTGTAATTATACATTATATTTTTCCTTTATGCAATAATGTGTCTATATAGTAGTTATAAAACTAAAATGTTTAAAAGTACCTGAAGTCCATTTTGGATTAAATACTGGTGTATTTCGTGTAAGCCGTCAACTAGCATCTCGGCAGGCAGTAGAGGCAAGGCCATCAACATCTGCAGAGCTGTCTTAGCATTCTGGCTTTCTGAGGTTATTTGATTTATCATTAGAGCAGTATGTTTCCTGTAAATATCCTGCAATAACAGAGGGAAAGCAATCATAGACAGAAAACTTCAAACTTCCAGGTTTGATCCGTTTTGAAGGATGTTCTGCAATATTTAACAAAAATTTATGTGTGTAAGCGTCAGAGAGCTGTAAGTTATGAAAGAGCCGCTCCGTATTGTATGTTCATGCCTTGGCTGTACATCCTCATTCCTCAAGTGGCACCACACCACATCATTTTACAAGGTGATCTTATGGGCTGTGTAGAATCACTAATTCTCATATATGCGTTAATTATGGGCCAATTTGAATACTTTTACCCAATCTGAACTAAATTTGAAGCATGATGGCATAGCTTTTGAACTCTTCCATAACACTTTCTCAGCTCTAAGTCTAAATCACTAAATCACTATTTGAGACGCCGACCACTCTCATGGGGGTATTTTAAGGCAAATATGTGGTGAAGGATGAGCGTGATGAGTGGTATTAATGAGTTATGAGGTGAAGTCTTGTTATAAACTAAGGCCGACTCTTCCTTAGAATGGGTAATTACGTGGGTCATCCAGAAAGTAAAGAACGATTGCACATCACACGCCCAACCCTCACCACTGTGATGCAGCTGCTAGCTACATTCTTCCTCTTCAGTTTGAGTGTAGGTTCGTTGCTGTGTGATTACGCTCTCATGTCCACAGTGATTAATAATGGCATCGACAATTGAAAACCTTCCAAATGTAAAGTGTGAAATTTAAACACTCGAAAGTCACAGCAACTGTATTTTGGGATCGAAAGGGCTTAATCCATGTCTAATTTATGCCAAGAGTAGAAAAGACTACAGCCCTGTCTTGGTGCCGAGTGATTATCACTTATTCCCATGTTTTGGGTAAAACAGTTTGCTAACGATAAGGCACTCAAAGAAGCTAAGAAATCCTGGCTCATGTTTTTGGCGCAAATGAGTAGAACATGGTTATGGAAAACTGGTCCCATTAAAACCAGTGTCTTGAAATCATGAGATGCATAGAAATGTAGAGAAGGTTCTATGCATTTGTAAATAAAGTTGAGTGTTGATATCTTTATTTTTATTTGACCATGCCAAACGTTCTTTACTTTCTGGATGACCCTCGTAGTTAATAGCCCAATGAAAATACAAGGACCAACGGCTTAACGTGACTTCCAAACCATGCAGGTGATGGTCTGGTATGTGTCTAAACGATGGTGGAGTTGATGCGGGTATCATCGGATGATCACTGAGACTATCTGAGCCACTTTAGACCTATATCATCCTCAAAACCTGACCTCCATGAAGCTGGATTACAGGATCACGCCACGAATCCCAGCCTAGAATAGCTAAAGATGCTGGATTCAGTCTTCCGGTAGTGAAGCACATGTATGCAGATAGTAAATACCACAGAAACTCACTTGAGCATAGTGAAGGAGACCTCCAGTAACAGTGGCGTTGGGCCATGCATTGTTGATGGCGTTCATCAGTGACGGACTGTACTCTGTGACAATGTTACGGACCACGTTACGCGACTCCGGACACGCTGTCGTCACAACCTCGTTGAGGATTCCAGTGTAACATTCTTCCGTGTTCCCAGTTATCAGCACATGTATAGCTGGGAATAGCTGTAGACAGAACCTCTTTTTAAACACTATGACATTGAATGCTATAACCTGTGCTATAGTAGTTACTTTGTAAGTAACTTGTTTGTAATTTGAACTAGCAATTTAAATTATGAAAGAAAGAAGTTGAAACGAAGTTTCAAGCACCTTTAGCTCAGTGTGGGTTATGCACTTTTAGTACGAAAGGTCTAGGGTTTAATTCCCAGCCTCATTGGTTTAGACATCATTCCCAAAAGAAACTAGAGACCAAATTTCAATATTTAATCACTTAAAGTACCACTGGGTAAAAACAAGAATTTCACTCAAATTTAAATTGAAACATGTTAATCAACCCCTTACAGTCTGCACTTTTGATAATATCATTTAACTACTGACTTACATGATCCATGTGAACAATGTAAATGGTGATCAACTGCTTAGCCATGTCTTTGGGCACAGCTTTGTATGATGCATCTATGTGTAAGGTGGAACTACTTGCAAAGAGAGGTTTGAAGGTTGGAGAAACAAACACTACCGCACTCCACTCTTCCACTTCTTTCATAGTCCTTGTTCTCCGCTCAATAAATCGTTGGAAAAATGGTTGTGGTGGATCATCTTTAGTTTTTCCCAAATCTTCTACATCTGCTAAACAGTCTGCATAGTCCTTCAGGTCTTTTGGCATAGGGATATCAATCATTTTCTTGGCTCTATACATAGTGTGTTTCATAGTTCGATAAGATAAATGAGAATCATCAAACCCAAACCTAAAAAAAACATAGCTCAAATAATTTAAGTTATTAGTTTTGTATTAATAGTTTTATAATTTTTAATAATAGTTTTGTCTGAATATTTTGTATTTTTAGAAAGTATAGGGCCAAATGTTCTGATATACTTTTCATGTAATATAGTTTACCTTTGTGAACTAGAAAAATAAATACTTTAGATTCTTATTTCCCAATTAATTTTTCATTAGCTGTATAAATAATTAGTAATACACAATTTCCTACATTGAGCTTATCAATGCTGCTACAAAATCTGTGCTGGTGGCTCTGGATAATTGTATCCACTTATGACTTTTACAAGTAGCATAAGGGCATTTGTTGCAAGTTGAACTAACTATTCTGCATTACTGTGTCTAAAATGTTGTTCTTAAGTATCTTGAATTGGTAGTTAATCCAAACCAGCAATTGGGATAAAAAATTAAATTTTTCTGGAAATTTTCAGACATTTTTTGTTGTCACAAAGAAGAAACGAAACAAAATACTAACTTTTAGAACACATTTAAATGAAACAGTTTGAAAACAAAAACAGTACAGATAGTTAACATGACAATGAAGCAATGGCGGCGGTTGGGAGTAGGCGAGGGAGGGGCTGTCATGCGCAGTAAGCGACTCACACAGCCCCAACTGCGACGCCGCACCGCGGCAGTGCTGTGTACTGTAATACCTGACCTTGAACCGGCACCCCAATCAGTCGCGCCCGCTGAGCATGCAGCTAACCTCACACAAAGGTATTGCAGCCCTTCACGATGCAATGACCTAACATTTATACAGTACTGATAAATAAAATATAATGTACGTTGATTTTCTTGTTTAATTAGACATTATTTTACATACTAAAGTTAATTTTCGTTCAATCTTGTCATTAAGCGTCTTTTTCCGGTTAATCTGAACTGGGTCCAGTCCTAATTAGTTCGGATTAACGGGTCTGTGGTGTATAATTAGTTTCTAAAGTCTTGTTTTCATCTCATTCACCAAACACTCTAAAAACTTATCGGTATTATTTGTTTCTTTGTTACTGTTGGTCCGTCTAATACACATCTGTGATTGGTCGTCCTCAGCTCCCAGCCTGTCAGTTGATAGAAAGCTGTCACCGACTTTGGACGTGAATGAACGAATGAATCATGGCTTTATTAGGCGAAGTTAGGACTAGCAAGTCCTCTCTTACAATTAACATGCAACGTGTTCAGTTTATCTAATTATTATTGGAAGCTTAACGTTTTTGTATATGATGTATTAGTTTCTAGACTAGTTTTTTAAAAATTAAATTGAATTTAAAGTTAAAATTATACATATACAGGGTCAGGCAAAAGTGTGGAAACGCCTTTATAACCAGTTTATTCAGCGTAACCGAACTCGGTACATTTTATTAGAGGAACTAAAAGTACCTTTTAACGTACTGACACTTTGCCCCAGTTTTCAAAATGGGGGATTGGGGTGGGGGTAGCCCCATAATTTTCATAGGGAAGCCCCATCTAGTGACACCTCATTTTGAAGGTCTTAGAAAATGTTGATGAATACTAGAAGTCTCTATCTTAATCTAGAAAGAAATGGCATTGATTTTAAGTTACACAGATTTGTATTATGCAAAGTTTATTTTAACCAGTTTTCCAGCCAACTGAACGGTATTATTTTATTAGAGGAAAGTACCTTTTAATGCATACTGACCCCCCATGCCCCATTTTGAAAACTGGGGCAAAGTGTCAGTATGCATTAAAAGGTGTTTCCTCTAATAAAATGTACCAATTTCGCTACTGGTTAAAAATAAAAACTTCCACATTTTGCCTGACCCTATACATCAAAAAACATATGCCCTTTCAAACATGCATGTTTTTTGGTAGATTGTGACTGGTCAGCTTACACTGATTGTTTTAGACTAGCTCTTTTTCTAATGTGTTGTGTTATGTTTAGGATTACTTTCACCTAAAGACAGGATTAGATTCCAGATTCTGAAACGTCCCAGAGATAATAGATGAAAAACCTCCACAATAATATTTCAACCTCTGAAATAATCATATTGAATAACTGAGAGTAACCGCGCTTCGCCTCGAGGGTTTATTAACCTAGCTGTGTGTATATTTTAAGAAAATTGCTAATTAAAAAAAATAGTTTCCTAAATATCCTTAGAAGGCCCATTTCGTTTGCCTGTTAGTTCACCACCACCTTCTCCTTATAAGTGTTGGAAAGAGTCATAGTTACTCCTGCCGTTTCGCTTGTTTTTAGTCACTGAAGGTCAAGTAAGGACGCTTTGGTTCTTTTAAATTTATTTTGAGGATGATGTATGGACATATAATGTAGCTAAAGACACACTGTGTGATGGGCTTTACCCTTTAACATAGTTTCACCACCATAGTTTCAGCCAATTTTGAGTTATAAGCGTCTGACAGACAGACAGGAATTTTTTTTCTCACCAGTTTCGGTCTTTGCAAAGCATATAAACACCAAATAACTAAAAACCAATGGATTCATTGCAATGTACAGACAAAACTCTTATTTTATTTATATAGATAAAATAATATCTGTCACTTACTTCTCACAAGTTTCATTAAATATTTGGCGCATTTTTTGTCTTGACCCATGTTTTAAGGCATTGGCTCTCAGCTCTTCTCTTAAGCGAAGTTTATCTATTTGTGCGATATCAGGATCATGATTGTGTTTTCTTCTAACTGAAAACTCAGTTTCCTTTAATAAAATTCCAGTTGCGGGACAACCTCTGCAGTTACAACGTAAATAAGTTTTTTCTTCTATAACTTTTTGTTTTTTGTAAGTGTAGTTTTCATAAAGATATAAAGTTCGCCCTTTGTTCTTAGCTGATATTTTCTCCATATTGACCTGAAAAAAGTACATTTTTGTAGCTTTGGATGTACAGCTATTGTAGGTATTTTATATTTTTAATGTTAGCAATTAATGTTATAAGGATGAAACCGTCCCTGCGGAGGAAACTGATTATCTCACAATAGCGCAAATCCTTTTTCAACCAATTATTGAATCAAAAGGGCTGGACTGGCAGAGATAATCAACCCTGGTATATCTCAAAATACTGGTCCAGGGGTCAAAAGGCTTCTAAACCGTAATTTTAACTTACGTAATTTATAATGACTCTTGAATAATCAGGTTTCTTATAGATTTAGTTGAATCTAATGTGAGAGAGATAAAACACGGCCAACCATGTTAATAAGGAAACAAAGCAGCAGACGACAAGCTAGGTCTTGCTGTTATTTTATTAATCTGTCAATGTTTATTAAACAGCCTTCAAAAAGCGTTCAGTGGCAAAATCAGTTTTTTTGTGATTGGTATATTTTTTCTCCTAAAACCAGTTCAATAAAAAAAAAGTCAATCACTTGAACGCTTAAGACGGCTGAATGTAGCCATTTTAGTCCACCTTGGTATTATTCAAATTAAGGGACTTTTCTACAAATTAGTAAAAATTTATTTAGCACAATAAAAAAGGTTCCCCACACTTTTTAATTTTTTAGGTGCGGAACATAATTATTATAAAATTTGTCAAAGTTGGCATTTTTTTAAGATTAGGTCAAGTTAGTTTAGGGTAAATTAGGTTAAATTAAGTTAGTTTAGGGTAGTTTAGGTTAGTTAGTTTCAGTGAAGGTTAGGTTAGTTTAGATTTGGTCAGTTTAGGGGTTGATGCTGTTTTCACCTATTTAAGCTTATTTTCCTAATGTAAATCAGCCATTTTTCTAAAGTTACTCAACAGATTTAAATTTTAATGTTGCTGTCGGTTATGTCACCAGTAATTCAATAACATTTAATAATTACTGCATTTTTAGCAATTTAAACTGTATGAAACAACCACCACAAAGTGAGCGTCTATTATAGTGCCTATGCTGGGGTCAAGTAAAGTATTTGTGCTAACTAGATAAGCTGATGTACTACACAAGGCACGCACATTTCTGTCCTTGAGGGTAGATTAACTAATAGACAAGGAAATAATCTATCTAGAATCAATTACCTGCATCAACTCAACTGGTATACAGATATCATGGTATCAGATATCAGCTGCCAATATAAATATTTGAACTAATCAGCAAGCTGGTTTGGATTAGTTGTTTATTAAAACATCTAAAGGTAGCAGCTCAGTCAAGTAAACTCATCCTTTAGTCCATAGTCTGGATTATAGCAATGGTTTAGATTACCTGTGTGATTTTCACAAATCCGTAGGTCTTTTTTGTGTGCCTAATATGCTTAAATAATAGGCCAGCTTTTGGTCTATGGTAGCCTAGATGATAGGATCCTAGATTGGATTTGGCCTATTTTATTCACTGGTAAGAACATAATTACTTAAAGAGTGCAATGTCTAGAAAATTTAAATTCCATATCATATCAACTACCTTAGTTAATAACTAATTAAATACTGTAAATTACGTGCTTATAACAGTAATATTATGTATTATGAATAAAAAATTATGGTTAGCAAGAACGGAATCCACTTCCAATTTACTAAGCTTCCAATGTAGTTTGTTGTTTAGCTTGTTTTTGTTTTCTTTTTTGTTAGTTTAGTTCAGTCGCCTGGCGGCAGTAGAATAGCAATTTGATCACTAATATTTCGTTAGTTTACTGTATAAATCAGTTTTTTTTATTGTTACTTAGTTTACAAAGCCCTCATCCAATAGTGTTGTATTAATTTAGTATAGGCATTGACTTTAAATATACATTTAAAATCAATGGTGGATGGTTCAATTTTCTCGAGCTACAGGGTTGACAAAGGGGTCAAACATAGCACAGGGATGGTTTAAGGAGGGGGCGGGTGGAGTTTGACTGCAACTATCCAAACAGGTTTCAGAAAAATTTGAGAAGTATGGAGAACAGTGTTGGTATTTTAAGTGTTGGAAACTGGTGAGAAAATGTCAGGAAATCGGGATATTATCAAGCATCTTAAGTTAAAAACACCTGAGACAAATACAAATATTGTTTTTTATATTATTTTACATATTAGGCCTATATTCAGTTGAATATGCATTGAAATAAATAGATTTAATAAATCTATTCAAATATATCAAATTTTAAAACAAACTTCATAAAGCCAATATTATTTTTATTTGGCCGACGAGATCTTTCAAAAGCAAAGCTTTCTTCGTCAGGTCCGCAGAGAAATATATAGAGTCTATATATTTCTCTGCGGACCTGACGAAGAATTATAGAATCAGGTCTGACCACAAAATCAAATTACAAAAAGTAAGTAAGTAAACAAACAAAACATAATAATATGCTACTTAATTAATTTTAAATCAATTAGTCTGAAAGATCTCGTCGGCCAAATAAAATAATATTGGCTTTATGAAGTTTGTTTAGAATTTAATATGTTCCAATACCAATACTAGAGCTCATAAATCTCTCATAAATAGATATTGGAAAACAGCTGTTGTCTGCAGTTGGTAACACGAAACCAAAACAGGTTCCTCAGATCTGGTCACAGAGGAATATATGCATAGGCAGAGAGTCAAGCCGGGGCCTACGTAAGCTCCCGGTCAAGCCGATGCTACGATGATAAAGTTTGGTCGATCTGCGCTCTCGCGGTGTCGCAAGAAACTACGTGCACGGCGAGTAGAAACCGTATTAGTCGCTTCTGACCGCGGAAAATTTCAACCAACTGATTATTATAAGAACTATCGTGCTCATTTGAAATAGTTCATTGAAACTCGTAACAATTTGTTTAAGGAAATTCCTGACAAGAGCAAGAGTGTCCATCGGGATTGTTAGAGCAGCCAGTATGTGCGTTCGAGGAACAAGAAGAAGATTTGCGTCCGGAGAAAGTTTATTGGGCTTCCAATAGTCCCCCAGTGGTCTTCGGCTTTAAGTTTTGCACAACTCCTTATAACTATTAATTTTACTATCTTTCTTATTTTCTATAATTATTTTCTATACTTTTATATTTTTTTGTTTATACTTTTATATTTATTTTTATACATTAAACTAATTTTTAAATATTTGTTTAAGGATATTTGCAATGAGATGTTTCTTGAAGTGTATACGGTTGTGCTAAGACGGTTTTCCAGAGTAAAACTATTTCCCTAATATAATAAAATGTATATTATAAGTATAAAAGAGTTCCACCTGTTAAGCTGGACATTGTATGTTGATTTTGCTCATTGCGTTAGGTTCCATACAAGCTGTCATTTTAATACCATGTGTACACTTATTTGATTCAATCAAGTTATTTAAAATAATAATGTGGTATTTTATGTTACACGAATGTGATAATAATTGATCACCCATAGTTTAGAGTTTCTCTGGATTTGTTCTCTACTTTGGTTGAATTTATAGTTTCTATAAACTTTAAATACTTCTTTATATTTGAAGCCTCATATTTTAATTTTAGCTCAAAACACGTTAATGTCTATATGATATTTCTTTCTAAATACACAATGCCACAATGCTTGTGTAAAATCGGGTTGTGAATTTATTTCAACACAATACAATTTTGATATGGATACAAATGAAATGCTTCTTGATCTTTCGTTTTTTTACTAAAGTAAAACCTGGAACCTTATGACTCCGAAATATCTACAGGCTAACTACTTAGATTTGACACAACATGAAGATACAACTCTTATACAATAACGGTTAAATATTGAGCAAATTCAACATCCGTTAATTACTGCTTGTTTCTTCACCATGGTTACTCTTGTACTCGTATTAACCATGAATAAAACTGGGCGACATACTTCTAACCAATTGTAGGAGTTATTTTCTTTGTCTGAAAAGAAAGGAATTGTATTTGTATAGTACCATAAATTGAGTTGTACTGTATTGTATGTACTACCATCAAAAGCGCAAATGTCAAACAAACACTAAGCATATGTTACAAGAGAATTTCCATGTAGCCTTCACCACACAAAATAACTTTTGAGTTTAAAGTAACAACGTACAAAACAATTACGACTTTAAACTTTCAAATGAAGCTTTAATCATGCTTGTGGGTTGTGGCCGGTTTTAAAATAAAATATAAATCTAGGGTAGTTTTTAAAGCTGCAGGTAAACAAATGGCTGTTTTATTAGGGTTTAGGGGTTTTGACACAAGGACACAATAGCAGGTTAAAATCCCAAAATACAGCAAAATTAGGCATTTTGACACAATTTCGCTGCGAGAGGGTACGGAAATGGCGGGGGGAATGCTGTGCAAGGGCGGCGATGTCCCAAGACCAGGTTTTAAACTTTAATAATGTCCAAAAATATATCAACAGCTGTCCACTTTGTTTAGAGCCAACTTGCCAAGTGTTCACACCAAGCGCTTACGCACTACGCACCTACACCACGCTATACACCATATTACTAACGCTTAGCTCATTGCAATTATTGATTTATGTTTATGCTCAGTTACAATTTAGAATTACTGCATTTATAATAACACTATATGCTGAAGTTTTCAAGATATGAATGAATGAATGAATAATGTTTTTATTTCAGGCGAAAGTTAGGACTATGAGGGTCCTCTCTACCACTTAACCTGACAAATATAATACAAGTATATGTACAATAATTTAACTTAATTTTAGCCTATAACTTAATTAAACAAAGTAGTAAAAAACGAAAGTACGACTTGTTCATCTATTTCATAAAACAGTGAGAAAAAAATTGTTTGTCAAATGATATACAATAAAAGAATTATTGCAGAATAATAACACAATCATCCATCGTCATACATACTCTTGTCAACATCGCCCGACCACAGATATTACCGATCACTGCCACTCACAGCCCGAATCAGGAGATCTTTGACCCCGGCCGCAAACCGAGCGCGCCTCTCAGAGACTCTTATCTGGTCAGGGAGGGAATTCCACAGGCGGGCTGCGTGGACACTGAAGGATTTGTTATATATAGCAGTGCGATGAGATGCATAGCTAATAATGAACTACCACGTCTAGTGTTACGGGCACTAATGCTAGACATGAATGTGAATCGCTCAGACAAGTAAATAGGAGTCTTAGTTGTTAAGATTGCAAAAAGAAGTTTCAGGATGTGAAATTCGCGAAGTTCCTTGAGCTTAAGAACTGAGAGTTGGCAATAAAACGGAGTGACATGATCGTATCGCCTTAGATATAGATATAGAGAAGATCACTACCATGACACTATATTAGCCAATTCAGTTCGTACAAACCAACATGGATTCAAGATTCATTCTCAGCTAGACAGCTAACTTAAGAGGCAGGTGACATATTATTAAATAAACTCCCTTAAAAATTCCAAAGCATTTAAAATAAATTTAAAACTTTTTCTAATTCAAGCACGTTTTTACTTTTATAGTGTTCAAGATTTTTTCACTGGTGATTGAGTGAGTCATTGATACGCCGTTGTTTTTTTTACTGGTGGCTAATTTGCTACCAAAGTTTTAAACAAATTTTCAATGATAAATATAAGTTGAGGATTTAGATCCAATAACTGTTGTCTAACTATTTTCAATGTGTTTGTTCTTTACTTTGTAATAAAAAATGTGTATGGCTTAAAACAAGTTTTAGATTTGAGTCTCAAGATTGGATTTTAAAATTCAAAACCAATATTTAATCAATTTTAGGTGGACGAGGCCTTACAATATCCAAGATATTATCATCGGGTCCTCAGGGAAGGCCTCGAGCAACACTTCTTCGTCCATCTCTCTCTACCCCAACTTTACACCTGTTTCTTCCCCTACTGTTGTGTCAAAGGGCGCTGCAAGGAGTACGCGGATTATTTCCTGATTTATGATGACAGAAAACTGACCGTTTGTGTCAAAATTCCGGTTCCTGTCTTATTACCTTTGGTAAACGCTTAATCAATTATATAGATTTTTACAAGTAATAATCATTCGTTCCAATATCAAAAATAAGAAAACAGAATCGACAGACCTTAGCGATATACCCTTTACAACATTGATTATTTCTAAACATGCCTGAAATTGACCAAGAAAAGCTATAATAATTTAATCCATTTCTATAATAGTTTATTAATTTGATTGATTTTTATAAGACTCATAGTTTGTGAGAACAAAGAAACGTATAATAGAAAGGGGCATATTATTTCATAAATAAAAACATTAATAAGAGTGAGTACATAAATAATGACTGTATAGGTGAATTCTCGTTTATACTTTTGGGTCAAGGTTTGATTAAAACCAATTAAAACGGTAAAAATTAATCTTACAGCCATAGACGAAAAGTACAACCCTCCTCAGTAAAAATCCACCATAATGACTAGCCTAGAATAAATAAATTTAATCTTATTCTTACCTGTATAGCTTAGTTTTGAAACTGAATTAATCATACATTATTCTTAGCTTGAAATCGTATTTCCTTATTTCATGAGAAATTACCAACAGGATTGAAGATCGTGCAGAAAGAAATTAAAACCTATTCGGCAAGTCCTACATAAGAATTAACAGCATTTTAATAACTCAGGTATGTTTACAAACAACAAAATATTTCATCAGGAAAAAATTTGGAATTTCAAATAATGAACACAAATATTACATCAAATAATCACAATTTAATTTTTGGTGAGGCCTTTCAGAAACAACGTTTTTATCCTCAGTTGGCGTTTGGTCTGAGGATAGAAACGTTGTTTCTGAAAGGCCTCACGAAAACCTAAATATTTTGTTTGTTTATTTCATGTACTCATTTTTACGAAATATTGCCTGTGAACCAGCTGTTGACATGACAACGCCGAACAAAATGCAACAGTAGCGCTGTCTTGTGGCGGCGCAGCGAACTAGCTCGGCTCTGAAACCCGCTACAGGGGCCATTGAAGTTGACTGGCCCTGGTTCTCGTACAGCCGTCCAGGTCCGCGGATCTGGGAGAAATAAATAATAGTTATAAAGTACGAGATTTTTAAGCAGTATTTCTCAATTTTTTGAGTCTGGACTCCGGGCCTTTATACCATAGTCTATGTTTATACTATTCTAAACTCCCAGAGAGGTGTAGATTCACCCTAACCACAAAATTTCCAATCCATAATTGGCGGAGCAAGGGCTAGTTGTAGGGGGTGGCGAAACCGGTCGTAAATTTATTCAAATAGTAAAACTATCAAAATTTTAAAAAAGTGAATCAAACACCAGAAGACAGTAGTGACGTTACAGAACGAAGCAATCATAATCTCTTCACTCACTGATGTCAACATCCTAAACGAAGTCAATGTTTATATTCTTACTTTCATTATTTACAAATTATGAGAATTCTAAATTAGATAGCCCTTTTAAATATCACATTTTTTGAGAGTGACTTTTTACCTCTTAATTATTTTAAATAGTAACACTGCTTTGCTACTGACGGTGCATGTATGGTTTGTACTTGTACAGTAGAAACTCGATAATTCGACACTCCAAAAATGGCCGTTCCCCATAGTTCGCCATTTTCCGTGGTGACTTAACTATAACAAAATTGACGGACAACGAAAGATTTTAAAATATTTTGAACTGTAGTAATGGTGTATGCAAGCTATCTTATACGGTAAAATCGGGGCCTCTTACTTTGTTACACTTTACTCGTCGAATAAACAGTTTTTTTTTTTTATGACATAATATTATATGTTGTAAAATGCTATGTATATTTGATAGTACTCGACACTTCAATAGTTCGACACCCCTTCGGTCCACAAATACTCGAACTATCGAGTTTCTACTGTATATCTGTCTCTAACCTCAGACAACAAAGAAGGTGTTGAGTCATACGACCGTGAGCTGACCTTATCAATCTGCTATCACTATCAGCAGTGATAAGATAAGAAACGCGCCGCTGCACACCACACCGGAGGCACCTGCAGTGCATCTTTATCTTTGCGGAGGTCGTTGTCGTCGGTGTGCCAATATTTACCATGCGTTGCTCACCCGCCAAGCGTCTAACAATAAATATATCTGATTGTGTACATAATATACGTAACTGACAAAGGCTCGTGTGAACAACAAGTCACCACGACAGTCATTTTAATCATATTTAAAAAAACACATATGAGACACTTCCGTTCAGAAACAATGGCACGTTTCGCACATTTTAAAAAACAAATTTGTTTTATTCCCCAGCTTGAATACTTTTTTTGCATTTAATATTTAATATTTTCTTCTATGGTAGCTATGTCTCAGCCACTGATCATCATTCGTACAGTAATGTATATTTAAATGTTTGAATCGTGTAATCGTTGGCGTGACGTAATCAGTACGTTGGGCCGACCTTTGTGAAAACAACCGCCTGACTAAATCAATACTGTTAGGGTTTCAGTTTTTAGTTCAAAAGTCGTAAACATTTCCAAGACACACATATTGTCCACAGCTTATTTTTGTTACGGGTTTTCTTTTAAACATGTCTAACATTTAAAACTAAAAATTTAAATTCCAGTAGGCTTTCGCGTGGTTAAAAACATCTGTTACTGGGAAAGATGATGCAACGGATTGTCAAGTTTCTTCTGTAGTATAATTGACGTCACACGCATGTTGTTGATAATAATTATGAAAAGTAAACTTGTTTTTCTGCGAGAGAAATCACCTGTTACAACAATGCGATCCATCAGAAGTTATAAAGACCCAGCTGATCCTATACACCCAGGTGACGAACTGCTGCTCGTGACGTCAGCAATATAATCGTGCATAAATATCATGGCCTGTTTGTCACTGTTATTATAATCACACAGCTGTCAGATTTAGGGCGCACATCGTTGCCTGTGTTGTATGTTATGTATGTCTGCTGCGCAGTTCAAGGTGTTGGCACAGTTGAACTAACAGACTAAGTTATGAACGACGCAGGCCTACGCTATTCTGAATGCCAGAAATAGATTTTACATATTCTCAATGAGCTTTATAACTACTAGGCTTGTGTATAAAGAAACGCAGTGCTTCTATCACTTTATCTATTACATGGAGGCACGGTGCACCCATCTACAGTAGAAAAAAGACGACCAAAATTAATATTGGGTATGCTACTTGTCGTTGGGACATCAACAAAAAAGTGGCTCGCAACAAAAAATAATTAAAAACACTAGAAAATCAACAGGATTTTTTAAGTTTGAAAAATTAATAACAACACAATCAAATCACGTTAACATAACAAAATTTTCCCAAAGTCTTCATTTCTTTAATTTTGATAATCTTTATCTATAATTTTTTACAATGAAACCCAAAAATGTAGTTGTTTCAAATGTAAAAAGCACAATGTTTTATTAGTGTAGACATAAATTTAAAAAAATGTGAATCCAATATATTTGTACTGTATATTTTAATTTTAAAATAATTCATAGAATCTATCCCGTTCAGTCGTGCCAGTGCCAAAACCGCATTGTCCATGTGCCCCATAACATGGTGGAATTATGCCTTATAAGACGTGAACAAAATATGGGCGTGGCATTAAATGATATGGCGGAGGTTACTTCGTGGAAAATATACCTGGAAACTGATTCAGCGATCTTGTTTTTGTGCGGGATTGCGTTGCCTTAACGTTATAATAATTATAGTCTATAGATAAAGCGAAACATACCTAGATGTAGGGTCTCAGGATTACACATTTCAAATGGGTTACACGTATTTCAAACTAAAAAACTGGAAAATGTCGCTTTAACCTTAGACTCAAATTTACATAATTGACACACGCTTTATAGCCTATAGGGTGTGTATTAGTATAAACTATCCGACATTCGGTCAGTCCGTATGATTATATTCTTAACTATTGTTGAACTAACAGTGATACTTATTTTTAAATTACCATTTAATTAACCTACGACTATATTGCAGGTGCTTTAACGCAGTTTTAACGTATAAGACGCATTTTCATCCATTTTTCCTCCTATAATAGACCCTAAGCGATAAGCATTAAATAGCAGTTTCTTTTGCTTCAAAAATTCAACACTGTCGTTTACCATTAAAATGTATTTCAGTATGTATTGTTAGTTGTAACCACATAGGACAGGTCTATACTGTACATTCTGTCCTATGTTCAAGTTTAACATTTCAACCATGAGACATACGCATGAGATACGGAACGTGTTCGCCCTATCATTACGTGTGGTGGACTGGTGCCTGGTGGTGGGTAGGGTATGAATGTTCAGATGTTTCACTTGATTATCACATTGATAACGTAGCTCAAGGTCGTCTGACTTCCTCAGCATTCCAGACATGCCTTGTCGTATCCGCAGGTAGACCTACCTTGTAGGTTATCTTATCTGACTAGGCTATGTTTTGGGTGCTGGGTGATCGAAATCTTCCCTAAACAGTGATAACAATGCACTTAACATCATGTACCCTTGTTTGTTCCCGAGGACAATGTCGAAGCACGTATCAGCATAATGTGTTTTGAAAATGCTGTCTTCACCCTAACATATAAAGTATAGCCTACTGCCTACTGTGACAATCGCAAGTACTTCAGTATACATAGTCTATTTACCGTAATAACAATAAAAATAACGTTTTATTCGACATGTAGCAAAAGTTATCTACATCGCCACAAAATATAAGACAAGAAATCAATACAGAGACATAATAGTAGTTATAATCATTATAATTCTTTCTATTAATTTTATAATATAATTTTCTATATAATTTATAATAATTCTCCAAACAGTTAAACTAGGTGTCTCATTATCAAGATTTACTTTAGGTGTCGCAAATAAGTTCTTCTTTTAGGTTGGCGGCTAAAAGATCTTTAGTGTAGCATTGTCAGGTTCACATCTTCTTAAATTTCTCCTTTGTTTTAAACAGTGGCATTTTTTGTAAAATCATACTGCATATTTGATAATTTTGTAAAAATAATCGAACAGTACCATACATATTTGTTATCTAATTCAGTTTATCTATATTTATTTTATTTTTTTTATTAAATTGTTGTTGTTATAATTATAAATATAAACTGTTCCTAAGCTCATAAGTTCTTTTCTCTAAACGGCATCTACAGAAAAGTATGTAAAGTTTTAAAATTGCTCTCACTGCCATTAAACTTTTCAACAGGCGTAGATTACCCAACTTTATTAATAACATTTCAAATAATTGTTGGATTAGATCGCCTCTTGACCCGTGGTTGTATGGCAGGGCACAGATAACCTACAGTGACATATCGTGACCCGAGTACTGCAACTCGCGTGTCTAACTGACGCACGTTATGTCTACAGATAACTGAGGTTCCAACAATAGAACCGTTCTTGTGAAACAGGTTATCAGTCTGCGTCATACATCAGTCTCCGTCGCCCACTGGTGTCTAGGACAACAACAAACAAACAATATTCTAGGTGTTTGTGTAAAGCCCACTGATCTTCTATAAAACGCAAGAGAACTATGCAGCTAGTCACAGTTTAAGCATAAGCCCATTGACTTTCCATCCTGGGCACATAATTATTACAATAACTAACAAACAACAACAATTATTGACACACATGGGGCCTGCCCCATGAAGCAGGCCCCACCCACCTCAGCAGTCAGCATCAAAGACTACAGATAGTACGATATTACTCCTTCTCTACACCTTTTTCGTAGGTCCCAAATCTATCGAATATCTCCGATTAGTTTTGGGAAACGTATATAAAAAATGAACGCGTTAGCAGCCATTTTCTGCGCAAGATTCAAATGCAATTCAGGCTGCCATTTTGGGGTGTCGCAAACCTTATCATTGGGGTTGGATTGGCGTCTAAAATCCTGCATCTTTTTTTGAGGTGGAAGGACAATTCTTCAGCTATTCCGAAAAGCAATTCTTTATTACTTCTTTTGATGTGAATGATCAAGGTGTCAAACAATCCGCAGGAGTATTCTCGTTGGTCGCTGTTTCAACGTGCGTATCAAAATGTTTATTTGTAAAGAACATTGAATTAAGTCCAAGATTTAAAGATAAATTATCTATTAGTAATTTTCATTTTCCTTTTGAAGGGCGTTAAACAGTTTTTACAAATCGTCATATAAAAAAAAACCATAAATATTTTGTAGCAAACTATGAAATAGATATTTTGACTTTGTTTGTTTTAAGACCTATTCATAACTAAACTGCTGGTCTCCTCCGATACTACTATACTACACTTATACTTGAAAGGAACGTATAAAAATCGAAATAATACATCTCAGCCTGTTTGGAATAACAGCCATATTGTAAAACTTAAAAGCTGTTTCTTAGATATCATACATATTTTAAACTATTGCAAGGATTCTAACCAGATATCGTATTAAGAATAATTTATGTAATGAGGAGATAATTTGATGAGGCCACACATAAATTTCTTTTAAATGTAAAATATAAACACGTATATAGTTCCATATTTAGGCGATGCAACCTATAAGTTATTGTACTGTATGGGACAGCTTAATGTCAAATTTTGGGTAACTTTGGACAAAGGTAGCACTTTTATTCTACTAGGGCATGTGGTATATAAGGACTGACTGTATTAGTAGAATTTCATGCTACACATTTTAGTTGAAAATATTTACATAACAAAATAGCGGCGGTTTGAAGTTTAAGATGTTTTGAGCCTTTAACCGCCGTAAGTTCAATTGGAATGAAAACTAAAAAACCCTCTTGCAAAAAAACTCTTGTTTTCAGAATAAAATATGGAGGTTCGAGGTTTGGACAATGACGCAAACATGATCAAAATCGGTTTATTCTGTCCAAAATGACTGTAACACCGTTTCCAAGTAATTACTAACCCTGAACCCCTTTAGTTTGATCATTGAATTATCTCAGTCTTAATGGCCAATGGTTTGGTGAATCACGTATTTAGGTTATTATTTAATCAACTGTGGACCACTCGCATGAGGATGAAAAGTTGGTTCTTATCAAAAAGAAAGATGAAGTACCTAACGAGTAGACTTAGGGTGGTAACCAGCTTTTATTCAGTATTGTACTTGGTAATGCTTGTTAACGGCCCTACTGGCTACATCTAACCTAGAACCAGCCAGATGTTATTTCCTAAAGGTCGTCCAAACTGTTGATGACGTCAGCGATGTTTATCAGTTCATCTGCAAACTTAACACGTGATCCGCGCTGACTTATACACGTGACCTATCGCCATCTTAGTCGTACGAGTTTGAGTACTACACTTATAAGATTAAATTTATTTACCTGTTTATGCGTGGATTTATGTTTATGGTTCAGTTTATCTATTCCAAACAAAATGTTGCTTCATATCTTAATTAATTAGAAACATTAGATCAAAATTTGGATTTATTTACATAACTGTTCCGTATTCATGTTACTTTCTACACTCCGATAACGTTCACAACTGATGACAAAACCCTCTTGGAACCTATCATGTAGTTTTCAAACACACTTTACAAAAGAATAGTAATGCTGTAACATTAGTATTTGACTATTGACTTTATAAAGAAATTAGAAAACAAAACCATAAGTAAAATTTAGTTTTAAAGTGTACACAAAATGACGCCTTCAAAAACGCTCGCTACAGCTCTGTGTAGGCCTGTAGAGTGCCTCGTATCTTGTGAGGTCGGGCGCTCAACAACTCTTACAAACGTTGCATGATGTGATATTTTTATTTATATAAATACATATACGAGTATTTTATTTAAAATGTTTAATATTCTAAAACGACCGCTATGAAAACGTAAAACGTGTATTATGATTATAATCCCTATCATGGTCTAAGAATTTAAAAAGAACAAAAGGTTTTTGATTGTGTTTTATTTCTTCTAGTTTTAAGTTATTGGGGAATAACTACTTTTCCTTTAAACTCCTTGTAAGTTTTTAATCTTTGATGAAAACCACGTAGATTACTACTGCTAAGACAATTATTACGAGTGGAAACCTTTGGAAAATTAGGTTTCACGATAACTTGAAAATTAGAAGTACCGGTAATAAAAAGTGAAAATGCAATAAAAACATTTGGTCCTTTTTATTTCCTAGCTGTTTTACGTTCTCACAGCACGTTTTGTACGGCAGCAATATTTTTCAAAGTGTTAAAATTAAAGGTTTTTTGGAAGTTAGCCTATGTTTATTTTTAATTTGCACTTGCATATTCAAACACATTGACTATGTAAATGTTACACCTGTACAAACTATATTCCTAGCTGGTCGGCTTGTTTGCGAATCCTTATTCCAATCAAGTCGGATTTGTGTTGGCAAGGAACTCAGCTGATCGAGACGTCACGACGACGTACGTCACACCTCGCACGATCCACTATCAGCTGATCAGACTGGCAGTGGCTACCATCACATCATTAAAAATATGTATATCGCTAGAAAAACAACCACTTAATAAATCGCGTGATTAACTTGCGTCAATACACTTCTTGTTTTCTTTTCAGTTTTCACCCAACAACAACCTCTCTGATACCAAGGGGCGACAAATGCCTTTGGCCGATGGACTGTCTTAGCCAATTAATTGAATTTCTCAATCGGCCTGTTTTATAAACAAATTTTTTGTATGGATGATATGTTACACACAAATACCACCAATTTTTATTAATGTGTTTTCACTGAATTGTTTATTGCATTTTATTGAGAGCCATGGAGCATACAAATAATTGTTTGAAAATAAAAATATATTATATAGTCAACTATTTGTAAAGGCTATAACCAACTGTAAACGTTTTACTACATTAAAAACATCACTTAAGTATTAGATTTGTTGATTTGGATAAAAATGTATTCCATAATTTACAAAGAAAGTCTTATTTTTATTATTTTGTTACATGCTATAAGCACCTATTTTTGATATTTTTCATTGTGTCGCTTGCTATACTTCACCGGTTGAATAATTAGTTATATTTATAAACTTATTTTACACAAGATTTATCTCTTTCTATAATTGAAGTTCGTATGAAAGGAGCTTTTTGAAATATACCCTAACCAAGGTATGCACTATTATCCAAAGTACTAGTTATTGAGTAACTTTCTCCTTGACTAAGTATTTTGAAAATTGGTAGCACTTAATCAAGAAAGCGCGATTCCTTTATTGTCACTATTTCACTACAGTCGATCGAATTTGAAGCGTTGCTGTGAGAACAAATCAAGTCTTACTCTTTGCGCTTTGCGTAACGTAAACTTTGCTTATGTTTTCTACATAGTATACATTTATATTTGTTATATTTTATTCAATTTTTAAAACACTAAACTTTGACCTATTGCAAGGAAGAGTCAAAGCGAATAAACACTTGTCCGTCAAAGCATAGGTAGGTCCTCATAGACTACATAAATATTACTACAGTAGTGCTAGATATTTACTATAATTGATAAGGGAGCAATAATAACATCAATTGTATGTTGTCATCCCCGTAAACAGAAGTGTTATAGAATTGGGATTTGTATGTTTTTGCAAGCAGCACGTATTGTACAGCAGCGTAGGCGTTAGTTGTGTTCGACCCAGGAAATACATCACAGCAACACTTTACATACAGCTGTTTGCAACAAATCTCATCCCTGCATGTAACATCGTTACTTACGGAGATCACAGTAAGTCAGTAACTAATTCATATAATTATTATGAATTATGCTCTTAAATATTGTGTCTGGACAAAACTTCGCCACAAAGTTTCAACCATAAACCACAAAGAAGCGCTTCGTGGTAGGTGCTTGGATCATAGTATACGAAATGTATTATTTTCAGTCGAATAAAATGTTTCGTTTTTTGCTATAAAATTGAACACGTTTATGTTTATCAATTTTTTCACCACTTTAAATCCATGGAACACCCAGCCTTGCTTGCAATGTATCAGACTGGTTTAAAGGAATACTAACTTCAGTCTTTCATCAAATCGTACCAAGAATTTCAAACTGTTCTAAACCAGAACTTTGCAAAGAGCAATTGTTGGAATAAATACATTACTAATTTAGACCAACTATTCAGTTTTGGAGAGAATTTTTTAAACAATCAAAACTGTGCAAAAGTCTTGTCCAAATTGATAGTTCAATATTTTTCCAGCTTGTTGTTCATCATCAATGTAGTGGTAGTGAAATTGCCTCTGCTGATAGAGCTACTGTCCACAATAACATATTATTGTTTACTATTTTTCATATAACAAATGTGAAACTTTCGTGTAACTCGATACTCATTATTCAGCTACAGATGCGTTGTTAATCAACTTAGTACAGTTTAAGCTGAATTGATTTGATTCAAAAATAATGAAAACTATCTGTGATAGTCAAAGTACAGTATCAAGATTTGATCATTCGTTTCTTTATAGATTTGTGCTTGAACATTATTATCCATATATTGTATTAAATAATACCTTAGAACTATTTTTAATCTTTAAAATTAGCAAAACCATGGACTTTTGAAATATTTGTTATATAATGTATGGTTAAAATGATTTCATTTCTTATAGAGGGTTTGGGATTTGTGTAAAGTATGTAGTCAACACAAGAGTTATGTTTGAAATAATAATTATTTATTATTGTATCACAGGCAAGCTTGTAATACATTATAAGTGCTTTGACATAACATTTATATTATCACAGTTGGCAGTCTTATCACTCCAGCGTTTCTTATGAACACAATTAAACAAAACTCAAAATTAAAACATGAACGCTGAGCATTAATCTAAAACTATAAGTCAAAACTACAAACACTCTAAAATGAACATGAAAACAAAACAATGCAAGTGTGTGATGTAAAACAAATACAGTACACACCAATGATTCAATAAATTACAATACAAGGCAAAATTTATAACTGATTTTAACAAATTTCAAAATTTTACAGTAATTTTTATAGAAACCTAACAAAACAATTGTGTAGAAAACAGAACAATTTGAATGAGAAATTGTAAAAGTTTTACAATAACAGCAAATCAAAAAACTGACATATTAACAAGAACAATTGATTTTAAAACAATTAAAGCAACTCATCTGGGTTTAGAACATAACATGATTTTAGCTTGTAACAAGTTTAACAAATTAATTGGACCCTGAGATTTGTATCATTACACATTTCTTTTCAACATAAAAATTACTAAAATGGCATTGCGCATTTGGAAAGCTAGTAATTATGATTCATCTTTATAACAATAATATTTTCTCTAAAAATAAATCTTTATTTAACACACTATTTACAACTAACCTAATGAGATTCGAGGTGAAAGACGGTGGCGATGGAAGCCCATGGATGATGAGGGGTGAGGGAATGAGTTACCAGGGTCTCCAGACAGGCTCAGCGATGTGGGAGCTCTTCATGGACATGTCGACCACCTTGAGGAGTCCGTGTCCGTCCATGGAGGCCTCGGAGGAGGCAGGGGTGAGGGGCATGTGGTAGCTGACCTGGCTGGAGGCAGAGGTGGTGGAGGCGGGCGAGCTGGGTGCAGGGGAGGCGGTGTCGATCACACGCACGCTCAGGGGAGAGAAGCGGTCCATCTCGTTGAGTCTGTGGCCGAGGTGGGTCATGAGCTTGGTACCCAGCTTCACGTCCACGCCGGGGGTGGAGGCGAGACAGCGTGACACCTCAGTGGCACAGTGGGTGAAGCCTGCGCGGAAGCGGTCAGCGTCGGTCACAGGGTTGGCGGCGAGGCGCTGCTGGCGACGCAGCTTGTGGAGGTGCTGAACTGTCAACTCGAGGATGTCAGCCTTCTCCAACTTGCTGACGTTCTCTCCCTCGGACTGCAGGGCGGTCACCATCAACTCCTTCAGCTCGTCCAAGCAGCGGTTGATGCGTGCGCGCCTCTTGCGTTCCAGCATGGGCTTCATCACCTGAACACAAGAAAAAACAAATCATTGTAGCTAACTGTCGTAAAAACAAGTTTCCTTATCATTAGAGTTATGCAAATAGACTCGCGAGAGGGCGCGGGGTTATCACTGCGGACAAGTGCGCACTATCAGCTGTTAATTAGGCACTCGTGGCGCGACATGACGTCAATGCACGGCTCCTTACGAGAAATATCCTTGACAACAATCAGCACCGTGCGTTGCTTGAAATCGTTACTGATTATGAATTAATCATCATTATGAATAACAGCTATAATTTGCGCGATATCATCGATTTTAAATTTAAAGTAGCTTGGGAAATTTGTTTAAAGACATTTTATAACATTATAACGTGTTTCAATTTGGACAACAAAACTAGCGTCAAAATAATTGTCACGACTGGTTGTGGTCAAGACTGGTAAACGCGAAAGATTTGGAAAAATATAATAATCTAAAAAATATAATAAATTGTTGTTGAATATAAAATTTTGAAGTAATTACTGCTTTAAATGTAAATAAAAAGGCAAAACAAATATAATAAAAGAACTAAACAAATTAATTTAACTATCTAATTTTGAACTACTGTATGCCTATATAATTTAATTTGACCAAATGTTATTTCATCATTCTTTTCATATTAGAATTAGTATTTAAATTGTTGATACCTTCTCTTTAAGTATTCTACTGTCCCGTCAAAATATGAGCTCAAAATATAAAGTTCGACTGAAAATAATAATAGGGCTACTGTAGTATGTAGTTCTATTTACAAGAAGTTTCGCAACAGAAACGCTAAATTTCAAATAATTATTTGAGCATATCTCAATAGCCTATATCAATAAAACAAATAGTAAATGTTTAAATACGAACGTAAGTTTTAAATAAACTTGGGTAGGCCAATAGAATTTCAAAATGAGAACGGTTGGAAAAGTTTATAATACAATTGCAATACAGTAACTAACGGCATTTTTATTTTAAAAGCTAAGCATTGAACAGTTTTGAGAAACCAATTTTGAAGTCAGAAATCAAAGTTGTACTTGCGTTTTACTACAATCAAATATGTTAAATTTTCAAAACTGATAAGAAATTCAACCTACCTTTCTATATTGGTAAGTCCTGGAGATGGGTTGGAGCTGTTCGATGTCAACAGTGGAGAGCATGGTCTCGTGGAGCATGTTGATCACAAACACAACACAAGTCACTGATACGAGGTAAAGCACTGATAAGAGCACGGCACAAGGCACTGGACTGAGTAGCGATGTGAACAGTACGAGAGCGAGTGTAGGAATGATGTGGAGGGGAGAGAGCGCGGCTATATACCGGGGCCAGGTGTGTTGCACGCGTGGGAACGGGCCTCCGCTACGTTTTCCCACAGCGGCAGCCAGCCTCGCCACCTGAGCGCGGGCCAGCTGCGCACACTCCTTCCACGCGACTAATGTCTTACTCCCCGCACCCGTCCTCACTCACATTTCATAAATATCGCGCCACAGCTTCCGTCACTTGTTCCAGTCAAAATATCCTGGTATTTTCCCACAAATCTGGTCGCGTTGTTTTGATATCAGAGTCCTATCCTTGTATCATACACAGAATCACGACCAGAAGGATGGATGAAAATATACTTCGCTTTTCACATCTCGCCGTTGGTAGTTACCCCTTTTCGCGATAGAAACATAATTTATTTCGTCTCTAATTTTGTAAGAAAACAAGCACTTTTCTAAACTGTTTCTCCAATGCTGCCGTCTGAATTGAGTTAAAAGAAGTTTGGGTGTTGTAGTAAGGAATGATGTCTTTCTTTCAACGTCAATTTAATTTGTGTAGAGAGAGTGATTTTGTGCGTTAGACAGGTCCCAGGCTCAGGCTAATTTCTCGTTTTCGTTGTATGGACATATTTTGCGAAAGTGAAGGTGCCTTAGCCGGCGAAAGCTAGTTCTTTAAAAATTAATACATGTGATTTTTTTTAAACATGACTCGTTCATTAATACCATTTACTTTTTATCAAGAATTTACTGAAGAAAAATTAAGCCTTGTACGAGTATAATTGAAAAATAATTTGATTTGAAAACAATGTCTTTGATTTCTAGCTTTGTATACTCGTACGACAGGTGTGTTACTTCAAACTCACAATAAAGAAGGGCTACAGTATACAATATTTAAAATATCCCTTAGGGATGACAACTTTTACTAATTTTAAACTCTCATTTGCAAGCAGGAAGATTTCACCTGTATTATTAATGTCTTGTCTTTACGTCAGCTATGACCAATATCGAGCCGAAATAAACAATGGTTAAAACAAATAATTTAGCTTGGAGTTCTACCCAAACATGGAAAGGTTGATAAACTTTCCAAAAGGGTAAACACCTTTCGGTCCGATTGCAGCCTCACAAATAACAAGCAGGTGCAAAGGGTTCGAAAGGTTTGTCCTGCGACCTTTCAAAGGTACGCTGACCTTAGGTTTCTGTTGGTTATTGAACTGTTGCCAATCTAGCAGGGTAGAGATAGTTATAACAAATTATTTAGAATCTATAACAATTCACACTCAAGAGTTTGAGGCAGTGAATACATTTTGGGATAAGGTTACTCGAGCAAGGCAAGTGTTGCAATATTGATTGCACTCAGTCTCAGTCACCTGCAAGCTGGGTGCTTGTTTAGGCTGTAACCAAGGCCGTGCAATGCTGCAATCCCATAAGTTGCAGGTGCAGAAATGGAACTGATTCAAAGTCAACAACACTGTCCCCAACAGTATAAATCTGCAGACGCGATTACTTGACGCGCAAAAACTGCATAATCTGGCCCAAGACTGTTGCAGAAATAAATGCACCAAGAAATTACCCGCATGGTCTCTGCAATGTATTGAGGCCGATGTAAGAAGTGGTAACACATTCAAGGAGGTCTAACTTTCCTCATTACGTAATTGCAAGTTGAGGAAGTGTAGGTTGACAATAAATAAAGAAAATGTTTGAACAATAAATTTACATCCTCTGGTATTTTAAAACAACTTGAAATAAATACATTTTATATCGCGTGAATATGATTACACTTAGATCAATAAAAGTAAGCTGAGTTTTAAAATCTTAATGTGAAAATAAAATTAAAAATATAAAGCGGCAAAACTTACCGAGTGGTATGTTGTACCTCCATACTCTTTCATGTATATCTTAAAAATGAATGGGTTGTCACCCATTTTCGTTTGTTACCAAGTTACGCTTCACACCATATTGGATGTCGCTGATTTTAGCTGCCATTTCGGATGACGAAGGAATTTATCTAAAATGTGTGTCAAGCTGATTTTTTACCAAGGCATTTAAAAGTATACCAGCAACATTAACAGACTATAAGTTTCCTATGACATTTTTAGTAAATTCTGAATTACTCTGTGATATGTGTAATAACTACACAGCATGCAAACAAGAAGAAAATTAATGCTACCTATATTTTTCCATTGGTCTATATAATTAGCATATTAGGTAGGGACGCAAGTATTCTAGTAAATGGAAAAGTTTAGTTACCTTTCAGGCATCCTGTTAATTTATTTGTAGGCAACATTTAAATAGGTTTCTACTTTCCAAAGAATCAATGCACACTCTGAACACGTGTGTCGGTTTGAATTTCAAAAATATCACGTGGCAAGTTGTGGGAGTTGGTCTAATTATCTGCGCTTATCAAGACAGTTGGTACAGAGGCGCCAATAAAAACGAGGTCAGTCCGTTAAGTGATGGCACTAGCACGCGCTGTAGAGTGTGGAGGTTATGTTATGCAACAGCTGCAACGTGAGTCATCCGCCATCCGCCATAGTCAGCTGATTATTGTTATGCATTGTGGCGGGAAATGCTACTGTATACAACCAAGGTGCACCGGTAGCCAAGAGAGCTTCATTCGTGAGGTTTTGCAGTCGACGGCTGTTTTGCTGTACTTCATTCAAATAATTTGTTTCCTGAAAGTTCAAAGGTGAATATTGTAAAAGAGGAGTTGGTTTGTGCAATAACATAAGATGGACGGTGCAGTTAAAAGACTGACGTCAGAGTTGACCCAAGCCAACTACCAACGCGATTAATGATGTTGATTTTTGAATGGTCTTAGTCTTCGTTATCCAAACCGATACCAACATTTATGTAGGAGCTCCTTCTTGTCGGAATCGGAATGCATCCTTATTAGGAGAGCATCGGAGGACAATTTGAATAAATTTCAAAAGCCCTTAAAGAAAAAGAGTTGTCTGAAGTGCACGATTAGTTTCATTCTTTACCGAAAAGGGATCTAAGTGCTGCCGAACAGGTTGGATTTAAAGAGTGCCTGAGATTCTTCGGCCTCGGTTCTGCGGCGGCAGATTCTTGGCAAATACGCCGGGATAATGAGACCGAGACCTCTTTAGGAGTGTCGGGAGTCACAAATTGCGCTGCAACTTTCCATATAAGTTGTATACATTGGTATTTAGTTATTTGCTCTGTAACATATTCAACTTTGTTTATTGGAATTGTTCTTTGGACCATTGGATGAACAACATCTCTGACTAGGTGGATCTTCTAGGACTTGGATTCTTTTTTGTTTATTTGAGTAGATCAGGGGATGTAAAGGAGTTCTAAGGACGTTTTTAAGTTTTTGGTAAAACGAACACGTGTAGACCACGAAAGCTACAAAAAACCTATTCTGTCAGCGACGGGGCACGTACCAATAAATTAGATTACGACTATATAGTATATTTAATTTTGTTATCTGGATGATGTTTCCCATGAACTTCTTTTACTGTCTACGTCAAGAGGATTTTAATGTGTCTAGATTTGTTTAAATATAGATTTGTGCAAACACGAAAACGCTTTTAGGAAAACGGTCCAAACATCATGTGCCTGCGTCGGGAATGGAACCCGTGACTCTCTCACTATGATACGGACTAAGACAAATTTACTACTTTCTACAAAAATGCATAAAACCAAAATGAACATCCTGGCAGGACCAATGAGCAGCAACTTTAAATTGGAATGGTCAAAATACGGAATTGCTGAGGTGTGGAGGTTCTTTAGGTCAAACATTAGGTACATAAGTAAGATTTGTAGTACAGTACATCAAATTACTGATAACTTGCTGACTGATAAATGCAACGACTGTCGAGTACAGAAGGCCGTGGCTGCTATCTGCAGTATTGTGCAATGTGACGAGCCAGCCATTGCAAATGCATTTACACAACTTATATCGCGTGCTGTTTGACCCTCACTCACACTCACGTGCCTCTGGTCTGACCAAACACACACACACACACACACACACATCGAGCTTGCTGGCTATATTGTGTGAAACATACACGAGTAGCTAAGTGTCGAGGAGAATGTTAGCAAAAGTCGTGGATTGGAGCGAAAATGTCATGTGTCGTCCCAATCACGTGTCAGGCTCTAGTTATGCAAAGATAATCGAATATCACCGTTTGCTCGGTAGGCCTACTTATTGCACAACGCAGACATTAAATCTTTAGCGCTATATTCAGGCTATTAATAAGACTACTTACGAGTATTCAATAACAAACACTAGATTGACTGAATCAAGGACCATCAAAAGTGAACAAACAAAACGCAATAAACTACGCAGTATCTTTACATTGGCTCTAAAACCTCGATAAGAAATAGCAGATTAGATGAATATGTGAGGAGTTCGTTTCTTTGTCTCAAAGTTATTACATAGTATAGTTTTATTGACTCTACTGTCTCTTCAGTAAACCCAATCATAATCAACCATTTATTTACTGTATTATTACCTGTTTGTTTCTCAAAGCACGCTATGGTAAAATAAGATGTATTATCTGTATTCTGAACATTGAAATTCAGTTGATTACTGCACCACGACCATTACAGCAGAATTTTTATCTAAATACGAGAATAGAAATTGCAACCATCAAATTTGTATGTCGGGAACGGGAAAGATGATACCGTATTATGACGCTTGGGTGAGTGGATGACATGTGTGAAGTGGGGTGGGGTGGTGGACTTCCTAGTTCCTTGGTCAGTGAGGCAAGGCCAGGTAGACTGGGAGTGGGGCGAGGCCAGAGCCCAGAGTCGTGGGAATATAGGCAGGTGTGCTGTGTACCCCATCTCAGCTGCCGAGTGCCGACCCACACCCTTACCTCACAAGACCTTTTGAATTTCAAATCTCCGGAGCCGGTGAGTCACCACTCTCACCTAGGCGGTCACGTGACTGGCATGCGCACTGTACGCGCTGCGCCTGCGCCAGGGGCCGGGCACGTCTTTACCTGGTAGGCGAAATTTGTTTTGGCGCATGTCTGTCTTCGCTTGTCAACTCGAGAATATTGCCGAAGCCCCAAGACTTTCTTGGGATTGTGGTGGCCTAGATTCACTCACATAGAAAATAATAATTAATGTTATAAACAAAACTGTTTTGTTGTTGTTCAACTACTTAGGCTATTCAGTTTACTTACGGAAAAAATCACAGGCCTTTCCCAAATTCTAAGATTGTATTTTTTAAGATTTTAATAATAGGTCTTTCAATCAAAAATTGGAATTGTATACGTTCGTTCATGGTGTTGCAGATGCCCGACGCTTTCGCGATAACCGTTGTATTTGCGTGAGGTTGACGGAGAAGGTTCACTCCCAAACACCGGAATAGCTAAGGTTTATACATTACCCGTTTATTGTATCAGGTGATCTGCACAGGCATATAGCCAGTCAAATCCAACTGGAAAATAAATGTGTTATGATGAGTATGATTAGAAAAATGTTGTGTTCAACTAATAAGTATATTTAATATTTATTTTACTCTTTAACCGACTTGAAGGAGAAACTAGAAGGTCATACAACTTTTTTTGTGAGTTCTGTTTATTAGTCAGTTCGTCTAATGTAATTAAATAGAACTATTTCATCATCTGTGGAAACCCATAGTTGACAAAGACTCTTGATGAGTGTTTGTTACATAGAAGATTAAGTGATATTGTTGTATCGTTCGTTATGAGAGAGTGAAGATCTGGCACATGGCACGTAGCTCACACCTCTTCAACTCAAGTAGAATCACTCACAGTTACAGCTCACTATAACCTTTGAGGTCTTGATAAGAAAACACCATGACTAGACTAAATTTGTATCACGAGTATTGTATTTTATTTAATCTTTAAATAAGTGAAAACCAGACCTAGAGAGGAAAACCATCTAATACATATTTGGTGATATTTGGTTGTCGGAATTCCGCCTCTTGGAGTTCTACCGACCCGGCCAGAAGTTGACGTCACGCTCAGGATGGGTACAATCGTAGGATTCCGGAGTCGGAGATGTAATCCAGATAGTAGTAGTCTCTCGGACTATAAATGCTTAGATAAACATTGTATTAGTAACTGAAATTGTTATAATTAGCATTCAGTCGAAATATCGACTTCTCTGTTCGCCCACCTGGAACTTTTCCCATCCAAAAGTACATACCCCGTTTTAATTCTATACCACTCGGATTCTTACCCATCTCTAAAACACATTCGATGTATCAAATATCAATCTGTGTCGGTAATCGATTATTTTTTTAAACTTAACCTAGAATTTTACTAGTCCTTGTCCGGCTCGGCTCGTAGCTCGTACCATAGATAAAATAGATGGATTGTCTGTGAGTTTGGAGGCCCGTGTCTGTAACTTGTAAGGTAAGGGCTGAAACAAATTTGTTATAATATTGTTACCAGACATCGCTACGCCGCTACGGACGAAAAAACAGGGTTCCATTTCTGTTTCGTGATAGCCAGCGGGTAAATAGTAACCGATGTAGATTTCACAGTCACCCTTACAATGACTAATAAACTTAACGCTTCTGTTCAGCCTCTTCCGCTGCGAGACTATAAAAAGTGAACCTTGGTAGCAGAATCAGGTAGCCAGAAGGATCACCATTCACGGATGAATGCTCGAGACGACCTCTGAGATTATCAGTGTGGATGTACAGTTATAGATCAGTTCCTGGATGACTGAATGGCTCCCTGCTGGAGGCTAGATGTGGTATGGTACGACCTTGGTACTGCGTGACCTAGCCTCTGCCTCTCACACGCGCGCACTACAGTCTACCTACTTTATGTTACGGTAGTGCAAGAGGCAGGAGGCTCCTACCATCAACTCTACTATTATATCCAATACCAACCTTCCTCCGCCTCTCGCGCACGTGTAGCTTACCTTCACCATCGTCAACACTCAACTCAACACGTGTTCTGTTTCTCCATCTCCAACGTACCTACTAGTTACTACCTCTCACCTCTCAGTGTAAAGGCTGAGCTTTATTTACTTCGATAGACTATGATGTCATTATTATTGCTAACTAGATTTTAGTTTCAAAACTGGGAACATAATTGTATGACTCCGCAATCAGTCATTTTACATAATAATGTCCATCATAGCTTACATCTGGTGTTTGACTACGTATGTAGCCAACTTTTCAGTGTACGTAGCCTTAAAAACACCTATTAGCTCCTTGAATTTTGCAATACATTTAATTAAATAGTTCAAAAACGAGCTATGAATATGTTAAATTATTTGCAGTCTCGCGAGAGTTCTACATTCTTCGTTCATCTATATGCAATTTTAATGTAGTCTATAGCATTTAATTTACTTTTTTAGATTTAATTTCATCGAGACCAATAGAAAATCAGTTGAAACATACAACCTAGATATGATTTTTCAGCACCGATCATGGAGGTTTTCAGAAGAAGTTAATTGTAAGCACTAAAGCTACGAGTATTGCGGATTGTTTCTACCCAAAAGGGGGACTCACTTTGCTCTTGAGAAAGACAGCAGACTGAGTTGTAGCTGAAACGCCGACAAATCCCACGTGCGAGTAGTTGTGAGTCGCGCCCATTAGCCATAACCAGTTCGGACAAGAGACGTGCGGCATAAAACTGTTGATGAAGTGTCGCTACTGGTTACTCAACTTGCCTGATCACTGGCTGGCTTGTGCAACACCAGACCGTGGTTTGAACACTGGTTGATTGGCACGAGCCTACATAACTCATCTAGACCAGCTCTGCTATGTCCCTGACTTACATATTGATTATGTTGTTCTTCACGTCTCGTTCGTTACGTTAAATTTTCCAGGCAACATCATCATCACAAGTTCGGATTGAATTACTACTGTGGCTTTGGTTCGCCGTTGAATAACAGTAAAACAGGGTCGTCAACTGATCATCACGTGATTAACTTTGCTATGGTCTATACTATGGATAGAACAAGAACGCTGAAGAATTGTCAAAGACGATAGGACGTTAAACGTTCTTCTTAAAGGATTTGCTTATGGACAGCAATATTAGGACGCCTAATATTTATAGATCATCTTTGGCAAGAGCCTGTCAATAGTCAAATTCTTTATTGAATAGAATACAATGTAATTGCAATATCCTGTCGTCGCACGGAAAATAATAATTGTATACTACTTTAGGCAAGACACAGCCTGAGTCTTCAATGGAAGGTACTAACGTAGCAAAAATTGCACTTTGATACTGGATCTCACATGCCTAGGCAAAGGTCGTATCTTGATTTTACATGCTATAGTGTCCTTTTGAAGATGAGTGTATGTATGAAATCCTACGATTCTTTGCATTTAACAACACACATTTATTCAGTCCCTAACTGAAACCCTCTTCCTCCAAGTAACATAGGGTTGCCTATGGGGATGTATACGAGCCCAGCCGTGTAGCAATTAGTTCGACTGCAGGCATGTTGCCACTGGTCACTGACGCTATGTGTGGGAACGTGCGGTGGAGCGTGCGCACGCTCAACCCTCGCACTCCCGTTCCCATCATGTTTATTAAAGAGCTGCCCGTATTATTGGCCGGAAATGCGTTAACCAAGGTCGCCAGTTGTTGACTTCCGCTCGTGGCGTATGTGATGGAGATAAACAAATCATACGGACTACTTGTTGTAGTGGCAGTTGGCAGCAAGCCGCTAAATTAAAGCGCTCGACAGCTGCCAACTTTAGAGGACACCAAACCGGTGGCACGTGCTAGCTGGTAGCTGTTCCCACGCTGCTTTCCCACGACTGCTACCACATGCCCATGCCCGACCCTACTCGCGTGCAAGACGCGTTCCAGCTGCATCTGTAATCGCAACATGTTCCTCCCTTCCTTCTCCCTTACCTTCTAAACACCCTTTTGTAAGTTATGTATTAATATTCGGATCCTTGGGTTGAAGTTCTCAGTAACCGCATAGCAAGACACCTTCATAACCTAATACGTCGTGCTTATCTCGTGCAAAAGATCAAAACATTCTGTATGTTTATTTATCAGTCATGTAATGTTCATGTACAATTACTTAACACAACACAGGTGAACAGATATATTACAAAGCAAATAAACAAAACCATAAATCTACATTATAGGCTCATTTATAATTATACTTAAGTACAGTACGTACATAGTTTGGCTTCACTTGCGATTGTTCGAGATTCATCCGTTTTAATTTTACCAAAATATCGTCTAGAGACCATCCTCTAGTTAGAGAGTTCGGACTGTCATTGAACATTATTGAATTCATGATTATTTGAGACACGTTTTCAGTTTCGACGGTGGGCAAGACCAGTTTTTGCAATTGTTGGGCACAAGCGCAAGCCCTGAGCAGATTCCTCAAGGAGGATGCGGTCATGCACATTTCATGTCGCGCACGGACGCCACCGCGGTATTAATTTTTATTGCGTTTTTATGTATGAGCCTCTTCCTACTTGATACAAGAAAGCGATCCCTTTTGGCCATCGAAGACAGGTGATTGTTGAGAGAGCTCTTCAGCAGAAGATACAATCGTTATTCGGCCATGTTTTGTTATGATGTGTATAAGAAGCTCGGGAGACAATACCCCACTTGAAATAATCTTTTGGAGAAGCTACAACAGCTGACAAACTGCAAATGGGCACCTTACATTTCTGAATCGGTCAAGCTTCATACGCGAAATACATAGCACCGTTTGTGAGTAGCTGTGTTTCTATAAGGGTGTCCAATCAAAATGGAGCACTGGGTACAGAACGACAAGTTAAGTAGAAATAATATATCCAAGTAAATGCATAAGTTATGGGCTTCTATTAGCTTTTATCTATATTTTTCAGTAGTGGACGAATATAAATCATGTGCAGACGAAGATCTACAGTAGTAAACTATCAATTTCAGCATATTGTTCACGTATCAGTATTTATAAAATTGGCCTAGTGATAATAATTACACCTACAACTATTCATTTTAGACCAAGGATTGGAGAATAATTATAATATAATCATAAAATAATATAATAAATTTATAATATAACATTTCGTCAAGAAATCCAGAGACGAAACTGCATTTGATAGAATAAAGGATTCAGTTCCTGGATCTATTAAAAAAGATATACTATACTGTATACTTATAGTTATAAACTAGAATATTTTTGAAGCTACGGACACGCAAAGAAAATATAATCTAGTCCAATTGAAAATCCATAAGAGAATCTTTTCCTAAACTTTAAAGGATTGTTTGAAGAAAACATCAAGGGGATGAGTAAAACTAAAATTATCAATGAGTGTCTTCTGAGCATACCAATACCTTAAATGAGGAATTGCGCAATTTTATGGCCCACATAATATTTTATGGTCAGTATAGTAAAGGGATAGCCTACTGCGGTTCATAATACTCATACAATGGAATCGTCAGCAAACAAGTCTCTCCAGAGCTACTTGTAGAGAAGCAGCAGCACTCTGGTTGTTTTACAATCACTTTAATTACGAACATTAACCGGCGGTGCATGGAGAATGAGAGGAGCTGAGTGGACGCATGCCCAAACCGGGACCCGCGGGGACAAGAGTGGAGGAGGTTTTTGCCGAGACCACCAAAGGAGAGAACAGTTTAGTCGCCCTTGTTCCACATAATGGCGCCCGTTATCATCATCAAGTAATTACTTTACTCGGCTGAAATCCAGCTTCAAGTTCGGTTTACTACTCTATTTAAACTTTGGTGGATGTCGTCGTAGGATTTTATGTCTGTGATATTTTCAAGAAAATTATCATTAATTTTACTCTCAAGCTATTTGCTTGAACTTAATTGGTTAAATACCCATAAATCTGCTACAGTAGAGAAAAATAATGAAGCAGTTTAAGCTGGTTCCTAGTTGTTATTTCAAACAGCACACTGCCAGATTCCACCGGTTCTTAGGGGTTTTATGGTTGACAAGAGCAGTACAACTTTTGTTTTGATGTCTTTTAAGGCGTTTAATTCGGCAATACGACTTTCGAACAATGTGTAGAGAAAAGAACTAGATTGGAATTCATGTTTTTAAGTTTTAAATATACGAGAAAATATGTTTACATTCAAACTATTATAGACGCGTTTTGACGGAATATAGCCTAAACGGATGTTCTATTTTTTTCCATACCTTGGATTTCCATTTCAAAATATTTTTGCAGGCGATTACTAGCTGCTGCTGAACTCATTCATTTACATCCGTGTTCAGCCAAACCAAACTTTTTAGGTTAATTTTTACAATATCTTTAAAATTGCAATTAATCACGTGACAGAGAAAGGCTAGCCTATTGTACAATTTGGCTCATTCATGTAAAGCCTCTCAAGACTTTTACGAGCACGATCCTCGGACAAAACCTCAACAGTCCTCAAAGAACCTATTCGTTACGAGCTACGAACAACCTTTGGGTAGGTTTCAAGTTTGAAATGAATACGCTAACAATCGCTCGAGGGTTTTGTGTTTCGCGGGGCGTCTTCTCGTTGAATGGTAGAGGTGTGTCTTTGCGTTTGGAGGGAAGTCCGAGTGAATGAGCCAGGTTGACAAAGGAAAGGCGAGCACGTGAGTTTCTAAATACACAGCGCAAGGCGGGAAGAAAGCGAGACAGTTGGTCCAAGGAGTAACTTCTCAGAAGTGGACACGCACGCTCAGTGTTGGCTTCCGGCGGATTTGCAAGCTCATGCGTGCGCCAGGTGCCAGGTGTCACGCACAACTTGATTGTTTCCTTTATTTTCGTCTTTTGGTCAGTTTGTTCATTGTTGCTTGCCCCTTTCACACTCATTTCCGAAGACCCGCAGTCAATGAAGCTCATTCGTGCCTCCTTCTGGCGCGCATTGAACACTTGTTGACCACCTGTGTGTCGTTTCCTCTGTTCATTCATAAAGTTGCAAAGAAAGAGCGGAAGGAGCAAAAGTAAGATGAAGTCAAAAGACTCTCCAGATGCAAAAGGTTTAGTTCATTGAAATTCCAACCTTGTCGAGACCACCGTGTGGGCTATTTTTTCTTCCCACTTGTGAGATCCATTGTTACCTATTTTGGAAGTTGGGCAGAAAGTTCGCCCAAAGGAGTGTACGATTCTACCTACCCTCTTGACTCTCCATCAAAATGGTCAATTGTGCGAAGGTGGGCTAAGGCAAATTTAATAAGTTGATTGCTATTATGAACCAGATTATTTTGATGAGTAGGTGTAACAGATTTCCGAACTGAGAAACTTTAATGAAAGAACTCCTAGGACTAGAGAAGACACGAGCACAAGGGAACACGCACCAAGTCAACTCAACACAATGAAGCGTGTGTACCGACAAGCGTCACTCTTCTGCTAACATCTAAAATCGATTTGTATGGTAATCTAATGACTGTTAATAGTTGGCTTAATCTATGCCACACACGGAGCGGGATCAATTATGTTCTGCAGCAGGCTTGACTTGACAGACCAGTCAAATCTTCACACTGACACTCCCTCCGCACTCCTCACACTTGGCGGGTCGTCCACCGTCATTGCAGTTGATTAAATTTCTTCCTATGATCTTGAATCACTTATTCATTTTATTTATTCTATAGCGGTCTTCGATGGTATTCAAAGTTTCAAAGAAACCAAATAAAATGCATATACTCAACCCGGATTATTAAACACGATTTCAATGTAAAATATTTTAGAGTAAAATCAGTGGCTACTTACGATTGTCTGCTATATCTATATTTTAATGCAACAAACATTTATTTCTATTCCACTGTGCAATATGTTCGAAGTGTGGCTCTCGGGGAGAATCTACATAAGCTGAAATGTAACAATAATGAGATTTTGTAAATATTACCGGACAATTCTAGACTAAACCAACTTACATTTTTGTAAATGTTTGATTGCGGTATACAGTGGATTTAAAACGGGTTCGCAAACTGTCAATAATTTATCTACTCTAAAATACAAGTAAGAAATGTTCTTCAACGTAATTATCGCGAAAAGGAAAACACCACGAGAATTTCTGCGTAGGAGACATCAATGGGGACACTGGCAGCTGCGAATTTGAGCCTACGCGTTAATTTGCATGTGCTGGTTACGGCGACTTAATACTCTTTGATCTAAAGATTGTTAGTCTATGCTAATCAACGGGGGATAAGAATTTAGGCGAGATCGAAGATGAAAAATCAGCAAAGTGTGACGTGGCAGAACACCTGCGCTCATTGGCATGCCGTGAGCGAGTCTGTGCTAATAGGAGAATTGATCTACGCTAATTAGGGTTTGGACAAATTGCCGAGACGAGTACTGGCATTAATGTTCCTCGGGAGATACGGCCTCGATATTTAACCAGTAGCTCTTGTAATAACTTAGTCCGAAGTTTAATTTTAGTAGACAACTGTTGGTTGGGCCGAAAGAGAATGAAGACTTTTCGCCTGATGACGGCAATCATTTAGTATAAGTTGTTTAGTAGCAGTTTAGTTAAAAATAAATTACTAGCTTTTTAGTTTATGATGTGTATTTTGTTGTAAATGTATACAATAATTGGATTAATCTTTAGTGGTATATCTACATAACATAACATTTATTGTCAATGTGCAATAATTAATTGTGTTGACATAATGCTGTGCCAGTTGTTGAACATGCATCAAAGTTGAAATAGAGTTTAAGTAGACATTGCAGTAACTCAGAATGGCGAACAATTTCACGTTAAAATATCGAAGTAAATAAACAAATAACAAATAAAATACAGCCCAGCAAGAGCAAAATCGCGATCGAAAGTCATACAAAGATTACAATAACTCTTCGACAGTTGATGTGAGCAAGTTCACTTGGAAAATATAGCGTGCCATTCACAAATTCCGTTGTTGGAGTTATGGCGTAATAAACAGAGGAATTCATCACGTAGACAGCTAGCGAACAGCCGAGTTATGAATCATTTGGCTGTTAGCTTTACTCGTAATTAGCAAAACTGTCTGTAATTTTATGTGAAACGTATAAAACCTCAAGGACAAAACTTTGGGGAGGGACAAGTCGAAAGACCATACAACTTGAAGGCTTCAGATGCATTACTTGAATTAATTAAAAATGCTAACAAATATAAAGTAATTGTTTAGTTTTGCTGCTAGTTTACAAAGCAAAGGCAAATCATCGCGTCCGAACAACCTTTCGCATAAGCCAGGAATGTGATGCGTCATCAAGATACACTTGCACTGCAGCAATTGCACGCCATACGGCACGCGGCGTGTTTGTGCAGCAACATCCTTGCCGGACTTGGATATAGTATGTTTGCTTGACACAATGGTAGAGGCCAACACAAGCATACTCTGTGGTATAGCTGTCGTAAAAGTCACCTGGTGTGTTCCGGTACACGCCGGTGAGTTGATGACTCGTCTAGTGTGATGACGTTGCAGAGGACAGACGGCACGCGGCATCAGCTGTTTGTGCAATGCAAGTCTCCGTAGCATACATTGTCGGTTAACCATACAGTAGTTGGGTTCCGAACAGCGTAGAGAATCAACAGTAGCGGCTTCACATGGAGGGCTTCACCCATACAACACACTAGAGACTCTAAGAGTACTTTTGTCTGTGTTCATACCTTGATATCGCCTTATCATGAGTCTAAACTCAAAATTAATCAAAACTGTGTCTCATTTTATGCCCCAAAGCAACACGAGATGCTGTACGAGATTGGGTATTTAGCTTTAGTATATATAATAAGTAGCCTAAATTTAATTTTATAGACTACTTTAAAATGTACATAGATGAACGAAGAAAGTACAATTTACATCTGAAACATCTGAACTTTTGCGAGACGGAAAGTTATCCTATGTACATTGGAAAAGTTAGCAACATACGTAGTCAAACACCTGCTGTAAGCTAAGATGGAAGTATACAGGGTGATTCTAAAATAGGGCGTCAAATTTCAGGGGTGATTTCCTTATTCAAAAACAATGAAAAAGTTCCTATAAACATGGGTCCTAAAATTCTTCACTAGCCCGCTAGCCACCATTTTGTATTTTTTACTTAACAATTCATATCTCCAGAACAGAAAAAAATGGCAGCTGTTTAAATTTTTTAAATTGAAATACCATAAAAATGGCGCATTATACAAAAAATTTAGAAGAATATAAAAAGTTGTATTTTTTAATTTTACTTAAAGATATAAACTCGTTTTTTCGAATTTTATATTAATATTTTCACTTTTTACGTCCTTTTACAACTACATTACCAGTTGATCTTTGATGTTCACATCTTAGGTGTACAAATTGCACCTGTGAAACAGGTGTTATTCATGTGAGAAACATGTATGTTATTCATTTATTGGTGAGTAGATTTGATTTAAAACCGGGTGTGACATACACGTTTTATATAAAACGACCAATACAGGGTCATATATGTCACACCCGGTTTTAAATCAAAATCTACTCACCAATAAATGAATAACATACACTTGACTTTTTATTCATTTACTCGTAAGAATGCTGTTTACTCGTATTAACCTCAATTCGAACCAATTTCATAGAAACTTGCGATTTTCCATGATTTATGATTTATTTGTCCAAACACTCACTTACAATAAATTATTATCTGACAGTCGAGTCAAAATACAGCCTTGATAATTCAAATCGAAGGGTACTTAAAATCAAACTACACCTCAATAAGATTGAGATTGTATACAAAGCGAACCTTGACAATACAAAGCTTACGAGTACCTTAGTTTTGAGTTGTATCAACGAAAGTATAAACTCAATGCTTATGCTAGAGATATCAAAGAATAAGTTCTACTCATTCTATGGTTATTTTTATTGTGGCCCTTATGATCCTAAGTGTTTATTAAAGGTTGCTTGTTGAATGTTGATATATTGAGAGATTGAGGGGTTTGCTAGTTCAGGGAATGCATTGCTTGCTCCTGAATCTTAGACTTTAGTTTGTTAGGACCTTGTATAACATGAACACTGAACCTCGATATATCAATGTTTTTGGTAGTTCCATCTTCTTAATAACTTAAAACCCCTACACCGAACATTCAACCATCCCTTGTGGCTTTGACATATCGAGATTCTTTATCAGTAAACTATTTCCGACATGGCAGCATAACTATCTCCTTATCTCAAACAGTTATAAACAGATTTACTCTGTAGCTTTACAGTATATTTTGCTTAGTTTGAGCGACGAAAGTAAGCGTGTTGGGGAGTTTTGTTGGTTTTGTGTGCTAATGCAAATGCTGGTCGTGCTGAGGAATAATTATTAAATTATTCACGGTCAGGCCGCCTTCTCCGCACACTCAAGGCTCTCCCGCGCACTTCCGCACTCAAGTGTTTCGGCCTTAGCACTCAAAACACAAATTAAGTACCATTTATTGTATTAACTGAAAATATGCTATGAACTAATTTATGTAGGTCATTGCAAGCTAAACAACAAAGCATATTGCAAGCCTTGTTTACACCTTTAAACATATTGGGTAGTGACTTCGCATTAATATTGTAATTACTGTAGTAGAATTCTGAAAGGGTTACTTCTTACGATCCGAACTGAAATTATGTAAATAACATGTTTGGCGAACGCCAGTATGCGTTTACCTACACGAGTCAATCCAAACTTGATAGCTTTACTGTAGGCTTATGCTTACTAATGTTTTACTGTATTGTAATTGTATTGCCGTTGCTGTTGTTAAGTATTGGATGTACGAGTTACTGTCGTGCAGACTGTGATGAGATACGCAGTGCTTCACACAGATTTCACAGTTGCCAGTCTCGGTTATCTCGAGAGAAGATGAACAACGTCACCTGACGTGCCTTGAACAGCAACACAAGCACGTGCTACTTGTAGGCACTCGAGACGCGAGGTGAAATAACTGACATCATCACGTTTAATAGATACCACGGTAAACCCAACTTGAAATTGTTGTTGGGACTTGATCTGTTTCTCGAAGGTAAGGTCACTGATATCATAAATTTCAAAGGTCAAAAGGACGATAACAGTTTTCAGCCCAAATGTATTGCGTCTAATTTATTTAAATCTTAAGTGTTTACATTTTCAATTATCCTTATTGTTTAGTTGAAGAGCCTGACGATGATGTGCTGAAACTTGCACTGTCGTCACAATATCTTTTATTTTAAAATTTAAAACTCGAGTTTTCATAAGAGCAGGCATTTGTAAATAAATATTTTGTTTGCAATGGAACTTAACTTGTGTTTATATACTTTGCACCTCCACTTCCAGAGTAAAACTGTCGACATTCTAGTACATTAAAATAGTCTGCAAATTTTCTCCATGTTAAACCTTTATCCGGTTAAAACGTGTCCCTTCCCCTGGCTTTATGTCCGACTGGCAGCCTCTAATTGTATTTCCACATCTTCAAAATTTCACAATATCTATCCTTATAGCAGAATATATTTTCATCGGCAATTTATACTCTCGTTCTGTTACAATCCCCTAATGTCAAAAATATTATTAAGCTCAAGAACGCCTACTAAAGATTGCTCGGATCGTGGGAGCGGTGAAGATGACAGCGACAAGAGTGGGTTGGTGATTAGGAACGTCTGATGTCACGTCAAGACCTCACTGTCAACACCAGTGACCATGACCAATCCTCCGTATCCGATCAATCCGAGCCCCCAATCCTCTATCCAATCTCTGCTGCTCACGTCTGTGTGTTGTGTACTCTGCTCACCTCCACCTCTCTCACGTGGCTCACTCGTGCGCGCCCAACCAGACGCCTCCCACACCCGACTCTAATCAACCTAGATTAATCCCTGAAAAAGGATAATTGCACTTGGATTAAAAGCTAAAACAGTATTTAACAAAAAGTGTCTCATTACTTTCTTTGGGTCCTAAATGATCTGAAACTAGGTCTTTGTTTTATTCCGCTGGTGATTTGAGTATTTGTATCAGCTTGAGCTTACTTCATGACTCATACAAAAATCGTCAGAAAATTACATTAACCAAGGTAACACACTTAGTAATGTAAAATGTTCCCATAGTCGCAAACACTAAATCGTGGCTTCAAAAACGCACCTTTATATCTAATAAAATATTCAACGGGAGACATATACACGCCGACTCAATACCAACACTTCCTCATGACCTAGTCGTGAAAAAACTCTTGGTGGGTTACGCGAGCGAACATAATTGGTGATAAAACACCCTTTACAAGATAACAAATCATGTTAGAACAATAGACAAACTTAGAGGTGTGAATTATGGCAAAATCCTGAATGAACCGGTTCAGCCGCAGCGTACACCGGAGTTGCGACCTTGAGATAAGCGCAAGAGAGTGCAAGCACGCGTGTGTATTCAGTTCTGATAACTCACCAGCACGAGCGCATACCGGTCCTAACCTGATCGTGCAAACTGCAAATTCTTTTGTATTTTTACTGTCTGGTAGCTTTTATGACTAAGCATTGAAAATACCGGCTCTAGTATCTCGGTTATTACCCGTTCAACACAAGAACAAAATAATGATACATGTTTTCCAAACGTGACTGAGGCGTATGTCACTACGTAATTTCAAATTAGGCTATATTTAGTTTGTTTTATAGTGTTACTATAAGTTTTATAATCGGATATTTTTACTACGTAATATTAGTTAGTCCAAATTGTATCGTCATGTGAGTTTTTTATTTAGCTATAAACGTACATTTTCAGTCGATCTTCAATGTGGTGGCCTATTTGTACTGTGATATATAGATATGAAAGTTATGGCCAAAAAGCCCTAAACCTCTAACCAAGTGGCACTTCTTGTCATTACATCAGAGTGCCGTATCAGATGAGGGCAGATATAACAGAACCATTCTACGCCCCAATAGACCGCTATTGTTTGGCAACAAACCCCACTGAAACGTGCCTCTTGAAAAGGATATAGCGTCTGCAACAACAATCGAAATTTCCGAAATCAGGCAACAAAGAAATGGGTCTGTAATTTCCAGTTGAAAAGTGTTTCCTTAATCTTAAACAGGGGAGAGGGAGGGTTGTGGCTTGACAAAGGTAACCCTGCGCTGAATGGCAAATCACTGCCTAGCCGCTGCATGTGTGTGCGTGTGTGTGAGAGCACGTGCGAGCTCGGACCGTGGGAAGGAATGCGAGAGCTCGCCTACCAACTGACGCGCACCTGCCGCCTCGCCTCTCGCTACCGTCCCGCCCGCCCGCCCTGTCTGTGCTCTATTACCGCATGACCATTACTTGCGGCGTCGTGAGACTCGCCGCCTCCCCCTACTGTTCTTTCATGTTGATGGCTATTTGTGGTCAGTTTACGATGCTGGATTCTATATCCCTGTGAGATTTTCCATTCAAACGTCAATCCACCAGAGATTCCATCATAACAGTATATGTACACACAATAATGGAATGTTGGTTGCATAGGCGTCGTGTCTCTTTTAAAATTAAATTCGTATTACATGTTATCAAGCCAATTGAAATATTTAAGGAAATATCGTGAACAGGGGTTAGTGATTAGGAGTGTCTGATGGCACGTCAACAAACGCGGATGGATAAAATCATTGCCATTAAAGATGAAATCTATCAATAGCGATCTTTCATACGATTGTCGATAGAGACGTCGTTGATTTTTTTATCCAATTATCCATTCGTTGACCAAGGACCCATGGATTATTTGAAATGAATAGATCCATTGGTACAGTCTACATCCTAGTTATGTGCTTTGCTAACTTTCCATCAATCGCGTATGTATAGTAAGTAAACTAACTACACTACATAGGTGTATATTGCACAATATCACTTATCAGACGTATTGGTACCAAGTATGTGCCTACTCAAAGTTTTCCTTGACAAGGTTGTTTCGGAGACCTTCCCTTGATAGTGTCGGCTTATCTCGAGAGTCTGGCAGGTGATAACGTGTGTTATCTCTGTACGTGTCACGTGCTTAGCCCAAGGCCCGTTCACACGCGTCACTAGACTCGTCGTTGCACACGCCACTGTCGCTGGCGCGTAAACATCTTTAGATAACAGCCATTCAACAAGCGTTTCATCCCAGGTTTGTTCTTCAAGGCTGCCAATATTTTACGTAAGCGTTGTTTATCACGTTACAAAAACTTTCCTTCACCCGCTACAAGTAGTTTGTGTAGTCATATTCCTGGAACGGATAAATGTAAACATGATGTTACTGTCAATTATGTAGATTTTTTGGAACTGTATCGTATACAAAGTCACTTGAAAGATAACGCGAGAACGGGTTTTACACTCGGGTTGTTTACGTGATAGTTCTCATGTAGTACATGTACTCCATTGCTCGATTTCAAATTGTCGCATAGTCATTGACTCATTGATAAGCAATCACTACTACTTGAGTAATGAGTTGGAGTACTCGTCCTTATCATCGATGGTCCCTATGTGCACGTTAACAGGTGCACTAAGAACTCCGTTTTAAACAAAGTATAAAGGAATAGAAATGTTCTTGCAAGAGCACGACATTGAAAATTTTGTTAATTCTCCGGGAAATCAGCCTAACTTGACGGGATCCTGACAGCAGTGCACGTGCTGGCGCCTCTGTTGCTGTTATTTACTCAATCACCAGAGTGAAACAAAGAACAGTGCTTGAGACGTGTGTAGCCTGGAGCTGCACTCTACAGTAAGTGTAGGGCAGGCGCCTCAGCAAATAGTGGAAGCACTGGGCTGGATAATAAAGAGCTACGGTTCACAGTAATGTTTGTGTAGAAGCTGAGCAATAGCCTCGAGCTCTGCACAGCCCATCTTCTCCCACGTCAGTGGCGTGCACCGTTCTGCCTCACCACCTTCAAACATCGGTGGCAACTTCTTGCCGGGATAGCCACTTGTGTGTTGTTTTCTGCAAGGTGTCTTGCAAACGTGTTTACAGAGTGTGGTAGGGCTTTTTTACACAGACTAGCAAGAAGTCGTACGGTTTATCTGCGTTGCAGTGGTTGTGCGTCAAAACAGTTCGTTCCGTGGAACTACAGACCCGACAATGAAGGATGATGAAGGACCCACTCGACCTCGCGCAGAGGTCAAGCTGCAAGGATTTAAATGTGCTAAAAAGAAAATCTGGCTTTTAAAATTCTTACGTCCCTTGCGATTTAATTAAACTGCAAAGGGAAATTAACCGAAAGAAAGCTATTTTAATGCAGTACATTGTTAGCTTAGAAATCCACCTTTGTAAATAGACACCGAATGAATCACAAAAGTTAATAACTGTGGTCCGTTCTTTCCTTCCTTCAATTCTTCTTTTCTCTGAATCATCGCTTCGCTGTTTGCCAACGGCAGAAATATGACCACCCGTGTATGCATTCGGGTCAGCAATTCCGTTTTGTTTGCAATTAACATTTAAATGAGTCGTTTTCGCGTGTAACCCCGTGTACAGGCAAATTAAGACATGTCTTTTGGGTCGAAATTGCAGATTGAAGAGCCCGGAATGAAGTCATCAAAGCTCAAATGAGTCTGAACGACGGAGTCGCCACGGGCGGACAGGTCAGCGTCAGTTTCTGAATTTGCACAGCAAGTCGGTTATTCAGCCTCGCTCGCTCATGCACATGTCAATTACGAATGGAAATTAGTCCTGGTTTTGTCGTCTGTGGGTTGGTTTGGAGGTCTCATATGTCAGGATTCACAAAACGCTGATATAAAGCCTTGATTATACGTTAGAACTGCCAATAAAGGACCCAGTCCCCGACATCGCTGCGGGAACCACACACACCTGGGGAGGGCAGTGGACGGTGTGAAAGTGTATTATGGGCTAAATTGTGTGGTTATTAGATCTTTGTGAGGGTCTTAGAGATGTTGAAGCAAGTAATACAAGTTGGCTTACAAAATAAATAATTGTAACACGTTGATGGTAAACTTTATTTGTACTGTTTCAACTTATCAATAAGTAAATCAGCCCAAAGCTCCAATTTAAATAGCTTTTACTCAATACAATACAGTTTTGACCAATTGAATAAAAAGTAAAGCTATCATTGTACTAAAACACAGTACAATTCCGTATACACCCCCAAAATGGGGTTTATGCCATAAAAACTGTATTTATGACTTGGTATACTCATTGTGACACCGTATCTAAAATCTTTAATACAAATTAACGAAATCCAATCAAACCAGAACAAGATGGCGAAAACAAGCTTTCCCAAGAAACACCCCAAGACAATAAACAAATCAAACCAAACCATTCCAAACTAAACCCTCCAGGAAATCTTACTCGCAATACTCGTATTTTGAAGTGGTTACGTCAATTACCCGACTACTGCACTTTCAGTATTTTATCAAGTGATAAAACTCTACAGTTCTTGTTAACGAATGATTGTACGCCACACCTGCAATAAAGCATTGCGCAATAAATTTACACGTCTTTGAATGTGTCATTTCAGCCAATTTGCTGACTAAACTTAGACGCGGCACCGCCTGAGTGGAGTGTTTATCGTGTTGTAGCTTACACAATCTCATGATATGATTCCACGGTTTATGACAAATTAACAGTGCAACACCTTTTATGCGTTTCGGCTGAAACCTGCCAATACAATCACTTTCAATAAAAACGTGTGAATACACTCTCATTTGCTGAGTGAAACATAAAACATAGCCGACACGAAGCCACAAGCGCAGCGGTGAATACTCGCTAATGTAAAAAAAGGTTTTCATTTATCTTTTTCAATTAGGCGAAATGTTATACATACACTGTATAGAAATGTTTATAATTAATTTGTTTTTAGTCTTATTTACTCATTGGATTGGTTTGAATTGGGATAAACTATTGTGGATTGTTTATATTCCAAAATAAACAAACAACAGCTGTTATAGTTTTATTTGTTTTGACATAAGCAACTTGTTTACTTTCGGTATCCTAGGAAACCTAGGCTAAGAAACCTAGTAGATAATATTATACAACAGCTGATTTAAGTTAATCGTTTTATATTAAACACAACATTGATTTTGATCATTAATGACAAAATTGAATATCTGCCCAGTGCTCTGAATGTAAAAAAGTGGACATTCTAACTTAAGCATAAACAAATAATTTTTAAACGGTATGTTCTAGAGCAATGGGAGTTGTTTTGATCGATTACGGATTTTATATACATGTATATAAAGCTTTACCTTTTGACACAGGGGTGATGGGAAGCAAAAAACTGCTAACCGCACCTTTCTACGACATGTCCTTCTCTCTGGCGGGAGAAATGAATAGCTCTATTCGCTAACTATAGATTTTAATAGAATTCAATATATAGGTAAATAATTGTTTTTTTAGTGAATATTGATTCGTTGGTTGATGTTCAACGTCAAAAAATCCACTCCCAGACAAAATCGTTTCACAAATTTGTTTGTTCTCATAATTTTAATCATTCGTCTTTCGTTTCAAAATTCGGAAACTTTCGTGCTTAATGCAAGCAAGTATTTAGTTATATGCAATGCAGTTATACTTGAGAAAATACTTTGTTTATGAATTGTTTTGACATTTTACCAGTGGTTCGTTAATTTTGTCCAGGAGTGTATATTCCTACTGGATTCAAAAGCCTACTTCATTTGACCACAAAACACAGTTAAAAATAACATCCTGAACTGTTCAGTGTTTTAAGAGGGACTTCACTTTATTTGTTTCTTGTATAGCCAACCAAAACCAACTTCTGTCTTAATTGAATTTAAGTTGTTGCATTGACTTTCCATCCCACCGGGTAGGATGGAAAGTCAATGCTTGTTGCATGTTTTGTTCCTTCAATAGGAAATGTAAAACTTTAACATATTTTGGGGTAAACAATAAACAATTCTAGGCTTCATTAGGCCATTTATACTAATATTCATCCCCCAACTGCAAAATTAATTGAACCTATTCAAATTTTCAATAAATATTTAAATAAATAATTTCTTTAATATTTCAATATTTATAAAATGTTATGAAAATTCAGTGTTTTATAATTTTTTATATAAAACACCAATTTAAACAAATAAGTTTTGTTTTTTTCTTCTTAGTACAAGCTGTCTTTAATAAAACTTCAACATTAGAAAAGAATCTAATTAAAATATTTAAGTTCCATTTGTTCTGGAAACAACCTTGGTATATGGACTTGATTTCCCAATTTATGGTAAAGAATGTGAAAATCACAGTTAAATCAAGTTTACCCTTTTTCTTAATGCTAAGTGAGAGGAAGTTCAGTGATAACAAAATATGTATGAGAGAATTTGATTTATTAAACAAATCATTATAGTTGTATTCAAAGTTCAATGTGAACAAAATAACATGTCATAGCTTTCAATGATAATCACATCACAATTACCTACATTTATTTTAAGAGTATTCTTAAATGTACTGGAATACATTCTACTGGAAGACAGTGGATTTAATATAAACTAAAAAATCTCAAATAAAAACTACTATCACATGTTTTATATCATAACTTAAAACCTAATAGGGATATACTAAGTACTGAAGTCTGATAGGCAAAAATATAAACACAATAATTACACTGGGATCATATAAGTAAAAGTAATACAATAGGAATAAATAGTAAATACTTAATATTGTACTCAGTTTAGATATGGACAAAATAATATTATTTTTGGATACAAATAAATTGAAACTGAAGAGATTGTCAAACACAAAATAAAGTTTAAAGCTTCTGCACCATTTAAATCATACATTTCAACCCTACAAAATAAATCCTTAACCTTATATACAGTACTTGTACAAGTTTAATTGAGACAGTACATACATTTAGGCAAAATAAAAAAGTAAATAGTTCGGATTTTACCTCTGGATTTTCTAATACATTTTCATGTACAGTATTGAAAAGTTATAAATATTGTTGTCAGTGATGTTTGGTTTATAAAAATTAAAATGTATGCAGGGTTGAATGTACTTATAATAAACATCTACAATAAAAGTTATAAAGTCTCTAAACAAAATTCTTAACTAATGAAAGACGATGTAGTACCGTGAGTAATTGTTCCTGAGGTGTCAAGTCTTCTATCGGTAGAGGAACTCGTAGAAGATGAAAGACTCGGGGAAGCGGTCAGGAACAAGTCGTAGCTGAAGCTTGAAGTCTGGACATCTATGAAGGAAGATGTCATGATCCAAGAAAGGAAGGTCCAGTCTTCAGCTCTCTGAAGGGTTGCAGGTAAGCTGGAAGACTCAGTGAGGGGTTGCCGGGGGAGTCTGCTGCTCAGGGACTTGGTCAAAGCTGAGAGCATGGACATCTCCGCGGTGACAGACATCGTAGTCAGCAGAGGGCAAGAAGGTCCAGGAGAAGCGGCCAGGGCTGGGGGTGAAGAAGCTGGAAGGCACAGGGGTGTTGCCTTCAGGGTGTACCACTATCAGGGTCACGTGACCGTCCTCCAGGGCACGGATGGCGTCTCCACACACACCGGGGGAGTTGGCCAGGTCCTCGGCCAGACGAGCTTCCAGAGCCTCGTTCTGCTGGTTCTGGAGTTCCTCGTCAGCGAAGTCCTCGCACATGGTGAAGGGGGCAGGGGCGGGGGCAGACTGCTTGCACTTGCGGCTGAACAGTGGCTGCAGCATCTGGACACAAGAGAACACAGAGGTTAGTTATGAATAGTAAAAAACATGACAATGAGCAGAGGGAAGGGCAGCACTGTGGTCTCACGGTCTGAATAGGGGTGAGAGGGATGAGCCCATGTGGTGAAGAGCGGTCTGAATAGGGCTGATTTCAGTGCAATATGGCTATGGCAAAAATCAATACGTAGTGAGGTATGAACAGTCGGACTTGAATGGCTTTTACAAATATCAGCTAAAAGACGTTTTGAAGACGGTTAAGGTCTAATATTAAATTATTTGGTTTAACAACAGTTAAATTACTTTATTCGCAAAAATAGACACTAAAATAGTATGTTGGGCCAAAGAAAAGAAACCTCATTTATAATAATCAAAACGCACCATTATAATCTTTAAATGAAAACAAAGTTATTGCAATACAAAATTTATATTTAAAATGTGATGAGTATAAATGATAAACAGTTATAGCAGAGAGATGAGTTCAATCTGATTTATTTTAGTAACACATACTATCTCACATTGAAGAATTCAAATTATAGACGAAAAGAAAGTTTTACTGACAATATTTTGCACATTGGAAAAACAACTTCACTACTGTAGCTCGTAATTGATTTAACATAAATAATTTAGTAAGAAGTCTATCCTTCCCTGCGTTTAAGTTTAATTTTCATGTATATTTAAGGTTTAATTTAGTTAATTCTTAAAACTTTATAAAATATTTAAACTAAGTGAAAGGTAATCATGAATCTATTTGATTTAGAGCTATTTATTTTAACTGTGAGCTTTCAAAAACAATTGTAGTTAAAATGGAAAACTCTGAAAAGAAATATTTTAAACGATTGTAAAAGATATTTACCTTTTTGAGCTTATGAAGTTTGCTGTGGAAGAATCTACCGCGGGCAGCGGTGATCTTGTTGCGGCAGTTCTGCAGCTCCTCGAGGTTGAGGCTGAAGCGGCAAGAGTTGAGGGAGGTCATGATGATAACACTGATAAGCGAGCACGTGATAAGAGCAACGAAACAAGCACGAGCACAAGCAAGTAAGCAAAGCGAGAGTCAGAGAACGAATGATGCTGCTGGAGGGGGGTGAGCGCTTATATACTGGCGCGAGGGTGGGGGTGCGAGCCATAGGGGCAGGTGCGAGCAACACGTGGGTCGCTCCGTGGGAACGCGGTCCGAGAGGAGTTTCCCACACGGAGCAGAGATAGGGTAGCAGCTGCCGCTAGTACTCGCAGAGTCGCACCTGCCACCCACTAGCCAGTGACGTCACGCTACGGGGTAACCGTACACTCCACGCACATCGTGGTCAACACTCACCACTCACCTGTCCACTAGCACTTGGCGGCTTTCTCCAGCGTCCATTCATTGTTTTATATATACTGGTCAATGGACTTGCTGCAAGGGTTGAGTTACTAGCCTCATATCAAGTGTCGACAAAAAGTCAGGGAGAAATTCTCTCTGCTTTGTCACGCACCTTCACGTGATGTGTTGCTACTACGTAAACAATGCATCTCCTGTTTACATGGTCCTTCCATAGGACCGTCGTGCTAGTAGCCAGATAGCCCTATCAATGCTCTTCACGCATTGAACTTTGCTATTCATCAGCAAGAGGCATCATAATACTAGTTTATTCACTGTTGATCAGACTTTACAAGGAAGGTTGTGTTTTGAGCGTATAGACATCACAGAACATAGTATAAAGACCTCGAATATATAGCTTGCTTGATAAGTACACATATAGTGATTTAGTGATTTATAAAATCAGTAGGGATGGAATGCAAGTTCACGACTTCCAAGTAGAAAATAACAATTCTACTCGTATGCACGGTGATGAAAAGAATCACAGCCGAAAATAAGTTTCAGCCTCAAGTCCAGCTTCTTGGTTGTCTCTTGTTCCTTTTAAAAGCAACAAAGCCCAAAGGATCCCAACACCAGATGCTGGGACAAGAAATCTTGCAAGTCTGGGCATGAAACCCCTAAATCAAGGCCGAGGATGATGCAAGGACCTTGCAAGTCTGTGCTTGTCTGCAGGTGCAGTCCTCCAGGTGAAGGTGAAGGAACCTACACTTGTGTACTGTGTAGAAAACCAGGCCAGTCTTTTAAAGCGAGTATGTTTATTTATGTTGTGACTGTGATTATACGAAGTATTTAAAATTAGAAAAAATGAAAACAAAAGTTAATACTTAAAGAATTTTGTATATAGGATATTGTTTTCATTTTGTCTAATTTTAAATTTATTCTAATCTATGGCTCAAGTTCTTCACACGGGGTATGTTTAAAGGTCAAATCAACTTTATAGCAAAATAAATCCCTCACTTGCGTTAACAAAAGATAGTCAGAATCAGAATCAGCAAAAGTGTATTCAAACAATTTTTTGTTACATTACACAAGTACCATATGCACTTACTCTTATTTACAGTACTATGGAAGGAGTGCAATCATGAAGAAAGTGTAGAGATGAGAGTGTAGGTCTATGAAGGCGCTGACGGCAAACTCACAACACTCGTGCATCAAGATTGCTGCTTAGCGCCGAGTATTGCATTCTGCTCGTGGGGGGTTTGACTCATGACAGCCAATTAAAGGTTTTCGGGTTGAAATTTTTAATACTTCAGTTTTAAGGGGACTGTGTTTGGAAATAACTTCTAATCAGTCAAATTTTCTGGGTGCCAGCACAGACTAGAAACTCTACCTCCGTTAGTCTATGGTGCCAGTTTTTTTTTTAGTTGAAACCAAGACAACTGGGATTAAATAATAACTTTCTTTAAATTCCCTTATTTTCTTTTGAAAACACTTACAGTGTTAAAGCACTATTTGTATGAACAGTATTTTTTGTTTACTCTATGCATCATTTTTGTCATAATTTAGAGTTTTATTTACCAACATGTAATAAAGTCCTGAATAAAAGCAAAATTTTCTGTTTTTGAGTCCTTTTCAAAAGCCTTTCTACTGAACTTTCCGCACACCATATGGTCGGCGTACGAATCCGTACAATTCTTTAATAGAATTCGGTCCATCTCCTTGTGCCACAATAGCAGCCATGTGCCAAGAAGGTTGTTTACTTCCACGCTCCAACGGTCGTTCTGGAGAAGGAGTTGCGTTCAAAGCAAAGACAGGGCGAGTGACCGGTCAAAGGTGTTTACCAGCAGCCCTTTTTCAGACACCGGACCCTTTCCCTTTCTCGGTTAGTAGCCCTTTACAGCGCCCCCCTCACCCTCACGACCCGGAATATATTTCAACCCCAAATCTGAGCGGCCCATCACGTCCCCCCATTGCACGTGCAGTTAGGTTGGGTTAGGTCAGGCCCTACCCTCATGTACCTACACAACAGGTGCCACCTGTGCTCCCGTACCACCCCTGTTTTGCTATTATCGATTTAGGGTACCGCTACAGAATTGCTGTACCCTTCTTTTATCTTGCTGCCCCAGTCTCCTGGAATAACTGAGGGCCTGTTATTTGTACCCTCCAAGTTTCGTTCCAATTCCTGCATTATTGTAGTGACAGAGGGTTGTATATTTTATAGATTATGCGTTTAAAAAATATATGATTATAATATGACAGTTATATGATTACAACGTAATATAACTGTACTCGTACAGTCTGTTAACATTGAAACTTAAGTAATCGCGGAAAACCGTATACAAACCCGTATACCAAACCGTATACAGGTCATTGTTGAGGTAGGTGTTTCGTTTAAAAGACATGATAAAGTTATGGCATCAGTCATGACTATTGTAGACTTTCTAACGGAAAACAAGAGTATTAACTAATAGTACAAAATATGTTTTGGAAAAAGCTTTTTAGATAAGAGTGTTAAGGGAACGCAATTGCGGGAAACTTTATATTTTATTGTAATGTTTGAATATGGCTCGAAATAATTAAATTTTGCACTTGCTAATTTTTTCTTTTACTAACTGTGTACCCGTGCTTCGTGTTGGATAAATTACTAATAGTGTCATGACTGTGATGTTTACTTATTTATGAAGAAAACACCTATAACATGTTTAGCACATTGAAGGTGTTATAATTACTATATAATGATTTAGTGAATTTAGGAAAAGTAGACCTGTTATAACCCCTCGTACAAACTAACTAGAATGTTAGTAAAAATAAACAGCTAAAGCTAAACTGTATCTTTTGAACTTTATAAAAAAAAAAAACAAACCGTATACAGGTCATTGTTGAGTTAGGTGTTTCGTTTGAAAGACATGATAAAGTTATGACTTCAGTCATGACTATTGTAGACTTTCTAAAGGCAAACAAGAACATTAAATAATAGAACAAAATACGTTTTTGAAAAAGCTTTTTAGATAAGAGTGTTAAGGGAACGAAATTGCGGGAAACTTTATATTTTATTGTAATGGTTGAATATGACTCGAAATAATCAACTTTTGCACTTGCTATTTTTGTCTTTTACTAGTTAGTTCTCAGTTGTACCCGTGCTTCGCCATAAATAAATTACTAATAGTGTCATGACGGTGATGTTTACTTATTTATGAAGAAAACGCCTATGACATGTTTAGCACATGGAAGATGCTATAATTACCGTAGTCGCATGTTTGTCAGATTTTCGAGAAATTTGGTACAAATATTCCTTTTGTTATTACCGGAACTCTCCTTTTGGGGAGTTTTGGTTTAAAAGAAATTGTTTTAATGATCTAAAAACAGAAAATTTCACCATATTTTGATGACATTTTGAAGTAAATAAAAATTATGTACTTTTAAAGTCATGACTTTAAGTGATGTTTACTTATTTATGAAGAAAACGCCTATGACATGTTTAGCACATGGAAGATGCTATAATTACTATAGTCGCATTTTTGTCCGATTTTCAAGAAATTTGGTACAAATGTTCCTTTTGTTACTACCGGAACCCTCCTCTTGGGGAGTTTGGTTTAAAAAAAAAATGGTTTTAATGATCTAAAAACAGAAAATGTCATCATATTTTGATAAATTTTGAAGTAAATAAAAATTATGTACTTTTAAAGTATGTACCAATGTACTGAAAATGATGAAAAATCATTGAGTCGTTTCAAAATAGAGGCAAAAAAGTGACTTTTCGCCATAACAGCGTTATTAGTGGTCCAATTTCAATAAAATTTAAAACACGTTTTACCTTCACGATATGTAAGAAACCTTGCAGTATTGAGCACGAACAGCTTAGCAAGGCTATGAACTATTTTGTTAGAGTTTGTTGGCAAATTAATATTTTGTTAAAAATACACAACAACGTATGAAACACTTTGTATCCCACATAAAACAAAAAAGATCAGTTTCTTCACAACAATTCTTGTTAATTTAAATAAATGCCCAGTAGTAGTCAATGAGGGTTATTGAGGGATAAATACTATTTTGTTAGGTTTGTAAAGTTACCATTTCCCACATGATTACTCCTAGGTATCAACTGTTCATCAGGCTGTCACTGCCACCGCCACCACGCAGCGCAGCGCAAGCCGTGCTTTGTGTACCAATATTTACTCACCCCTCCCTCACCTCTATTACAGACCAGTTTTTTACTCAGCTGGAGAAATAAACAATCCTTTTCTATTGGCGGTTATCCGAGCGTGACTCCTCAGTGTTAGCGTTAATCCTCCATCACCTCCTCTCCTGAGTCCTGACGCTTCACCCTTCATCTCATCCTGGAGCTGTCTACGTCTACCAGTCTTCTACACTGGGGTTTAGTTTCTTTTCAAGTGCAGCTGGGCGGCTTGGTATTAAGCCATGTTACGCAACTTTTTTGTTGGGGAGGAAAGCGCTGCAAGTAACTTGTGAGTGGTTTTGTGGGGGGTTAGGGTCTCTATATAATAACTACGCTTTGTTGTTACAGCAAACATCTATAAACAACAACTATTAATATTATTTACCCCCTGCTTTGTCATTTATAGTTAAAAGTTTGAACAATTAGCTTACACATAACCCTCAATGGACATTTATGAAATGATTGTTAAGCGAATTTTTTATAGGACTAGAGCTACTTATTTCTATCGCCTTGTAGAAAAAACGCTGTGGGACAAAACGGAACTAGTTTTGAGCTTCCCAACACCTTTAGAGCCAATATGCTCTAAAACTGTATTGATCATCTGATTTTAGAAAAACTTTGTATACACAACTTAGTCGCTGTGTATCAAAAACATGTTTACCAAAAATCAACTAAATCCGATTAGCCAGATTAGAAAAAACAGTAATGATAGTGGCTGACTTGATCAATTATCCCACGTGGTCACGTGTCGGCTATGTTTGGGCACTCTTGCTGTTTAGTTTTCGTATATACTCGTATGTTCGCCCTCATGCACCACACGCCTAATTAAGCAACCGATCACAAATACTCGACAGACTGCCATACAAGCTGATGTTATATTGTTGAACACACTACTATGGGGATGACAGCTTCATCTCTAGTAATCGTCTTTATTTAATTCAACAAAAGACGAAGTTAAAAGGAGAACTTTCTACTATTTAACCTTAAATATTACCAAATAAAAAACCTATATCTATAGACGAAATATAAATAATAATCAACGTATCATATAAAATACTTTAAAGTAAAAAAACTAAAGGTTAATGGAAACATTTTGAAAAACAAAACAACTAAACAAAAGTAGAACAATATTTTATTATAGACAATTCGAAATGTTTAAAAATATCACTCCTCAAGATCCTTTATTAAGCGATTTTTAATTTTTTCCTCAGACCTAATACAAATATTTATTGTTTTGATGTCAATATCAAGGTTGTTTCATAATTGACACGCAGTCACAGTAAATGATGTACTGTATTATAAGAATTAGTTCTATGGGACGGAACGGATAATAGATATCTAGCTTTACTAAGGAATAAACATCAAACACTCGTAAAAATTAGTGTAGATGGCTTATTTTCATCCTTTTCAGTTTAATAATAAATTTGTCATACATTTGTTTACACCTGTTTTTTACCACTTCTTTAATTGTTATCAACCCAATTATACGGTTTTGTGACAAGAACATCATTTCAAATAGTAGCGTCAAGAAAGAGTTGGCCTGTGAGTTGATAAGAGCGCGCTTGTGGATGTGAGTGTAGCGCACGTGTGCAGCAAGTGGACTGGTCAGGGTCGTGTCGTGACTGATGCTTTGTTGTTAACCAGTGGTCTGCTCTCACCAGCCCAGCCTGAGGCACTCACGTGTGCGTGGGCTACCAGAAGCACCACAATTACCTTACCAGACTACTCCACCCACCTCCACAGCCATCACACTCACCAGTCACCACGCTTTTGTTTCCCAGACGGGGAGAAGAGAGATTAGTACTGTTGCAGTAGTTTGAGAGTGCACAGTATCTGTTGACCATTTTGTTTATTGCCCTAAAAGATCAATGTAAAAACAAGCGTTTTCTTGAGACACCTCAAGCCTAAAATTTTTATTAGAACTTTATGAAATACATTTCATACAAAAGATGTCGATGTTATGGGGTGACTTCACTGACCAATTTTTCAACTATTCTACTAATTACAAAGTAAAAACAAGAAATTTAAATTCAAAACGTCGTTAACTTTTGGATTTATGTTATGGTTTTATGAGTGAGAAAATGGAAAATCGGCTCAGTGGAGCCACTAAAACAGAGATGTACCACGGAAATGCATGTTTTTACTTTGTTCTGGGACGAAATTCAAGGTCAAATCCACTACTACGCAATAACTACAACAATTTTGTCTACAACCTATCTATAATACAATGAGGCGATTGTTGAATTAGAAAGTCTATAGTATTTAATTTAGAATACTGTATGTACTAACACTTGAAAACTTTGGTAAATACTGTATAGTCAACAATAGTTTATTTTCACCAGGTTTATAACATTTATTTATACGTAGCCTTATGACATCTAATCTGATGCTAATCTAACATTTTAGTTCTCTAATGAACTGTTGACACGAATCTCGGGAAATACTTTAGACGTGATATTTCGCAGAGATTTCTTTCAAATACATGTTTATCGACATAAAAACTTCACAAACTAGCCTAGAACACAAAACAACATGAACAAAAATGTAAAGAAAAATCAGCATCCAGAGCAACACGTCCCCGGCCATTGACCTATGTAGATCAAGTAGGCAAAGTGAAAGAGTATTCCTACTGTGTAAAATCAAAGAAAATACTAACAATGTCGTTAAACGCTATTAAAGAACAAATAAAATCACGTTGCATGTTGATAAAAGCCTTAATAATAGGCATTAGCCATGCATACAAAGAAAAACGAATGAGTATTATAACACAACTTTACTTAACCCTATACATGTCACTCGGCCCCTAGGGGGCTGACTTCAGATGTGCCGTCAAAATGTCAATCGGCCCCTGGGGGCTGACTTCGTCGGGCTCCGGAAAATCACCAATATCGAGGTTTATATATTAAAACAGTCAACTTTCGTTGGTATCACCAGTCGAGCATTGTTTTCAGGTTTAATTTGGTATACAATACGTATTTTTATGTTTGTTTTGAGAGTAGTAGGACTTTTTTGAAGTTACGAAAGTTTTGGTGGCCAGCGCTCTAACTTTGATATAGTACGCGAGTTGGAAAAGAACGCCCTTTTCCCGAATTTCTGTCTTTTTACTGGCTGGCTCTAAACCAAAGCCAACAACTTGTAGTTACTCTTTGTTTCTTCCTCTTTGTAACTAGCATAGATGGAAGTATATCTGGGCAATAATATTACGACTTATTATATTTGGAAGAGTGGCCTGTACGGTAGATTTCCAAAACGTCAATCGGCCCCTGAAGTCGGCCCCTGTCATTTACTGTTATAACTTTTTTCCTTTTGGTTTAGACATTTCTAAATTGAACTGACTTTTTCGTGATGAAATGGGCTGTCTGTTAGTTATCTATGGTTACTCCAAACTTCAAGTATTGACTTTTCACAATTCAAATAAAAAGACGTATTTTTTAGATTTCGTTTCAGTTTTCGCCAATTTGGAAGGTGATACTAATTTGTGAAGTCGATTGCAATGTTGTTTGTGCGTTTTTATAAAGTTTTATAGTAAATGGTTGTAAATATAATAGTTTTTAGTCAGAGGCAAAACTATGGTATAGACAAATTTGTCTGTAGATATGGTTTTTTAGAATAGGATGTGTAACCGTTATGTTACGGCGTAATTTGAGAGGAAACTTTTGTTTCCAATGTAATTATTTGAGAGTGTAATCTTACAGAACGGTGGCCTCTTCCATTCAGTTTCATTAGAAATAAAAGACGGTCGTAAAACAAGCCGTAAAAAGTGGTCACCGCTCGGTCAAGCCAGGAAACCATAACTTCATTGGTCAGTCATATTGAGCTACTTTACCGGTTGCTACGGCCACCGGACGTAAAGCTTTGGGAATAACAATATTGAATCTGTTTATTTTTGACAGTCTTGACTTTAAAACATATAACCTCACAACATTACAATATTTTTTATGAAATTGCTTATCTCGGGATTTTCCGGCCACCGAGAACCGAGATACGTAATTTCATAATATATGATCTCCGCAACTATTATGCACTTTCAATCTAACAAGGGTTATTTGATACAACTGCATGACCTACTGTATGTTGTAGCATGATGGCGTCTTATCTAAAAATGTATGTGTGATATTAATCCACGGTTGAAAAAAGGTGTCGCGTAACCCTTACACAAATCTTCTCCACCTGTCTAGAAACATTCCGATGTCGGTTGACGACAATGGCGATGCAACAGTATTCCTCAGTATCCTCGCCTAACCTCTACACAGGTCGGGTTACAACCCTTAACCCTTGGACAAAGAACCCCAAGACGTGTTGTGTGGGGCTTCGCCCCCAACCCGCGGTCACCCGACCCACAACGGCTTACCTTACCTCTGCCCTGCCAGTTCATTATCCGTCTTTGTTTTTCAAGAGGATATCTTCAAATTGAAAAGGTGAGATTGTGAGCATAATTATATGGGGTGGATTACATTGTGCTAGAGGGTGGTTTCTTTACCAGTGATGTAGATGAAGACAGCAGATCTATTCTTTAGAAGACGCTTTGTGAAGATTGAAATAGAATGGATTGCGTAACGACAAACGTACTATAAACATTTTACAATACTAGAACTAACATTTTACTATCAGCTCGTTCAATATTTGCGAAGCCGTGTTCTTTTCATGTACATGTTTTCTTGGTAGAGGTTTGTCACCTCAACCAATTATTAAAATAATTAAAGGACTTAAAAACTCAACGAGTCAGGACATTTTGGCGTGACGGCCATGGTTCCTGACTACAAACATGAAATGCTAATACTATACACATTATATGCATTGATACATTTCTTTTGTCAATCTACTACGCAATCTCACTGACACTTAGGCTATGGTGTTGAACACTGGGGACCTGCTGGCAGGTGAGGTAACATACTGATATTGCAGAAAATTGCTATTGTCATACGGTAGTTGTATGGATGGTGCTCCTACAGAAGCTAGAGGAAGTTCTCAGCGTTATGGGGTGCGAGGCGACGCCCTAAAAGTATTTAGCCTACCTCGTATCTTGAGAATAGACAGCAAGTGATGTCTGTAAACGGGGCATGGAGTCCCACAAGGCTCTGTTGTTTTTCCGATTTTGTTCTTGGTCATGGTGAATGACATCGACAGGAGTTATGGTGCTGTTTGCTGATGACACGACAATTTACTCGAGAAGTCAACAGCGCTCCAATATTTGAAGGGGGTAAATACTGGTTTATGAAAAGGTTCTAAGTCTAAACGAGGACATGACCCAGGAAAGAATCTGTAGCCTTTACCATGGACTGAAGGAACTAAAACTCCTTGGTTTTATTCTGGATGCTAAGTTGACATGGAAAAGTTATGTTTTAAGTTTTGACGCAGTCAACTCAACTTACTAACATGGAATCTCTGGTTGTATCCTGTTGAGTAGTTCAAGTAATTCAGTTATGCTTTTGATTTTAGACTTTGAACATTTTATAAAAGACCCTGTTCCAATTTTGTAGACTGGGTGTTTTGATAGATTTGGTTTTAGCACCTTGTTAAAAAAACTTTAATTAATAAAATAGGCTTACTTACCCCTGCCCTTTATTCTATCTCTCGCTCACAACTAAACCATGGATTACATAATAACTTTTGCAGTTTTCACTTTTAAATAGTCTTAATAACTTAGGAAACATTTTACTTCACAAACTTCTTTTGCACTTAAATAGTTTTCGCCTCGTAGTTTATACTTAGTACAACGATGATAGGAAGTCGTAGTTCTCTTAATGTCTATAAACCACCCTTTTCTAGTTGTGTACTGTGTAGACTTGGTTTTTTGGCCAATTTTGTTGTTGAAAACCTTGTTAAAAATGCTTTTGATTAATAAAATAACCTAATCACGGATTTTCCCGCCGTTTCCTCTATCCACAGCTGACAACAGAACCATCCATATACTCATACCTCTACAGTGTTCACATTCAAATCGCATTAATGGCTCCGGAAACATTTTACGTGTTTATGAACTTCACAAACATGTTTTACACTTGAATAGTTGTCGCCACGTAGTTTATACGTAGTACAACAATGAAAGGAAGTCGTAGTTCTCTTGTATCAATGGGAGATCTGCACCTCGGTGGTCTAGTGCCTAGACTTGCAGGACAGCACAATAAATACTGCTCAGACAGAGTACAGTATATAAAGTAGAGATTCTGCACCTGCACGTCAGATTCATGTCCTCTTGTCTCGCTATGTCTTCACTCTTCTTCCCATGTCTACACTAAAGACTTTGTCCAGCACAAAATATAGCCGTGTCTTCTTCTACCAAGGCTATCTGCCGGCCGCCACCGCTGCCATTGTCGTTTATATTCAAGGTTCTCTGCAGTCTCGAACCTTTTACTTTCTTGTCAATAATTTGTATTTTTTTATTACAATTACAGTGATAATTATGTCTTTGAACTAAAAATAAAAGACGTGTATTTTGATGATTGCGTTTGACCACCTTTACTTTCCGATCTTTCTAATTTGCATTGATAAGAAGGGAAGTGTGCAAGTCAAAACGTCTTCTTCTGTAACTTTTATCCCCTGTTAATCATTCAACTAAACGTCTAAAGTTCCTTCGTTGTAGCAATGATTACTAATCTACTCAATAGATCAATAATCATTGGTTGTATTCAGAGAGCTTTCTGAAGATATACCAGGCTATTTACAGTTCAAACACTGTACAGTTGTTATCTAATAAATTCATGCCTATAAATCCTCTCAATAATGAAGTATAGACTTAAATCTTCAATTCATGGTTCACCCTAGTATCTACACATGTTCAGTTTGCTCATTGGATAAACTCAATTTTCACCATGAACCACCCATGAAACTACGAGTAAAATCCACCCCCCTTAAAAGAAGCTTAGCCGTCTTCATCCCAAACAAAACAACCATAGTAATCTTTCAAGGCGAGCCATCACCGCACCGCCGAGCCAGTTTAGGATCTATTGACCATTTGAACACGTGCACGCAGGGCACAATGGTGCTGTGCCCCAACAAATAAAATAGTAGCATCTCCAGGTAGAGCAGAGGATAGGCCTAACAAAGCCTCAGGCCTCCGTAGCGCGGCTCCTCACAAGTGGGCAGCAACCTAATACTTGATTGCGTATCTAAGACACTGTTACGCGCTATTTTCTACTTCCGATGGACCCGAGATCTCTGTGGAACCTCAAAGCCCGATTGTTACGCAATAGAAGATCTATAGGCCTGAAAATCTATTCAGAGGTTATCCATACAAAGGTTGGAATTTGTTGATTGTTTGGAGCTCTTAAGGAAAGTGAGTGATGTTTAAGAATGTAAAGGACCACTGTGAGGCCTCCTCAAAAGAATAGATGAAAGGTTCCTCAGTAAATTGTGTTATAGTTGGCTAATAAAGCTCAAGGAGCTGAGTTGTCCGTGATGGGCCGACAGCCTGCCCCACAGTTAGCAAGTTGTGGTGAACTAACTAACTACAGTAGAGGTAGTTGGAAAGTTATAGATGAGAGTAGGCAAATCAACCAAATTGTATAACAGTACGTCGGGGTAAGGCAACAGAAGAACGCTCTGTTCTTGAAATAAACTTGATAAGTTGAAAAACGCGTGTACACCCAAGTGGAGAGACGCCGGCGCAAATCGCAAGCACTACTGTACTTGAGCTGCCTATCAGTGCCCGAACATGATTCCTCCCTACTATCATGATTTCTGCCAATGCATTATGATGCTCAAAGCTACCAGCAAGGGCGCTCAAGTATAGAATTATTAGCGAATTTCCATAAGAAACAGGGCTATTTATTGTTGTAGCCAAATATAATAAAAAGTTGAATAAAACAAAACCATAAAGAATTTGGAGTTTTGCTTTTTTAATCTAAGATTTTTTTAACCTAGCTTGGGTAGATTTTATAGAATTTATTGGGATGATTTTAGGACAAATATCTTTATTTCTATCTCACGTTATTTTATGATGGTATACATATTCATAAAAATTATTTTATCTATTGTGTATTTTTTGTTTGAACCAATTTTTTATTATTGTTTCACTGCTAAATTAAATAAATACTCGTACTTGTGAACGAGGTGTTCGAAATGAAACAGCCCCAAGCACATGGGACTAGCAAATGTGGAACTCTAGGTATTAATCCAGGTATGTTATTTATTAAAATAACTAAAAATAGAGAAATTAAAATTAAAGCTATACCCTTTAAATTTGTTAAATTCAATGAGTTGTTTTGAAACTAGTCTGAATAAAACCTAAAATGTCCTTACCTTTTACAAGTACCACCAATTTTAATTTTGTATTAGCTGACCCGACTGACTTTGCCCTGTCAACAAACAACATTAATATGTTACCCTTCCATACCAGAAACCTTACAAGCTCTAAGGAATCGATTTACCGAAGCTGTGGAATCTGTTACCGCAAAATATGCGGGTTTGGGTGGAATTCGACCATCGATCTTTGAACACTTGTAACTTATGTAAAATATAACTTGTTTCATTTGTGGGTAAACTTTGATTTCGCTGTAACCTTTCTTATCTGAGCACACCACGTTTACTTTTACACGATGACTTTTAAAACAATCTAAATACATACAATAAATTCATTGTTTGATTTGTTTTATATCCAACACTTCCACAATGGCTGTAATAGATTTACTTTATACAACCGGCTTTCGGGGTTTCAGAATGAGTGACATTAAAAACTTTACATTCTTTTGAATCGTAGAGCTGGGCACAGCTGGGCCACACAAACACTCCAGTTCGTGACAGGTCAAGTGATCACGAGAGAGGGCGTAACCTTTTAAGCATAAAAATCTTTACCACCCATATTTCCTGTAATATTACACAATCCATAAACTGTTCACAAAAACTTCCCACCAAACGAAGCACTAAAACCTAAAACTCGCGGCACCAAAAATTACAGCCGCAATAAACGTTACGATGTTAAGAAGCTAGACCAGGCTTGGGTTCGGATAATAAAACCAATTTACGGGTCCCAAACAAAGTCCAAAGTGAAGAAACCGAAGCCAGGAGACGTTGGGGTAGTCGGAATTGCGTCGTTACGTAAAACGACACAATAGATTTGTAGAAGCGATCCTGAGCTGTAAGAGCCTTGTTGAGCCATTAGCTAAGGTCGATTATCGTTAAGCAGCCGATAAACAGTGCTATCACCATAAGAATGTGGTTAATTAGGGGTGAGGGGGTGAGCCCGACACCTGCACTCTGCCTTACCTACCCTTGTGTAGTGAGATCGTTTCACGCCATCACGCCACCCTCCTCCACTTCATCGCCTCGAGCTTTCAAACCGGCTGTCTCAACTTTTTACTATTTTTCACCCTTGCCCACAAACACCCAAAGAAGCGGAAGAAAAACTCAGAAAAGAAATTATGCTAGAGTTTTTTGTTGGAAAAAACTCTGAAAAGGTATGGGATATTATTATTTAAATTTACTTGAGGGCTAAAAATAGAACCATAGTTTTTGGATTGAAACACACTTGTAAACGTAGGGTGGATCAGAAGCATTGGTATCTCGTCGATAAAAAGGGTCACCCCGAATACTGTAAATACGAGTATTTTGCCTCACAAAGAAATTTCCCTGTTTTGATTAAAACGGTAAATTAGTTATCACTATGATTAAGGCTTCCGGTAAAAAAATGTTATGGTTTTAATAACTCAACGCAACATATGTATGTCTGTATGTTTTTACATTACATAATTACATGCATAGTTAATGATACACAAAGAAATTTCCCTGTTTTGATTAAAAACGGTAAATTAGTTATCACTATGATTAAGGCTTCCGGTAAAAATAATGTTATGGTTTTAATATTTCAATGCAACATATGTATGTCTGTATGTTTTTACATTACATAATTACATGCATAGTTAATCATACACAAAGAATTAAAAATAACTGCATGTATAACCATACACATTGATAAGAATACATTTTGATTCTAAACTGATCTATTCACATTGAAACTGTTTGCAAAAACATTTCAAAAGTCAACTATCTGCTTTGGAAACTCAAAAACCACATTAGTACAGACTATTCAAGACTGACTTATTTTGGCTTATTCCAGTCACACATTTGTACGGTCTGTGCACGAATGCACGATTTCAAACTTAGTGTACTGCATCAGTAAAATTATTTTGACAAGTAATAATGCACTGACTATGCATCTTCACATCGTGTTTTATTGCCTCTTGCTTGACTTAAAATCGTAAAATTGCCGCCTACATTCCATACACCCTGAGGTCCCTAGCTCGTATGCTACACACCCCTGTATAAAATGTCACAATTCAAAAATACTGTTTTGTACAATACGGCTGTTTCGCACTTCATCTACGGGTTCAGCAGTACTGAAATAGTGGGCAGTCTTTGTAGCTACGTACGAGGTCAAAGTTCAATAGTTTAACACATACTTACGATGATAGGTTTAATTATCAGAAAGTTTAACGCCATGCGAATGAAGCTTTGTTTAGGGTAGAAGATAGGTGTTTTGCTTTTATGGTTAAATTTGTTTGCAGTGAATTATTAGTTAAAAAAGATTTAATCGTATGCAATGGTAATGTTAAATTTTCTATGTAGGTAATGTCAACATGTTATTTTTATCAATGCTTCAGCAATAATATCTTAATAAATTAGTCATTTTAAAACTTTTCACAGAATTTTATCTTAAATGATATCTTAGTCTATGTTCCTCTGTGTTGGTGCAGTTGATGTTTTGTTTATAATAATTATTATTGCCTTTTAGTACAGTAGGCTATTTTTATCCTCGTATATATATATTGTCCTTAAATTTTTTTTATGTTGGATGAGTAAAGTATTTTTAACTCTTTGAATATTTGAGGATTATTCCACCATGAACTTGCAGCCGTAACCTTCGAAAAGATCCTAGTTCGCACATCATAATTTATTTTATTTGAATTGTGATGCCGATAATGTTATTTTTGTCAATGATTCAGCAATGATATCTTAGGGCCGTTTTTTCAATTAATTCTTAACCGGTGGTTAAAATTAGGACTGGCAGCCAACCAATAGGAAGGCTGGATATTTTTGAGGTTAAGTTTTACTTTGCCTGTTTTGATTTTGCATTTTGATGTTACAGTTTGTATTGAACTACATTAGCATAATGTATACATGTTAAATTTAATAAAAATGGTACAATAATACCTTTATTGCATGAATGATCTTCAATAATTCATTTAAGTGTTTTGAACGTTCTGTCAAAATGTATGCAGACTGTAAACAACTTAACCGGCAGTTAGTTAACCAGCTGGTTAGCAGGCAATTGAAAAAACGGCCCTAAGTCTATGTTCCTCTGTGTTGATGAAATAAATGTTTTGTTTATAAAAATTATTATTGTCTTTTACTGTCAGTAGGTTATTCTTATACTCGTATATATATATTCCCCTTAAAATACATGTTATAAAAAATGTTGGTTGAATAAAATATTTTAGACTCTTTAAATATTTGAAGATAATTCCACCATGCACTTGCAGCCGTAGGTAGGTTACCTTCGAAACGATCCTAGTTCGCACATCATATTTTGTTTGGATTATGATGACGGTAACTAGCGATTCAAAGAACACAAATTTCTGCATTCTGTAGATAAGAGACTAAAGTGTTCAATTTTGTTTTGAGACTTTTACCATTGTTTAACTAAGTTATACTTAAAGCTTATCGTTGCTAATGGGTGAGCGAATCTATTGTATCGTCTGAAAATGTCCTGGTAGAACTTCTTCCTCCACCACGTATACAGTATGTTGAGGTGTGTATGTGTGTGTGTGTGAAGGAGAGATGAATGTCAAGTGATTACAACTGAGTATATTTACTCGGTCAGCTGACTCTGAGTGTGTCGGTGTCGGGTGTCTGCACGGCCTTCATCTCAGACCAGGCAGGTGCGCTTCTCACGCTCCCAGCGCAGCGGAAATACAAGATATCATTATCTCCGTCCAGTCACCTTGTTTTCTTTCCACCAGATTGCCTATCAGTGTAATAGCCCTGTTAGCCACACGTGCAACCGTATCCACTTCATCCCCCACCTCACCACCACCTCCTCCTCCTCCTCCTCCGCTCTGCATCTCCACTCTGCTTTTTGCGCCAAGACGCATTTACAAACTTTATTTCTTTTCCACGTTTGTTTAGAAGTAATGGATTGTATTTGAGTTATTAATCAGGGTTATCATTTTCCCCTTTAAATTGAAAACTTGCTCAGGAAACAAGAGCATACTACACTGGTTAATTTTAAACAACCAACTGTTAAGAGTACTATTTATTTATCCACTAGTATTTTTTAGGTATGTAGAATATCTTTGGGTAGTACAATAACACTTCCTTACGTACGGTAAATAGATAATAAGACACTTGGACAAATACATCACCCTCCTTTCGATCGCCTGTTGGTTAGCTAAACCTTTCCTGTAAAAATAAAAACAAAAGTAAAAACCGTAGTTTATTGTGTAAAACATTTGAAATATTATGCAATCTGCACGGAGGAAAAAATATATTTTATGCGTTCTGTCATTAAGGAACCATTCGACATACTCTTTTGACATTCACTCGGTGTCATTCCATAGAATAATATTGTAAATGTTTGTGACTTATGAGGAAACAATTTTAAGTATTGTTAAATTTTTACTTAGCAAAATTTCCCTCCGACAAATCAAATAACCGCAATCTAGCATTGAATATATTAAACGCATATAGTTTTAATTCAAGTATTGTTACCTGACCCATAACAAACCACCCACCTCGATGAGAACAATTTCAATACAGTTTAGCACTCAATGATTTATGACCATACAATACCGGAAATTAGACTCATTAGAAGTCAGAAACTCTTGAGCCAGTGGTGGATTTATAACTTTCTGACAAGCGGAATGCTGGAGGCTGCTTGATCCTCTAGCACGCCCCATCGCCCTCAAGGTTGAAGCAGAAGAACCCTCCCTGACCCGCCCTTGTAGCGGCGAGGGCGGCTCCTGAGCCTCAGGGCTTGTGTGGCCTACCGCCCAAATCCGCCCACTAATCAACCACGTTGCACCCCCCTGGGCTACCGGCTTACCCTAAGGGCTTATTGTTTCTACCCTATCCTCTAATTTTAATTTTGATTGCTTTCGGCTACCTGGCCTAAATTTAGTCTCGATCTCACCCCGAGCAAATAACGGGTATTCGGCCAAATTCAGCTCCCAAATGAATTACTGATCTACCCCTTCCGGATCCGTAGCGTGTCATGATTAACTTAATAACTGAAATCAGGTGCATGTGAGTAGGGATGACCCAATCATGGGTGATCCACCTGAAAAGTGAAGATGTATAATTAACTCCCTGCCTCCGGGGTTTTGTTGTGTAGTTATTCTACTGTGCGTGACTGGCCTTATGATGGAGATGGTGAGGGGGTTGCTTTTTGATAAATAAAACACATTGACTAGATTGAAGTAGCAAAAACAGTGAGTTCTTTAAAGTCTTGTCTTTAAAATGGCATTTCTATTAATACGTAAATACTGCCAAATGGAAGCTTCTGGCAACTCTTAGTCAATTCACAAATCTAAAATTAGCTTTGTTTTAATCATAAATTGTTGGTGCAACTCCAAGAAATACAACTAGTATTACTAGTTTTTACCGTAGATCAATTATCACATATAGAAAAGCTGTCAATCTCAACCAAGCGATCAAGTCAACATTGTAAAAAGCTGTTTACTTCTCATGTATGTAGATTAGTGTTTCATATACGTCAATAACAATTTCGCAACAAAATAAAACTCGCAGTTCCTTTTGAATACCTGAATAACATACATTTTGATTAACAAAGCTATATGAGTACTTGAACAGATTTCGGGAGAATAGTTCTCTCGCAAGATTACACACAGTTATTTTTAAGTTAAAACCTTTATCCGCAAATTCTATACCGATAAACTGGGAAAGAAGCTGTTGACTTGCGAGAGAAGAGTCTTGAGAGTAGCGTTAGGGATTCCAGGATTGAGCCTTCCATGGGTAGAGTGTTGAGTAAACTCTTGAGTAAAGCTGATCAAGGAAAAGGCAAGAGAAATATTGGCCGAGCTATTAACGGTAGGTGGCTGGACAGTGGACAGTGGAGCGGTAGGTGAGCTGGTCATGTTTACGCAGATGTGGACCAGAGGGTGACAAAGGTCGACCCAAGGGAGATAGAGGACATCTTGCAAACATCACCGAGGAGAAGGAGGCTGTCACAAATAAAAGCGAGGGCGAGACTCTTTCTAAAGAGGCCTTAAAGAGGGCTGCGATACAAGATGTATAGAATAATCCCAACAAACCGACACCGTCGTCTTTGGAACTGAAACGGACCCGGTTCACGCTTCTGATTCCGGCGTTCCTTTGTCGGATAATGGATTCTGTCGCTCATTGTGCGTTTAGCCCCCTTTATCCGAGTGGGCTCTCTGTAATTGCTTCGCTTGGTGTCGTTTCAAACACAATCGCACCAATTTGTTTGCACAGTTTGTTCTCCTCACTTCGGCTCACTTTGCTCACGTCCGTGAATTTGTCAGTAGGCGACAGACAATAGGTAACAAGGGTGAGCGATTGTTTGTCGCCTCCTACTGCGCTTTGACGCTGTATCGGCGCGGCGGCGCGACAAAGCAGACCTGGAAACACCTTGTAGTTTACTCCTCTAACTCACTCTAGATAGAGAGTGCCTCTTGTGTGCTTGATTGGAACCCACTAGGCCATGGCTTGTCTCGGTAGAAAAGGGAGTTTCAGTAAAGTTGAAAGCGGCCAATCAAATTGCAACCCGTCAGATTTGAGACACGTGAACCGTTATGGATTCCTAGTTTCTATCAACAACCTGGCATAGTGTGAAATGTGATATTTCATACTGTACTGATATAAATGTATTTATTGATCGCCACACTGACCTTGTGGTTCTTTTCCAAAACTAAACATTTTAGTATGGGTTTTAATATTTTACGGCTATTTTTAATATTGAATTTAACAAATGCACAATGAGTAAAGACACACAAGAATCAAGAAATGCCAATTTTTCTTCAATACATCGGTACATTAGTATCTATAATGAGTAAACACATATAGCCTCTTCTTCGGTTTGTACAACCTGAGAAAGTGTATAATTTATACAGTCCTGTGGATGTAATATCATATAGGTGTTACCCATTAATATTACCATGTGCATTGTATCACCTTTGTAAACTCGTGCACGTAGATATTACAAAGCCTTAATCTACTTTCAACCACTTATAAAACTGTATTTTTCCCATTTATAACTGAATTGTTGGTAACGTGAACATAATAGAATAGACTATCTAAACGCATAGAATGACTCTGTGGGTTTTAAATTTGAAGTGTATTATAGTTTGGTGTTATGAAGATCCTTAAATGTATAAAACTAGTTCACGTGTGTATTTTATTCGTTAAGAAAAGGACCTTTTTTACGTCTTCAAAAAACCTTTCTTGTATTTTGGAGACGCCCTTGCTGATCTCGCGATAAGAATGTGCCAGTTTTCCAAACATTTGTCTCGCGTGACTGTGAGCTCCAGTTACGTCAGTGGATCAGATACTGTCTGAGGCGCCACACACAGCAGAGGCTAAACACTCAGATACTATCTCTGAGACATTCCCTATAGTATCTTCGCATCATCTCCACTCGCAACACCTTTCATGACATCAGTCTCGCCCTCGCCCTGGACCGACCCACATTACGAAATCGAATGCATTTTCTTGTCAGCAAGGGTCGAATGGGCTTTCTGTCCCCAGTTTTTGCTTGCTGGCCCTCCACTGATGGATCATGATTTTATTCATCAGCCACTTTCTTAGAAAGAAATTGGGGATTAGTGAAATAAGTGTGAAACATAAAAATGGCTAAAATCTGACATTTGTGAATAACTATAGCAAGAAAATGTTAAAGAATAAATATGTAAAACATTTTTAATTTTGAAAAAGTTAATTTAATAGGATGGAAATTCTTTCCTATACAATCCTAAAAATAGTTTCTTAGGTGGATCCTTCTTTTAGTGCAGTAGTTTCAAATTTACAACATACGCTACACAGGAGTATATAATTTTGACTGGTAGTCCTAGTCTAAGAGAAACGTGTCTGGAAAGAAAATTAAAGGGTTATATTTCCTTTGGTAAATAAATAACAGTGGAACCGAAGATTTTTAGAGTTTAGGAGTAATATTTTCTTCTCTTAATGAATGTATACTTTTTTGATGATATCTGAATCTACGAAAAGAAAAATAAACACTTACCTTTTTCTCCCATGTCTCAAACTTTCTCTGCTTTAGGTGGTGACCATAATCAAATTTTCATATTCTTATACGTATATAAAATGTTAGCCCACAATTTAAACAAATTGTCACCCCACTCATTGTGTTTATACCCAAATATTTTAAGTAATTTTGATGTCCTCTGTTTTCGAAGATAAATGAAAACTTCAATATTGTAAATATTGTTCTATTTACTAGACATTTCAATTAATTGAACGTTGTTAACTAAATTAACGCAAATTTATTAAAACGTTAATTAGTTGAATGTTGGAGTTCTCCTATGGATATCTCTACTCTTTATAATATTAAATTTACCTTAATTAAATATTTTTGGTGCAATAGTTTTGTTTAAACATGTTTATCGTAATTATTAATGTAATTTTAATAATTTTTAATAAGTTAAACATTATTTACATTTGAAATTAATTTTGCATTTATTTTCCAAAACAGAGGACGTCAGAGAGCTGTTCCAAATGACTACCTTCAACACGTTAGCATAACCGGAAACGACTTATCATTGATTGTAGAGATTCCCATGCGAACAACCTCCAAAATCAAAATAATTTAGTCAGTTCCATTGTTGCGTTACTAGCTGAGTGGGGGAACGCATGGCGGACATAGGCCGGTAAGACATTGGCATTGGCCGGAATTTGAAAGCCAAATTAAATAATTATTTTTTATTTAGAAATTATTGTTTTACTTTTTTACCAAAGTTTGGTAAAAATCGGTGTATTACTTTTATTGTAACAATTTTAGTAAAATACATACAGTCATACACACAGACAGACGGACAACGGAGCGCCTGCTGTTTATGAGGTAAAGTTTTATTGTTTTGACCCAAGGAACATGCCTACAAAGTATGTACAGAGAGTTCATAGACACCCTGTATAACAATAAAACTTTGCATAATAATTTACGTACAGTATATTTATACACAGATCAATAAGTTAAGCCGTATCTAGGTATTAATGAGAGGAAATAGACAATCGGGTTGCCTTTTTTTACGAAATATTGAACAATTAAACCATAGCACGATAACTCATTTTATGTCCAGAATTATTTTTATGTGCTTCGTATTTTTTCTAACACCTTAAAACCAAACTTTTGGTGGCAAACACTCTTATCAGATATAAACATTGGTGGTTTCAGAAACACAAAGAATAGCGTGAGATCCTTCACCGACAACGGCATTTTGTCTGTCAAAAGTGAAGCAACAATTATTAGGTGTCATTTGCTAGTCGGCCAAATCAGTTGACCCCTAGGGATGAAAAAATTAGCCAAAGTGAACGTGAAAAACAAAATAAAGTGATAAAATGAATTATTAAGCCTGAAATAAATATGGATGTTGGGGGTTTTGTTCAAAATCTGTCATTAGGGTGGACACACAAAAGAGGAAAACGCTGAAAGAATTATTCTTTCAGAGTTTTCATGACACAAAGATTCATAGAATCAGACTTTATTTTCTGAAGAACTCTGTCTTACCCGTGATTTATAGTGATTTCGAATCGAGATAAAACTCATACGTCAGTAATGTTAAGTTTCAAGGTAAGTTTTGAAGTGATTGTTAACCTTGTTTGCGGCCAGTAGCTGGACAGCTGTCTCGAGTTACATGTGACTATCGATTATCACAATCGATCAGTGTCCTCATTCATCAATCACATTGATTAATCGATATATACGATACTTTCTCGCGGATGCGATTATTCCATTCTGTCTCTTGGCGTTTTGCTGACGAAAGACACGTTTTACCTTCATCGAAGATTTACTCTAAAAAGTATTTTGAGAGTTTCAAGGTCGAAGTTTAAACATGTTTGGGGTTCAGTTTGTAGTTATAAAATAAGCTTGAAATTCACATTTACAAATAAATTTTAAATCAGTACAAACAAAGAATTTTGGTTTATTACAACTATCTTAGAACCTATGTTTTACAATCCAATCGATCACTGTTGGTGTACTTATAAGATGGCGGTTTTTGCTGGAAATTGTTGTTGTTGTGGTACATTCTTCAACACTAGGTTTCCCATTGTTTCTAGCTTATTGGTGGAAATCATAATATGAGAGTAGACCAGATATCGTGACAAGTCTACGTTGTGTTACAGAGAACAGTTTTGTTTGATCAGTTTACAGCAAAATATTTATCAACGCACACTGCACACAGTATTATGACTTTTATTAACCAGCTTGATGGTTTTAGTGTATCCGTTACATTTTAAAATTTAAACATTATGCATGGTTTATTATTTATGCATGGGCTCACTTCTCCGGTCCTTGGTTGTTCATGATCAGTACGGGCTGGCGAAAAGCCGGCTGCCTTTATTTGAAGGCAGCGCCTGTGTTGGCGTCCAGCCCAGGAACGCTTGGGTACCTTGGTTCGAAGCGGTGAGCTAAATTCTGTTCTTTATTTAAAATAGAGTTTATTATTTTATTGTAATGGGTATATCGCTTGTGTTTTTTAAAAGATGTTATACTCTTTGCTCAATAAAATGAACACAGCACATTTCCATTGTATATATTTAAGTAAATTGTAGGATATCATTAGTTTATTTGTATGCTTCTGAGCTCTTTCTTTACATTTGTTTAATATTATTATGATGGAACCCCTAATCGGACAAAATGGTCATTGTACACCACTGTAATTCACCATGTACAAAGAAAAATAAAGAAATTATTATTATTACATCTGTAACTATACATTCCGAATAAATGTGGATCGACTGTAAAAATAGCAACACCATGTGAAGTTTCCTCAGCTAGTTTAACTCCTAATGTGTCTTCTCAACAGAACTATAATCGATTCAACTCTCCTCTATCCTCTGAAGCGTTGGCGGCTTTATGGGAGTCAATGAGGCGCACAATTTATCATCAAATTAACTGTCCTTTTCCAGGTGGCCATTCGAAACGGTTTCCCACTTCCTGAAAAATTACCACTCATAACTTGTCTCCAACACCTTTCCTCGAGGTAGGACGCCATAGTGGTCCTTTAAAATAAATAAGTGGACCGAAATGACAAAGAAACTCGAGGAATAAAATGGGCCCAAGCGCAGTGCGTAGTGACTTGTGACAGCAGCAGCTGTCGCTGTGAGGATCGGTTATTATAATCGTAAGAAAGGCTAGACCTTCGCCACACACCAGTATATAATATTATAACAATATAGCGCGAGATACAATAGTTTCACGGTCCACTAGATACACTCAACGAGGCTAGCGGCATCTCGCGGCATTAGCGGACAATAATGTCACCGTGCGGGAGTGACGGCGACACAAAGCCGGCTACCTGGCCGAGGGACCAAACCCAATTAGAACCCAGACCGTGAACAGTTTGCAAATAAAATTATTGTCAAGAAAAGTTAGAGAAAAGTATCAAATTCCCTCCTTTCAGCCGGGAGAGATCGGCAAACAAACTGCTGGTTACTTGCAGGAAATGGGCTTAAAAATCGGTTCACTGAGCACAACTCGTAGACGAGCTTTGCGCGATTGATTTGCCCTTACACAATGAGGGGTGAAATTGTAAACAGGATAATCTGTTGTCAAATTCTCAGGGCTGTTGGACTAGTAAACATCATAAGGAGCTCAATTTTAGAAATGCGGGTAAATAAGTTGATCCTTTTGGCCATCGGTCTACAAGTGCTTTATATTTGCCTTCAGTTACTGACTCGTCAAAACAGAATGCATATTCGGGAACAGCTAACTCGATGCTTAGAATAAATCTAAGACTATGTATACGTTTATGCCAATTACTTCACTCAAAGAGTTTTCATTAAATCCAACTAATTTAAAAGACTGCATAATTTGCGAGTATTATTTCCCCTACTTCGTTGCCCTCATTTATTACTCTAGAACTTAGGTTTGGCTTATCCAAAAGAGCTCATATCAAACAACCCCACTCTGCATCAAATAAATCCAAATAGGCTAAATACAGTTTTGTATCTTGATCATTTGCAAGAGATTACAAAATAACCATTCTTTAAAACCAGAAACTGTAAAATACTAAAAGTGAATGTCAATTGACGTTTACTTTGTAATCCCATCCAAGGAGTCCTTACACGCTCAATCCTAGATACTCGTACTTTCAATCTGTAGGATTCACTGAGCAAATACTCGTTATATAATTTTGTTATATAAAGATATGGTTGAGAACTAAACATTCCTATTCATGGTTGTAGTAGTTAGAAGCACGTGTGTTTACGCGGCGTGACCTCCGCAGAGCGTGGAGTGATTGCAGATTGCAGACTGCAGACAGTAGAGTCTAGAGCTAGAGCCAGGTGGCAGTGTGACACTCGTGTTATCAGCAGCACGGTGCGTAGATAAGCCGTGCGCGTGAGAACACCAAACACTCCACATTCGCTACTGACACACTGATAACAGAGATAAGCCGTCCCGAGCGCCGCCGCACAGTCGCGCACACACTTGCCCGCACCTGCAGCCTCAAGTCACGAACTTTGCAGCTCTACTTAACTCATTGCTATCGTGTCTAATACTTACCTTGTACGTTGGAACAACCTTTTTAATGTTAAAATTACAAATCCTTTGGCAAATGTTAAATGCTATATTTACGATTGCCTATCATGAAGAAAGCGTTTGTCTAGGATTCTGCTAATAATATGTAGGCCTATATGCTAAAACTAACTCAATGCTTAGAATAAATCTAAGACGACTATAAGGCTCTGACAGTGACTGCATTAAAACTGCAATGCCGTTTTTCTAATTAGTTTATTGAAAATGTTACATATTTATTTAAAATTATAAGAATGATTATTGCAATTCTGTCTTACCATGTCCGCCATGCGTTCCTCCAGTCAGCTAACGCAACAACAATAGAACTGACTAGTTTATTTTGATTCAGGAGTTTGTTAAATTAGTTTGGACATCTCTACAATCAATAATTAGTCTTTCCGGTTATGCTACCGTGTCGAAGGTCGTCATTTAAAACAGCTCTTGCACGAACAAATAAATTACATTTTATGTCCTTTGTTCTGGAAGATAAATGGACAATTTTAAATAAAAATATTGTTTTATTTATTCAAAACTATTAAACTTTCACAATAGTAGTAATAACTGTCTCTACAGTAAACTATTGCTTCAAAATCCTTTTTTTTAGATTAGGTTAGGTTTGTTTTTCTAGGAGAACTTTAACTAACTTACTTTTAAGTTTTAACTAAGATCTTTTAGTTAACGTCAACTAGTTAACTTTTTAATACATTGCGTTGGTTTAATTTTATTCGTTGAAATTCCCAATAAATAAAACATTACATTTTAAACTTTTATTTTATCTTCTATTTAGTCTTAAAGAGGACATTAAATTTAATTTATTTGTTCGTGCAAGAGCTGTTCAAATTGACGTCCTTCGACATGGTAGCATAACCGAAAAAACTAATTATTGATTGTAGAGATGTCCAAACGAATTTAACAAATTCCTGAATCAAAATAAACTAGTCAGTTCCATTGTTGTTGCGTTAGCTGACTGGAGGAACGCATGGCGGACATGGGCCGGTAAGACATAAATTACAATAACTTTGTTGTTTCTCATTCGATTTTCAAAGTTTATACATTTTTAGAAAGGAGAATAAATACACTAAAAGTAATTGTCCTATAAGTTTGTTGTAAAAGTACTAGTATATGATTATTCAACTTTGAAAACTTTAAACGGCCGCCATAAAATTTGATACTAAACGGCATTTTAGATTTTGACCATGTTTATATGGTAAAATATTCTTCTTTTGACCAAGGAACATGTCCACAAAGTATGTGTAGAGAGTTCTGTATGATAAAGCATACTGGGAAAGTGAGCTAGCATTAGCTAGTACGAGCAAGAGCATTTTGAACACTAAACATTTCTATAGCATCATTTCAATGGTTACAACATAATAACAAACATAGAAATATAATAACAAAGGACTGTTGAATATCCTTTTGAAAGACTAAACTGAAGGATGGAAGTTAATCTAGCGAATAAACCATCAAGTTCTAAAAATACCGGAGGCGAAAAAGCGTAAAGATCGTATCTTTGAAGGGAAGACGTTTCAACCCTTTCATTTGCCACTTGGCCGTCTCCCCCAGCGGATTTCTTTCTAGTTGAAAAAATCCTGCAGGTGTAAGAAGACTAATGAATGTTCGTCGGCCTTTCAGGGGGTAAAAAATCAAACATGGTCGGTTCGTTATTGCTGCGTAGTTAGTTTGGGGTGGGCGGCGATCAGGTAGCTACCGGGGGTGATACGCATACCTCAGACAGAGATAGAGTGATGCGTACTGCCGTGAGAGTGAGGAGAAGGAGCCAGACGCATCCCTTGATTAGCATATTATAATCCTACCGGGCTTGAGAAACAGCTATTAAAGTGATAAGTGTGCTACAGTAGCGCTCGCAGCGGCCACAGCTACTGTCTACCAAGATTTGTGGAGGGTTTTATGGCAGTGCTCTTTGTGGAAAAGGAAGAGTTGGAGATAAATTAAGGTTGTGTTGTGAGAACGTATTTTGTAAATGTAACTGGTGGCCGCAGGCAGACAGGGCAGAACGGGGGTTGATAGCTAATGATGAAGTAATGAAGCTGAACTGTCTGCCGTGCTGGTGCTGGTAGTCTTCTCTTTCTCTACATACATACGGTGTTTTATTATTTCCACACCTTTCGATACGTGAACATTGTCATGTATAGTATCCATTATAATCATAACTACGAGTAGTCCGCAAATTGTAAACTGAAATTTAGACTGTCATAAAAATTAGTAATACTAGACAATTCTGAACATTTTACTGATTGTAATACATATATTTTAAAATCCGTCGTATCGTAAAGTTCTTTGACTGAGATAAACTGATGAACAGCTCAATATGCCCGTCCCAAACACATTTTTCAACAGTTGGTAAACAGGGGAGTATCAGCCACAACCTGCTGCGAGAGATGGTGACCACATTGGCACCCGAGTGAAAACAGATCCCCAAAGTTGCGAAAACACAGAAAATGCATAAGAGACTTCCGGCCCAGACCCGAGACCTGTCAACTGTCTGCCTGGGTCTCGTCATCCCGCCGCCAACACAGCACGTGCAACCTTGGTGTGCCATATGTTAGGGGTTTTATAAATAAACTAAAGACCAAAAAGTGAATGAGGGTTGTAGTTCTAAACAAATTATAATCTAAATACAAATGAAAGCACATAACTTGGTCCCAAATTCAACTTCAACTCATCACTGGTCACTGTGGCCTCAGGTTGCACTTACAGAGGTCTTCGAGGGTCCCAGCATGCAGGAAGTGTGGCCTGCATGATGAAACTGCTGAACACATTCTCTTCGACTGTCATGGTCTGGAGCAGGAAAGAACGGCTACTTTTGGTGAGATGACTAAGGGTGGTAAGTTAGCGGAAGAGGGACTTGTGAGAAGGATTTCGGAGTTCTTAGAGCTCTCAAATCGTTTTGAGTAGCATCTCTCTACACCAACACTAGGGGAGCGCAATAAGTCCTAAGGGCTGACGTGCATCAGGATCAGACCGCCCCTTCTCAATGTAATGTAGTCCCAAATTCAACTGCTGTTAACACGTACGTACCTTCTCAGTTCTTCTAAAAGAAAAGCTAAGTATCTTAAAATGATCAATCAAGAAAATATGAGTAGACCTGCAGTAGGTGTGGTCCCTTCATTCACATTTGCATACGTTCAAATTATGTATTTTTTTCGAAGCGCAATAGTTTCTAAATAGCTACATTATTTATGTGAGCCTTTTGCAAGAATGTCATTGTATGCAGAGGTTCTGAGATCATTAGTGATGGTCTCTAATTAATTTTGATTTTAACACGCTTTCATTGTGCTTTCATGCCAGATATTTAAAACAAGACAATCAAGTTTCAAATATCTATCTAATTATTAATCAATTTATTCGAAAGAGTTGATAACAGGTGAGCTTTAACTCATGCAATGACATACAAGTTTAACAATAGAATATACAAGAAGAACTCATAATTTTTGTACACACCTGGAATTCCTGAACTCTACAGGATGTGAATACCCATGCAAAAGAACCGAGAAGGATACTAAACGTATAGTGTCGGGCCTTCGTACACATTCTCATCTCGAGCAAACTGTAAAGCTCGTACAAGTCAGCATTCGTACCAAGTTGTCAGACCACTTGATGTTTACATTTAAATATAAATAGTTTGATAATTTTCCTACATGTAACAATCTCTAATCCTTGTTTTCGGTCTTTCCTTTTGTGGTTTTTAGAGTGCACAGTACCTGTCGGCCATTTTTTGTACCATAAGAACAATGTAAAATAAGAATTTTCTTGAGACACTTCACGCCCACAATTTTCATCAGATGTTTTTGAAATAAGTTTTATATGAAAGATAACAACGTACTGCAATGGTTCCGCTGACCACCTTTTTTTGAAAATGTTACTAGTTTATTCTTAAGAAAAGGAAATTCAAATACAAAGTAGCTTCACATTTTGGATTTATGTCATGGTCTTATAAATATAATTGAGACAATGAAAATTCGGCTCAGCGGAGTCACTAAAATATTTAATACATCTAAAACAAAGTTCATTTTATAAACATTTAATGATAACTGTAGGTGTGAAGTGTCCGAAGAAATGCATGTATTACATTGTTCTTATGGGACGAAATTCAATTGGTCACAGTCACTACTGCCCACTCTTAAATCTCCTGTTTATTACACATGATAATCTCCCTTGTGGGTTTAGCCTATAGTCACTAGCTAGATTATAAAAGTGGCCATTATCATGGAAGTGTGAGATGTTCTACGGTAGATTTCACAACTGGTCCATATAGACTTCACCTTCTCACACGTGCAGACCCTAATATGGCCCAGGCCATCATTGGACCAATTAACCACACCAGACGACCCCCCCCCCACCTACCCCGCGCCCTGTTTTACAATCCCCAACTCGTGTTTTAAAATCTGTTAATTAGACTGTTTCCCTTCTCCCAGATGTTCTTTATGGAAAACACGTTTGGGATCTTACCATTCCTTGGTGTGTGCACATTTTTGACCCACTAACATTGGGTTCCTAATTATGAGCGGTGCTTTTGAAGTGTCGGCTTTAACTTCTGAAGATATTACGAGCTTTGTAATTTTATGATCTAATAAACCAAATGGTGACTACATAACGATTTTGGTTGCACTGTTTTAAACAAGTTGATTGTTTTTAGTTGATTGTTCCGGTCTTCCGTTTTTATGGGAAAGAGTTTGACCGAAACTAACGTTTCAGCTGTAAAGTTTTGAAACACGAGTTACTTTTTGCAACAAAGGTATACCGGGTGGCCACGATAAAGTAAATCGGAACAAGACATACAAAATAAAAACACGAGCCGGTATCACAAGAAAAGTGATGTCGTAAAGTGATAAAGCGATTATCGTATACTCGTTATCATTATACAGGATGTGTCAATACTGAAACTCACAGGGTCAAAACTCGAGATTTGTAATGCAAAGGTGGGTCATATAGTTCAAAATTTTAAACAATTTTCGACATTTTCACAAAACAAACCTTTTGTCATTCTGCTCCCGAGCTTTAGACACATGTATGGGAGTTAATCGATCGGACCACGAGTATTCATTACATGCAGTTGTCACGTAGCAATGTAAAAAAATGAATAACAACAATACAACAGCTGGAAAACTCAATCAGCTGATATAACACAGCAGATAAAATATTTAAAAGTGCGCAATAACATAACCATGACAACTCGTTTTGCTTTCCCACGAAAGATATTCTTATTTTTGTTTGCTTTTTATGAGCTTTTTACCAAGTAGAAAAACTCTATTGGAATTTTGCTCTTAATTTAGGTACCAAGCAGGTCAAACGACCGCATAAAGTACTAAAATACAGGCGATCAAGGTTAAAATTGGTTTTTTGTTATAGCTCTTGTGCAAAATTGTGTAAGCAGAACTAAGCAGTGGCCACGTAGAACTAAATACATATATTATTGAACATACTTATAAACAAGCATGCTTTCTTTTTCATAGTTTTGATTTTAATGTCGATGTATTTCATATAACATTAAATATTATATTAGCACGAGAGATAATAATAATATTATTATAAATGTGATGTATACGGTCCATACAAATCAACAACTGGCCACATATGTTTATGGTTGATTAGTTGAATGCAGAAACAACACAGTTCGTAAAAATCTCTATAATGAGAGCCTATAAGGGAAAGCTAAGACCTCGTTTCCAGTAGTGGCTAATACAAATTTAATGGCTCATTATGTCTCTGATTATTGTCTTGATTATCTGTCTGACTCACTCTAGTCACATGCAGTTTACTCAGATAATAAAGATTAATAACTTTACTGACTTATTCTTTCTTCAATTCGATTTCCTTTCGGGTTTGATATGTTTTTTAGAGTACTGTATAACATTAATAATAATGATCCAACCATTATAAAAGTAGGATCTACATTTTAACAAGTATGTTTCAAACATCTCCTGAAAATTTCAAGTCTGTATCTACCATAACTTCTGAAAAATGGGTCATTTTTGGGTCATTCCACACAAAAAACCATAAAAACTACAGTAATGATGTACTGCTATATGTTTCACAGATCAATTTACATGTGCTCTATCGTTACGGGTTTATTTTATAGTTTTAGAGGGCCTCAGCTCGTAAAATAATCTTAGTTTTAAGTAAAATGTAAAAAATACATGTGGGTTTTATAAGAACACTTTACAAACAAGTAGGCAGTCATGTTTAAATGCAATTCATGCGTTTCAAGACTAAAATAATCTTAGTTTTAAGTAAAATGTAAAAAATACATGTGGGTTTTATAAGAACACTTTACAAACAAGTAGGCAGTCATGTTTAAATGCAATTCATGCGTTTCAAGACTCAAATTATTTTTCTGAGTGTAGGTAAACATAAGCGTATGTTTGCTAAATTTACGAAATTTCGGTGGTGATTATAGAGCACTAAAACACCAAAATGAATGTACCCAAAGGAAAAGGGCTGGTATATTTCAGATCATAAGAGATAGTTATCAGTTTCAATTGAGACTGTCCTTTCTTTTCTTGAAAATGCCATATAAAAAATATAAAAGTAGCACTTAATTAGAGCAGTCCTTTTTTTCGAGGGTTTAATCGGTTTCACTTGTTGACGTGTTTTAAAGGTAACAATTTATAGTCTCCCTCCAAAAAATATGGGATATGTTTTGTTCTCAAATTAAAACTTGTTAATTTGTAGCCATAAGCCGAGCACACGGCAGACACACGCTTAGCAGGTGGCACTGTGGGGTAGGCAAATATTTCCAGAGGGACACTCAATCCTACCCTTATCTGTGCTGAGGGTCGACACATGGCGCACTAACCTCCCCTGTTCCCACGCTCCTAGCCCACGTGTTTCACCAGCTGAGCTGCACGACACACGCGGTGGTGTAGGGTTGTCTACAGTCTACTCACTGTGTAAGCTACATGTACCTTGTCATGTACATGTGAGGTGCTCTCAGCCGAGCTGGAGTGTAGAGAGCGTGGCTTGCATGCGCTACCCTTGCGGCTCCGGTTACCCCTAACTGCCGGAGATACGGGCTAAACACTTGCACATTACAGTAGTTAGGGACGCCCGCTCTTCTTCCTACCTCTTTTTCAGGGCTGCTTTTTGTCGAGATTTGTATAAGAAAAGCTAGCGTGTGGTGAAGGGTGTTCGCAAGATCTCGACAAGCTCAACAAACAAAATCGTAAACTATAATATTATGCCTATTACAGTCATTTTCTATCGCTGCAAAACGCGATAACTTTTACATGTCTTGCATAAAAAATCAGACAATTTAAACCATTAGTCAATTACATACAACAATATAACAATCCCCAAAAAATTCTACTTGGGCCACTAAAAAAAGCATAAGCGTTTTACCTTTACAAATAACCTTCTGAATCCTTAAATTAGCCCTACTGGTTTGGAAGCAGCCCTGACACCACTGCTGTGCTCTAATCACGCTTGTTATCTCTGTCAGTGTCAGTGTCAGACAGGGGAGAAGCTGGGTGAAGGGGCGAAGGACGCCTCGAGCAGGTGCTGGTTGTATGTCTAGGTGACCTTGCCAATTTTTCGCCAACTAAGTCCTAACAAAGCCTCCTCAGTCCTCAGGCCTCGGCACACACGTCAAGCCTTCTTCATCAAATGCTCTTGATTGCCTCTCCGTTCCAAAGATAACATCAGACCGTACCCCGTCAGTCGGAGATCGCACAGATTTGTTTAGTTTTGTTAGTTTATCTCTGGTTATATCCAACAATTTAAAGTATGATGACTTTACTATTAACAATACTTGTGTGGATTTTTTCATTTTGAATTTTTATAATTATAGTGCTTTTTTGTATTGGTGATATTTTTAATTACAATTAAAGTATTGTAATACAGTTTTTGATGTGATAACATTAAACATTCACTGATAAAGCAAAGAATCCTTTGAGAGTAAATTCGCATACGTATATTATTGCTACTTTCTGTATACTTAAATATTTAACTAATCTCAAATTAGCTACCATATTTTGTATTATGTATCTAGGTTTAGTTTGACGTTTAAGTGGACATTTTTCAATGTTTATTAATGTAAACATTCCATTGATCATGCATGTTCTAAAATTTGCGATATAAAACCTTTGAACATTCTGATTTTCTAAAACGGTCCTACCATTTAAATATAAAAAATGTCAAACTCGGCAATTCTTCCCCTACCAAAAAACTATTTTGGGCAAAGTTAACTTAAGTATATTTGACACAGACACTCAACGAAGGTCGTATTTGGTTTATCATAGCCTAAGTTGTTTCGCTATTAAAGTTATTGTTCACAGAAAATTTGTAACTACATTTTTTTGTTGCTGTCATAATTGTGAAAATTATTTAATTACTGTACGCGACTGCGCAGGACTAAACTTGACATATGAGTGGTGGCTTATATAGTAACAAGTAATGTTGCCTTCTGTCAATGCGTGAGACGCGGATATTGCAATAATAGCTGAATAGCGTTTCGGGCCTGGTGTCAAATTGAGTTTTGCCAAACTAGTTCATGCCATTCAATTGGGAGACTAAGATTGGCTGACTGACTAGGGACTAGAATGGTAAAATTTGAATGAAAAAGAGAGAGTGAAAAATTGTATGTTTGAATAGGTGATCAATGTCAGAATGAAAGGCAAATTTTAGACAAAAAATCACTGATGTTCATGCTATAAAATATTTATTTATATATTAGGCAGATTTTAAAACTGTCTATGAACGAGTTATTGTCACTTTTATACGCAGATAAATGTTTAACCATTGCAATTTGCACTTATTGGAAAAGATATTTCATACAAAACTTTATGTATTTCGTTATATATTATTACCGACTAAAAGGCTGCGTTGTGTGGTGTTTAACGGCCTTGACCAGCTGTGGGACATGTAAACACATTCCAGAGTGCAAGGTGTGACAAGAGAGCAGACCACCCTTCCGTCTCCAGCCAGGCAAGTGTGTGTGTGTGTGTGTGTGTGTGTGTGTGGTGCCACTTGTCTACTCTACGTATACACACTGACCCAGGTCACAGGTGACCACCCTTGCCTTACCAACAAACAGTCCACACAGGAACAACAACATACCAGCGGACATCTGGCATCTTCTTCGCTGAGGATCTCCAAGTGGTCTCATGCAGGGAAGTGCCTGCCACTTTGCAAATGCATGTTTTAGTTTGGAAAAGATTTATTTCAAGCATTTATAAGTAGGTCTAAATATGCATTTAATAGTGAATATGGCATACATTTTTATTGAGTGTAGACATGTTAGAAAACCTACACCAAAAATAATAAAAAAATAACTTCAATGCATTTATAACTGAACATGCATTTAATATTGAATATGGCATGGTATTTAATACAGACCTGTTAGTAAACCTATTACAGAGTAAATCCGAAAGTACCCACGTTCACTATAAATACGAAAGATGGAAAATCCAATTGAGTCGACCCAATTTCCCACCATGTGTCTACATACTTAAAGACGGCAAGTCTAAATTCTAATTCACATCGTAGTTAAGTTGAAAATATCATATTCCATTGATTAAACTATCACATTTTGCTTTCCTACATTTAACAAAAACTTAAATTAACGGAAACTTAACGTCAATTTTTAATCGAACTATCGTGTGGCCAACATGCGGTCCGAATTTATTCTTCGTTTGTTCAAATCAAATGGTCAGTGACCTACCCGCATGTGTGTCTGGGTTTGCCGATTTGGTTTAGATTTAAGGAGCCAGTGTCCTGGACAGATTGATCATTGTCACATCACATACGGGCGTCTCTGACTCCAGCCATGCCCGTCGCTCGTGTCCAACACTCACCTGATGATGGATAACGGGCCGTCCTAGCCATTAGGAACCCGCTGTGGGTAGCGTGCATACATACGATGGAACAGTCTAGATTGTCTCTAAAGGTTCGACAAAAAAATTATACAAGATATAGAAGATAACAGTTAACTACGAAAATGAATTGCGTTTTAAATGTGTGATTACAACTTGCAACGTGTAAATATGCAACATATATGCTCAGCGTAGTAATCCACAATACAATTTGAACAGCATTTGTTAATAAGTTAGCCAACATAAAGAAAAAACCAAAGGGTTTAAATTGGCATCCGCAATCTAATATTGAACGAAAGTCTAATTTTTAATAGCTTTAAGGAAAAGCTTTACGTTCAAACAGTTGCCATCTAATTTGAACTGTGAAAATATTCATTCGTTTCCCCTCAAAATAAAATATTGTCAATCTAAAATAATAGCAAGGTACAAACTACACCAGAAGTGCAGCCGTTTTGGACCCGTTTGCGACCACTCTACAGGTCGCATTTTTGCCCAATTCTCACGAAATTGTGTACAAATATTCCTTGAGCAAATATATCCAGATGCTATTCATGAAGACCAAGTTTGCATTTTATTATATAATATAATTTTAAATTAAACACTGAAAATGCAAACAAATGTGTGTAATAACACTACATGTTTCGACTATATTAAGGTCATTATCAAGTGTCAAGAATAAGCACAATAACTACACAATTTGAAACGATCAATTAAATTTATTGTTTGACACATAACGTTGACAATCACTCAAATTTAAAAATGTCCATGATTCGTTTTTAAAGGGTTAGCTCGGTAGACTATGATAAAAAGACGAGTCACAAGATATGTGTTTTTGACAGGCAGCCAAGAATATATCCTTATCTGGGTAACAATGTTTCAATGTTTTCATTGTATAAACATAAGACATCAGTTGCCTATCGCCACAGCTCATTGACTGTGCTAAATCACTTGCTCATATAAGTGGATTTGTTGTAATTACGTGGTCAATATACCCATAAATCCTTACCTAAAATCCATACCTAAAATCATGATTTATTCCTCATAATAAATCACCTTCTCAGTTTAGTCGTCGGTTAGTTTATCCAAATAAGACGGACAGGTGTCAGCTGAACTATTGATAGGTTTTCCGTTTTCGCCAACATGAGTGTGGCTTTTTGTGTCTGTTTTTTTTCGTTACGTGAGATTTTCGAATAACGTAGTGTTCTTCTTGTCTTACCAATGGCGTTGCCTCCAAGCCTAACGTGATTAATTCGTAATTATTATGTAAACTATTTTAAATAAAGTCAGGTAGCCATAAATATAAAGGGACGTTTTGATCCAAATTATTTCTATATGTCGATAGTAGTTGAAAATTGGAACACACCACTTAGGCCTACATACCTGAACTACTGGGACTATTTAAGTAATGAAACAAATGAAAGTTTACCCAAACGACATCCACCTATGCTTAAAATTTGGTATTAAACATTGTTAGTAAAAGTATATTTCCTGCTATTTTCTAAATCGTTAATTAAAATCAAACCAAATAAAATCGCCATGTATTTTTTTAATTATTTATGTAGGTAGTTTTGATACCTAATACAGAATATTTCATCACTAGGTCCTAAAGTGACATTTTTCGACATGACCGAGGGTCAAAAAGACACTTTAGGGCCGAGTGATGAACGATACTTTTTGTCATTATGGGAATAATAATAAGAAATAAATGTCCGTAAATGTTTTAATAATATAAAATGGAATTATGCCTAATTATGTAAACATTGTTTTGAACTTAGCAGTAATACTGAAAAAGATTATGTTGTAAAATTTGAAGGGTGAAACAGCTGTTACACTGAACTTTAAACAAATGTATTTGTTTATTTTTAGTTAATCGTCTTTTGTTTACAAAACAATATGTGTAAAACCAAATAAAATTTAAAATATATTAACTCGTTACATGTACACCCTAGAAAAATGGATAAATGTTTTGAAAATGGTTAAGAGTTTTCTAATGCAAAGTTAAACTGAACATACATACGTAAAATAAACCACAAAAGATCATACGTAGTTTAAATTTAAAACAAACACGATTTTTTCTCCCTAGATCCGGGGTAAAATGTTTCATCAAAACAATACTTTATTATTATCTGGGTGAAAAAGTGACACTTTAGCTCTGTTAATACATGTGTCTAAAGCAGCTGTTTTCAGAACAGAATGACAAAACATTATTTTAAGTATTGTATAATTGTTCCTAGTTTACAGCTAAACTGAGCTTCAAAATATTAGTATATAAAATCTTTAACCGAGTATAATTCAAAATATTACTTAATGAGCCGTTCAGATATGAAAGAATTCAAAAACACAACATCAACATATATTTTATTGGACAAAATCAGTTTAAAAAATACTTTGTTAAAACAAGAATCTTTCTCACTTTCAGGGTTCATTAACTAAGAACTAAAATATTAAGGCTGAAACATTTAATTTTTAACTTGCCGGTGTTTTTGTTACTCGTTTTTAAATAGTTTTCAAAAAACACTGGTTTTTCTTATCTCAATGTTTCGAAATGAGTTTTAGAGTGTTTTTCACTGCAGTACTTTGCAATTGTTTGTATTGATAAGACACAATCTGAATTGATAATACGAATTAACCAAACACAAGACAACTTAGTAATTTTTTCAAAGGCAGAAGCTGCTCAATATGAAAACAATAACGAAAAATAGTTTTAAACATCAAAACGTATTTATAATTTTGGTATTTGATATTTAACATTAGTTTTTATTAACTTTGTAGGAATTCAATCACCCCAATAATATTTTGGTTTATTTGGTGAGATCTTTCACATGAAATGCTTCCACATCGGACCATACCATAAACTGCAATTAGGTGGGGGAGGAGATGCAAGAATGATCTTCAACCATGTGTCAATAAATTGCAGTACCATCAGGGTAATAAAATAGCCGTGTTGTAATTAAGTACATTTTTATTAACTTTCTTAACCCAAAATCAAGTTACAATTATAGGATACAGTATAAATTATACTGATATAAAAAATACGGATATAAAAATATATGAACAAAATACCTTAGTAAGTTAGGCACTAATTAGGCAAAACATATTTACAAATAATAAACTTCAGATGGAAGACACTGGATTTTTGCCATTATAACCTCTTATAATTACATCACAGAAATTAAACCTATTATAAACTATTCATTTGAAAAACATAAAATAATGTACATGGAGTACAGTCTCAATATAAAATTAAAGTCCTTGTGCGTCGGGGCCAGGCTATCTGTATACTTGACACAGTAGCTACTAACACTAGTAATAACATACAAGAATACAATAACCTAAATAAAAACTAATATTTATATACAGTGGCAAGATTGTGGCAAGCTGTATGTAGTTAACAAGAAGTAATATTGTTTACATTATTCAACAAACAAAGAGTTATTAGAGATTTTGTGTTTTACTGGAAGTTTGGCGGTATAATTGTACACTGGTGTGGTATACAAAACAGCTGGTTTTGACTCAATGATAAAAATTACAAGTTTAGGCGTATACTGTTAATAATTCATTTAAAGCCCGAAACTCATCTAATTTTTTATCTAAGCAGAAAAAGTTTTAAAAAATTCACAGGAAGAATCTATTAAAATATTATTGTTACTTTTGATGTTTGAATGAAACCGTAGCAGTCCATGTTTATATATAAGCCTATTTTCTATTATTTACAATTTTGCCTACATACTTAAAGAAACAAATGTACAAAAGTAGTTCAAATCTACCAAAAACTAAGTCACTGGGATAAATCGTCCGATAAATGAATATAAAATTAATACAATCTTTATAACTTAACTAAGAAAGACATTGGGTACTTAAATATATGATATTTTTTGTACTAACATAACAAGTTAAATTTAATTATGAACCTAAAGTATTGAAATAATATAAAATTGCTGGATTTATATAAAAATTGAGTTAACCGCATCTAAATTAGATTGTGATTTTACTTAACTATAGGCTGCCAACAAAAATTTTACAAAAATATGTAACTAAACAATGGGTAAAATAAATTGTATTGTTTTCAAACGCTTCCTCTTAAAACTGTTAGAGAAATTCAGAGCTGTTGCAAGTATTGAACTTAGTGAATTAATCATTAACTACCCTGCATTGCCAAAAATAATTGAAAAAGATAACATTATTTCCTATATAAACGGAAAAATCTGTATAACATAGATATGTTGAGCAATATTCTGTACATGCGATGAATAATAAATTCATTTTAGTTTAAGTAGATCACCGCAAAGGTGTTGTTCAAACTACAGTAGAGTATATACAATTGAACAGCTTTTTAATAAAAACATACAAATAAGTTTTGATTTAACGCTTACACCTATAAATCACAGTAAAATTGGCACATTAGATTCCAGTTTATTTACACATGCGGCCTTTCCGGGCACAGTTAAGTACCGAACCTAAATATAAACTAAACTACGATTCCTAACCTAAAAGCGTCATATCGAGCAGTCTTAACAACTTAGAGATCATTGCTGGGATTTGCCAAAAGATGGAGGAGGAGTATTTTCATCAGACGATAACTCATCTTCACTCATCAAGGAAAAAGAAGAGCAGTCCGTTGACAACGAAGTTGAAGATTTACTAAGAAGAGAACTAGTATTTGAGTTAGAAGAAGATGAAAATTGAGGTACTTTCAAGCAAGGGTTAGAGTTACTATTGATGTTTCTGCTAGCGACTGGAGCCTCGCTCATGGCAGTCGCCTCTGGCTTCTGCAGGCCGGAGAGACGCATGGCTGCCAACCTGCGCTCGTTGTCCAGGTTCTCGTTGATGGCGTTGGAATCGGACTCGTCGAAGGGTTTGCGACACAAGGGCATCAGGTCCTCCAGGGCGTGCCAGTATCTGTTCAGGTTGATGCGAGCAGAGGAGGCCAGCCTGCGGGGCAACTTGGGCTTCATGGGCTGCAACAGACAACATGCACTGTTAGCTTGGGGATTTTAGGATTTTCATTAATCTCGTATATAAAGAAATGTTGGATTATTACACCGTATAAAAGCATTTGTTCTGCTAACTGCAATGAAGTTTGGAAAATTATAGAATATGTTTAATAATTTAAGAGAAGTACCAGTTTGAAAATTTTAGTTGGAATAGTAAGAGAAATTTTAAAATATCCATGACTGTGTGCATCATTACGATTTGCCTACAAAATAATGTATTTATTACACGTGGTCTTCAAAACAAAAACCGTTAAAATATGTTTGTCAGAATGTGGGGTGTGTGGTGGATTATATTTTTAAATAGCTAATAGGTTAAAGTGCAATTAACTTATGGTTATATAACTTATATCAAACCAGACATTTTCTTTTAAGTAATTTTACTAAACACTAAGAAATTACTGACATTCATTTTTATTTTCAATTAACTTTCAACTTGTGGTAAAATTTGAAATCATGCTGTTGTGCTAACAGGTTGATAGGGTGTAGTTGTGTGCAAATGTAGTTGAACAAGTGCAGTGGTAAAACGTAGGGGGAGGGAGCGACATGCATGAACAAAGGTGTCTAGGCGCGGGGTGTGCTGTGCTGGGGTGGTGTTGGAGGGGAGGCACCCTCCCGCCAAATACACCTGACTCGAATAGACAACAAAGAGACTGTTAGCTAGGCCATCTGTGTAAAAGCACTGTTGGTAGATAGCTTTGATTTGGATTTAATCTAGAATAGTAACATTCACTAAGGAAACACTGGTTTTACAACAAAAGTTACAAGTTCCTACTTCCTTCCAAACTTCTCTATTTTTATTTATTTGAAAACTATAAAGCCATTTTAAGCGAGTTTCAAACGGTAACTAGGTATAAATGGTACAAACCGATAAAATCAACTTATAAGCAAAACAGTTAGTTTAATTGAATTACTTAAGTGACCTTTAACTAAACCAATAAATCAGATCATACAAAATAACTAATAATACTGTTCTCCAGTCCTCAGAACCTAACCATTCAACCATAGGCCTCTACTGAGTTAAATATTGATTCAAAATTAACAATGCGTTTATATAAATGTAAGCTGGGTACATAATGCATCAATGTACTTCGAGAAGCAGTTTTCCCTTAAATTTCTCCTCAGATATCTTTACTTTGACAAATTCGATAGGTTTATGTTTAATTTCAGTATTTGAATAGAATATGAACACATTTCCCATGTATTAAAAGGAAATACTTGTCGTACAGTAATACAGTAAACATGACATTGTTAATGTTATAGCACAAGTTGGGTAGGCGAGCTTTGTTTCAAAATTTCTGTAAAGCTAGATACACATGTATAACTTTCTTATAATAATAATGTTATGAACAAATACGATCATACTGAATCTATAAGTTAGTATAAGTATATATCAAATAACTATTCTTTTGTTTTTAAGTGTGGTGTGGGCTAGCCGAACGAGACCAGTAAAACCGGTTTGGAGCCTGCCACGACCGAGGCATCGGACCGCAGCAAGAAGACCATGACAAAACAACTGAACCAAAACTCGCCAATAACTACACACCGTTCACCTAGAGTGCAATTAGACAAGACAAGCAGCATAGTGAGATTGAGGTTATGTTTACCTGAGTCAGCTGATGAGAAGGCATGATGGGGGTGGGGACAGGGCACGGCAGCGGTGGCAGACTGCAGCTCTCGGTGTAACACATGGTCAGGAGGTTGAAGCGGTTCTGGCGCTGTGCCCACAGTGCTTGCCGGTTTTATACGGCGTGTGCGCGCGCTCGCGCCTAGCCGCCTAGCAACACCCCCACACGCGCCAAAATCTCTGTTTTGCTTTGCTTTACTAAGTACCTTCCATTGGGCGCGCCGCCCGCAAGTCTCGGGTTTCGGACCTCAGGTTTACCTGGTCTGAACCCTTTCATACGTTCTTTTGTAGATGTGACAATAAGAACTGGTTCCGCGAAATAGCAGACAAACCGAAAGTACTAATGAAACCATTATGAATTTTGAGTCGAAGAAAAAGGTTTACTAGTTCTCTTCGTTCCTATAACCACGAAAAAGCAACAATATTAGTATAAACTCGGAAGCGTTTTGATATTTTCCAACACAAATATAATGTAAATAAGGCTTAGACAAATACATTAGTAATTGTAAAATATAGAGTAAAAAGAGTGAAATGATGTAAATTTTTACTACAGCAAAATTCTTCAGTCGATAACCAAATTCATCAATCCATAACTAGGCAATTGCAATAATTGATGTAGTTGTTATATATTTAAATAATGGTCAAGACACCAATTTGAGAGTTCGCAGTTAGTGTGGCCATAAACGTGTAAGAACAACGTTAAACATGAATTTTCTTGAGACACTTCACGCCTACAGTTTTCAACCAATTTTTGTGAAATAAACTTGGTTTTAAAGTGCATTCAATGTTTTAGTGGCTCCTCTGAGCCGATTGTCCATATTCTCATTTATAAAACCGTGACATAAATCCAAAATCTGAGGAAATGTTGTATTGATTTTCTTGTTTTTACTAGTAAACTCAACGAGGTAAACTACTATAGAGGAAACGTGGTGTCCTCCTGGGACAAAACAAAATGGACGATTAGACTCTTAGGTAAACTAGAGGTTCTAAGTGACTTCCACGCGCGGGTGAAGTGAAGACGTTAGCTTTTCAGCTGAATAGTGAATATCTTTACCCGTGTGTCTAGCACGTGTAATAAGAGTCAGACAAAAACTGTGTTAATGTTGTAATCGAGCTTTTGAAAGCTTCAGACAAACATACTTATAAAAGGGTTGGATAGTTTTAAATTGAAAATGACATTAGGCTGTCTAGCTAGAGTTAAGATGAATTGGAACAGACAAACTTATATCAAAACGAAAAATTATTTAGTAAATACTAATTTGTTCAAAGCTGTATAGTGTGCCAATATTGAAAGACTGAACTGTTTAGCTGTGAACATAACTGCAAGATCAAAGTGAACATTACTTTACTTAATGAATATTGTTAAGCAAAATTTTACGCTCTAACAACTTAAGTCTGTGTAATTTTTATTGTCGATCACACAATTTTATTTTGTATCTGAAAACATACACTTAAATGGAGAAACCCCAACATATATCAGCTTATGCACTAATTAAATAATACCTTACGATATAAATAAATTATAAATAAGTAAAAAACTATTAGGGCAAATACATTTTTACAAGAGTGCTTGTAAAATACTTCTAGCTTTTTATAACGGTGTATAGGAACTCCGAGTTTTAATATTTTATCTCAGTTTCAAAAGATTCCCTTTCATCTTCAAGATGATTTTTCTATACCCACTAGTAAGGATACAAACAAGTCTGATGTCATGGCTAAATATATTCGGATGTCATACAAAAAGGTTATTGTTTCACTTTGTAAATTTCCTATTTATTGGTTAAGGGTTTAAAGGCTAAGCAATTATTTGCAACACAATTCCACTGTCTTCTGCCTAAAAAGACAAACGTTCAAGGCTTCAAGCACACTGCCATGCTGTGTTTCCCATTCCCTGATTCTAGTATCATGGGGGTGAATGTGAATGTCAGTTACTCTTATTATAATAGTATTACATTTGTATTTGAAAAAGAGACACTTCTAGAAAATGTAGAGGCAAAATAGTGTTGACAGTTTCAGGTATTTGTAATAGTTCGAATTGCTTGTTTTTGAAGATTAAAAGTTTTGGAATGATTTGCGTTTGTGAAGTCTCCCCAGCCCGTTAGATAGGTGTGGGTTATACAGGGTCAGGCAAAAGTGTGGAAACGCCTTTATAACCTTTTAACCAGTTTTTTCAGCGCAACGGAAATCAGTACATTTTATTAGAGGAAACAAAAGTACCTTTTAATGCATACTGACACTTTGTCCCAGTTTTCAAAATGGGGATTTGGGGGTAGCCCCATAATTTTCATAGGGAAGCCCCATCAAGTGACACCTCATTTTGAAGGTCTTAGAAAATGTCGATGAATGCCGATAACTAGACGTCTCTATCGTCCAAATACTGCTCAACTCAGATACTGATGACGGCATATTATGGGCTGATCTACACACCTCCTACGGTTCAGTAGCGTTGGAGGGAGGTTTAGCGTTTGTGCTCTAACACAAATTTTTCCAGAATTTTTATTCTTCAAAAACAGGCTGTGCGAACAATCGCAAAACTGCAAAGTAGAGAGTCGTGCAGACCAGCGTTCGGAAGTTTAAAACTGTTGACACTATCCTGTCTCTATATTTGGAACCTGTCTTTTATAGTAGGAAAATGCACTCGTAAGAGGTATAGATGTACACTCACGAAACTAGAGGCAGAACTACCGAACTGGAAGACACAGAACGGTAGCTCATGAACGTTTGCCTTCACAAGCAGGAGTTTATTTATTCAACAAACTTCCAAATTCGATTAAGTGTTCCAATGCCGAAGGCATTTAAAGCTCGTCTTAAGCAATTTTTGATCGCAGAAGCATTTTATAGTTCAGACGAGTTTATGACACATGATTGGGAGACCGTGTGAACATACAGACATACGGGTGCCAGACGGGTGAAATTCGAGTGAATGAGACTGTAGGAGTGTAACTTATGTATGTTTGAATGTGATCTAGATTTGTGTGATATTAAAATTTTAGCTAATTATTATTGTGACGATTGAGATATATGTGTTGTAACTTATTTATTCCATAAAACATTTATTTATTTATCTTAACCCAGAAAGAAATGGTCCATTTTAAGTTACACAGATTTTTATTACGCGAAAGTGTGGAAACGCCTTTATAACCTTTTAGCAAGTTTTTCAGCGTAACCAAACTTGGTACATATTATTAAAGTTATCAAAAGTAGCTTTTTATGTATACTCACACGTAGCCCCAGTTTTCAAAATGGGTGCTTGGGGGGTGGGTAGACTTAAAACTCTGTGTAACTTAAAATCGACACCATTTCTTTCTGGGTTAAGCTAGAGACTTCTAATGATCAACATTCATCAATGTTTTCTAAGACCTTCAAAATGAGGTGTCACTCGATAAGGCTTGCCTATGAAAACCATAAGCACCCCCAATCAAATCCATTTTAAAACTGGGGTAAAGTTAGTATGCATTAAAAGGTAAATTTTTGTTGAAAAAACTGGTTAAAAGTTATAAAGGCGTTTCCAAATCTCTTTTGCCTGACCCCAGAGTCCACACCTATCTGTGAAGCCTGGCGGAGCTTACAACCACTTAGTATCTGGACATCAGTGCCCACAAAATTTTGACAGTTTCCAAATTATAACAGGCTTGAGAAAACGTGGTCTGCGTGACTGTTCCAAGTCAACCCTGATGAAAGACTATTCCAAGGATTTTTAGTAGACCTATTCGATCTAAGTTTCATCTATTTGACGGTGGTACTGTTTTAGTCTTTACCTGCAAGTCAAACTGTATGAAGTTATAATTTGTTAAATCTCTTTTGCGGTTGAGCTTGTTGAAATGTTGCATTGCGCTGTTGAGCTAAATGAAGGTAATAGGTTCTGAGTTATTAGTGATCAATGTTGTAGATTTCGAGTTTTATTTTTATGTAATAACTGTTAAAAACAAATTTGTTAAAATTTAATAATGTTGTACAGAATCTTGAGATGGATGGACGTTCGGTAGGCAAAATGTTTCAAGATCATCTTGAATTAAAAGAAATGTACTCATATTCATCTGCAATACTCAACCTCTGTGTACTCTGTGTACTCCAACCTAAAAATAAATACTTCAATAGTTTTACTTGAAACGAAATGCAAAGTAGTTTTTTAAAAGACACCCTGGAGACTATTCCTCTTTCTACTTACTTACTACCTGATAGGTTAGTCAAATTAGCAAAGTTAGAGGGAGTTTAGGTACAAGTCCTAATTTTTTTGATCTTTTATGTTTTCGAGGTCGCTGAACACGAATTTGAGGTTTGCTGACAGATATTTTTGCCGGAACATTGTTTTGAAAACAGTGAACATTTTGTACTTGTTTTAGTTTTTGGCCTAAATTCTAAAAATATGCATTTTATCGAAAAATGCCCAATATTAAATTAAACATTACCACAAAGTTTTATTTATGTTCTTTTTTCTCCGGCCAATATTTACGCCGCTAGACATATGGAAACCCTGCAGAATTTTCAATTATTGAAAATACGCCATACTTGTTTTTTATCCGGCTTTCATGGAACAAGCCGTGTTACAATAATTTTGACTATTTATAAGCAATTTTTACAGGTTGGACATGAAACTTTATTTTATAAATATATAATATAGTATATATTCCATAAGTCGTTGACCGACATGCATTCAATGAAATGCATGACCTAACTGACTTATAACACCTGTAGTTATATCGTGATCAAATCGAGAACAAAACGACGTGTAGTATAAAACAACCAGATTAGTTTTGTCTACTCAATACAATTTTTATTTGGAAAACATTGAACTCAATAAAATACACTTAAAATACTTGTCTAGCACAAGCTTTACCTATATTTGACTTAATTGGTAGAGAATAATTATTAGAACAAATTAGTGAATTTGTACAATTATAAGTATATATATATTATTAAATTGTTTTTATATATTATTGTAAGATCAGTTATTTCATACATACATAAGCAGTATATTAAAAAGAGTAAATATGTCAATGATAAAATAATCTCTTGATGCAGAAGGTTGTCATTGTCTTAATATTGAGAACGTTAGTTTGAACGTTGACCTTGTTTGAGTACTCTGTTTGAGTTCCGTCTACTTTCCATGCTGCCAAGACCTCCACGGTAGGAAACTTAGAGCGTGAAGAGGTCTTGGCAGCATAGGAAGACGAGGAACACCAGGGTACTCAAACAGGGTGTCCAGCGTTCAGAAACAACTTTCCGCATAATTTCGTATTTACCCGTATATTGAAAATGTTCGTATAATCCCGGTTTTCCTGAATTTCGTATGTTTAACACCCTGCCAAAGCTATGTGAAAATACTTAAATATTCACCTAATATTCCAACACTTGTTTTTAAATTTTTCTTTACTTATATAAATTCACCACATTCTCTAATATGTTATATTTCTTAGTGCAACTATTTCCATAATATTTATTCTTTTCATAAGTATTTCCATCTCTGGTCCACCTTCAAAGAAAGGGCTCTATTTGTTCTAATTATTTCTACCATTAAAGTCAAATATAGGTAAAGCTTGTGCTAGACAGAGTATTTTAAGTGTATTTTATTGAGTTCAATGTTTTCCAAATAAAATTGTATTGAGTAGACAAAACTAATCTGACATTGTTTTTACTACTACGTCGTTTTGTTCTCGATTTGATCCCTACGATATATTCACAGTGGCATTGTCAGTTGACAGTCATGCATTTCATTGAATGCATGTCGGTCAACTGACTTATGGGCCACCCTGTATATTATAGTATAGAATAAAAGTTTAATGTCCAACCTGTAAAAATTGCTTATAAATAGTCAAAATTATTGTAACACGGCTTGTTTCCATAAGCCGGATAAAGCAAAGTATGGCGTATTTTCAATAATTGAAAATTCTGCAGGGTTTCCATGTGCTCTAGCGGCGTAATATTGCCGTGTCAAATATAAAACTTGTGGTAAATTTTCTTACCTTTAATTTAATATTGGGCACATTTTTCGATAAAATGCATATTTACTAAGATTTAGGCCAAAAACTAAAACAAGTACAAAATTTTCACTGTTTTTGCCAAAAAAAACAATGTTCCGGCCAAAATATCTGTCAGCAAACCTCAAATTCGTGTTCAGCGACCTCGAAAACATAAAGATCAAAAAGAATTAGGACTGTACCTAAACTTTCCTCTAACTGCCCTTTTTTGCTAATTTGACTAAGCCTATGATAGTAAGTTGTTTTTGTGGTTCTCTGTTATCATTGTTGTCGTTTTACCAATGCGAGATTATTACGTGCTGGGTGCCCTGAAATGGCAAAATTACACTATCAAAGCGTAAGTGTTAGTATAATAGGTGGTGATTTAAAATAAGGCGCCAAATTTCAGAGGGTTCCTTTATGCAAAACAATGGCAACTGCAAACATGGTCCTAAAATTATTCGTTACCCAGGTAGCTGCCATTTGTATTTTTACTTTAAAATTTATATTCCAGAACGGTTTGACCGATAGAATTCAAACTTGGTATGATTTATGTGTCAAGGTCAGTTTAAGACAAAATAATCATGTCATAAAATCTTACAGAAAACAAAATGGCGCGGCTGTTTAAAGTTTTCAAATGTTAAAATACCCGCCAAAATGGCGCGTATTGGGGGTTTGTTAACATATATCTGAAGTCTTCTTTATACTTGTGAAGTTATGAATTGTAAAGAAGACTTCCAAACATATGTTAACAAACTAAGAGATCCAAATATACTGAACATCACCCATTCAAACAACATGAATCCAATATTTGAAATTATACATGATATGAAAACAGCAAACTTGTTCAAGAAATCATATGTGTCTTTGAAAATATCTCGTTACCAGATGTATCTATTTATTTTGATTTTATACTTTTATTTTTTTAGTTCTAGGCTCCATGTTATACGAGTATTTTATTTGTACCTATATGTTCTCTATTAAAGTAACAGCTTTTGTTTTTTCTATTGAATCCTATTGAAATAAAGGTAGCGGGGGCTTATGTCGAAAAGTCTTAGTTGTATGTAACAAAGCATGTTAACTCTTCACACATTTGTTTTTTTACTTAATGCACGTCCTTCGTATCATTGACTTTCCATCTTACATTCTTACATAAATAAAATGTATGAAACTAAATCGTGATGAGATTAACAAAGAATCACGTGATTGTTTAAATTATTCAATTATTCAAACTGTTCAGCGATGTGTATCCAGCTGGAAAGTTGTCGGGATCGCCCTCGCCATTATGGAGGGAGGGGGAGAAAGAGACCGTTGAGGGATACGGGACAAGGTCTACAGTCTAGGGGTTGATGGGGTGACCTTGTTTTTATGCACACAACAGGTGCACCTGTTCCTAGCAGGGCGTTTGGCACCTGTATTGTCCAATAACAATAGGAATAACTACCCTGTCTAAGATATCACAGGAGTTTCTTTGTGCACTACTTAGGATGACCGTGAAGAGGACAAAAGCTGCAGGGATAAAATAATGGCAGTATAATTAAAAAGTTCACAAATCATTGTCTTTAGTATTTGGAAAACATCGTTCAGGCAAGGGCTACTTTTAGTATAATACTATTAAAATTTAACGAATGGTGTTTGAATCACTTTTATCATTAGATCGAGTTTCATTATGTACAAACATAGTATAGTATATCTAGACATACTCCAGACGTACCAGACTATGTTTTGTGTATACACTTGATAATGGGTCATCCCTGTTCATCGTGATTAAAATTTGATTCAGGGTATCATCGTTAACTTTTTAATATAGTATCATTGTCTTTAGATATTTTAATTTAAAGCTGGTTAGTTTTAAGTACTTATTTTGCGTACAATGATGAACCCACTGGACCATTACTATAATTCAGTTTATTTTTAAAAGACAATCCGGTAGTTAGGTACATATATTTAAAAGTATGTATTTACCTTTAAGTAATTTCATTGGTCATCAATAGGTTTACCTAATTACTACTCGGAAAAATAAGTAGTTGACACAACCAAAAATAGTAAATGTTACCAAAATATTATTTATTTAAACTACTATATAGGACCCAAGAAGAGTGTTGTCAATATCACCCAAATATTTGTCAAGTTGTGTTGTGCCTTACTAACAAAACAATTCACACAATACAACAACAAAAGTGTTTTTGTTAAAACACTTTTTGTTAGTTAAACATTATTAAATTATTCAGTTCTACGAAGTGCCTTATAGTAGATTAGGTGGGATCAAGTAGTGCAACTTGTTTTGCAGTGTTACGGGTGTTATACTGTTTGTGTGGTATTTTATGAGTCTTTTCGATTTAATTGTTTCAGCTAATTCATATTAGCCTTATGTATTAACATATAAAAAAACAAATTTCAAGTAACCTGTGTGGTGTTTGACTGGTTCAATGTTGTTTAGCCTAAAATTTTCCAAAATGTCCCTTTCCATTTTGTGGTCTTGTATTAAAACGATTTTCTGTTTTACACAAAATCAATTTCCATAAAGATTACTTTATTTTGTTTAAACGCTAAATAACTAATTTTTTACTAAAGAAATTTGAAGACAAAATATGTGAACCGAACCAGAACACATGGTGGGTCAGATGGTGTAGTAAATTTCTATAAAGAAAAATACTCGTGTAAGTATTTCATAATTTATCCATGATGACCAATATAAACAGGTTGAAACCATTTAACCTTTAAATGACGATGCTGGATTTTAGCTTGGTATTTTTTTATGAAGCTTTATAATATTTGGTTTACATTTAACGAAACCCAAAGAATATCAGGAGCTCTCTCCTGCACGTACCTTAGGGCCGGGACAGTTTCATCGGTCTCAAAATTAAATCAATTATAACCCTCGAAACCAAAACTGCCTTCTTCGCACCTGGGTTATATTTACGAGGTGTTGGCTGCGCCAATTTATTTTCTTCCCGCTGAAAATATACAATTTAGTGAGAGCAAACAAAGCTAAAAACCCCCATTTAACGAGTCAATCTGCACATCCAGATGTTCGTTCTCAAATCACTAAAGCTCAGCACAAGAAATTAATAACCACGGTCCACAGATAATTACGAGTTTGTCAGTTCCCACGAAACGAGTTTACCTCACTGCTTATTTTCACACTGCAGGTGCATTTTGGGTAATTGAGTTTTCAAGAGATTCGCAATCTCCAAAATAATTGGTGCCCCGGGTTTAGGGCCATGCGGGCTCGTATTTAAATATTATAAGCATCTCTGTGCTGGTCGCGGCTAAATGTGTATGCAAATGCAGTGCACGTGTATCTCACATGAATATGCAAGCTGAGATATGCTGAGTGTCTCGGGCTTGTACTCCGGGCTGGTAATGCTTCACAAATGTGCTGCACATATTCTTCGGAAACTGTCTCCCGTTTTTAGAAGCTATATAAGATGTACCCTGATCGAAAACGGGAAATCTGTTTATTTTTCTCCGGTAAATTAATTCTACTTAAGAGTTTCACAACTATAACACGAGGGTTTCATATTAATAACTGCACTTAAATTATACATGTGTATGTTGAGAAACGTAAAAAATTAGTGCTGTAAATTAACGTGGTCTATTCTATACATTTAAGTTGTCTTTTTTTTAAATCCCCACAAAGCAATGACGAGTATATACAACAATAAACAAATTACTCTAATTTCACAATAATTTGTTTACACTTTCTATACACAACTGAACATTGCTCTTAAAGCGTTGTTAATTATGATAACGGTCCAACTACTCAGTATGATTTGTTTTGTAACTTACCTTGTACAAGCTTGCTAAGCCACCACAAGTCAACAATAACTGCGATGTTCTTGTGTTCAAGGCAAAATTTTGTTTTAAAGAAAGTATGATGTTAAAATACACTATAATTTAAAAATTAAATACATTGCCAAATACAGCGTTTCAGAACTTTTTAAATAAGAAATACATATCTCAGTACACAAAACTCAGTCACTACTCAGTCCGTAATTACACAGAATGTTTTATGCAACAGTAACCTTAGTTCACAATAAAAACAGGTTAACACAAAACCAGGCCGACAGGCAGCTAAGTGCTTAAGTGCCACTTGAATGAGTGAATCGAATTTCCTTTGCAATTTGTTACCTTATTGTTCACTCACAGCCTCGCTTCAGCTTTTCGGACTCAAACTCACGTGGTTCTTATCACTGGCTTTAGTCGTTAATCCACAGTCTTCACTTTAGCATTCGGCCCTAAACCCATTTGGTACATTATCATTGGCGCTCGCCGAGGCTGATCCGTCATCACAGCCCGCTTCCAGCATTCGGCCTTCAGCAAAATCATGGTATTATCACGGCGCTACGAGTTTGTTCGTCTCTAAAGCTCCGCTTCCCTCAGCCTTCGTTTCAAGCTAAACGATCTTTACTTGCTTCTTTATAACATATCATGAAGGGCAAACTTATTTAAAATTTTATTAAAATCAGGCTACTTATATAAAAAACTTTTTTGCCGCTATTTTAAAACGACTTAATGGATTTTGGTACATTAATGGATAACAAATACATATTAAGTAAATTGCCATTAAAATTTGTATACATAAAATGCGGCCAGCACATAGAAAACAAATAGCAGTCTTTAAATAGGTTTATAAAGTATAGGAATGCATTGATATATATATTTAGACATTAAGAAAAGATTTAGATTCTTCAATATATTTAAAAAAATTTAAAGCAGTATATGTTAGTCCTATAAAATAAAGCTTTTTGATCAGGGCTAAAGTTTAAATGAGCGAGGATCAAAAACACTTTGGGACGAGCGATTAACGATATCGTTTGTCACGATGCAACAATATTGAAAAATACAACCGAAATTATTAAAGAATCCTAAAATAAACCATTTTTAAATTAGGGTAATCCTTGGTTTGTACCTCGAACTGTAAAACAGCCAATACAAAGCTTTAGGTTGAGTCTTAATTAACTTCAAGATTTTAAACCAACTCATTGAAACAGCTTCTGGCCCTATAAAATAAAGATCATCAAAATTATCCTTTTTTTCCAAATAAACCTTTGAACAAAACATACCTTTTTCTGAAAATAACTTTAGCACGCCATCACGTGTTAAAAAACACGGCTTTTTAAAGCAAAACCACGAAAACAATGTTATAAACTCACTATCTAGTTCATTTTTTCTAGAAGACTGGTTAGACTGGCACTAGATGATTTGTTTCTTACAATGTAAAAGTTATAATACTGACACAAAGTAGTGTTTGCTATATTCCAAACCCTTACAAAGCCACTATAAAGAGTTTGTTAAAGTTAAAGAAGTTTACACAAGTTAACGCTACGTTTCATAGTTGTCTAGCCAATCACAAACAGCTCATTTAAACAATTTAAACAATTGCATACTTACAGCATAAAGATTGTCAAAAATTAAAAACGACGCTTTTCAGCCTGTGGAGTAAAATATTACCAAATAAAAACTGGATTTGCTTTTGAATAACAGTAACACAGAATTTGGCCTGCACGTGTCAAAAACAGCTGCTTTTATACAAAAAATTACAACGAATTTGACTTCTATATTGTATTTGTAATTTCAACTACAGCATACTCAATAAACCATTTTAAACTTTTTTATTAAGACTATGTTACCAATAATTCCAAACAACATAGTATCTATTCTCGTTATCATATTTACTGCTACACACGATTCAAAAGAAATATCTAGAATCAAACTAATATTATAATTTATTTAAATTCGTCCACATTCCATCAGCTTTAACCACTAACCAGTAATCTGGGAAAGGGAGCTGATAGATAAGCAGATTCAGCCCGGACACGCAGCGCTCTGGGTGGTGAACAACGGAACTCAACTGTTATCTGGAAACCGTGACAAACAACCGGTTGCTTAATTGAATTATTCAAACATAGACCATTAAAGTGTCGTTTATCAAACTAAAAAAAGACTTCTACATTCGAAGAAAGCTTACAAATTACCGTTCAAATCTATAATTGATCTAAATTGTCCGAATTAATTCCGTATATTATCTTGAAATTAATTGAGGTTAGTTTTTCTGAATTCCACAACAAGCCAGTTAGTTACAATCTAGTAGTCAGTAAGCTAACATGGTTTAATTAATAGAACTTTAACAAAATTGCATGCGGGTTTCTAGTGATTAAATTATTCGGTAGTTTCGACAGTACCGGTAGTAGAATCGGGTGGAAATAACATTTCTTATTAATACATGGTGAGTTTTAAATACCCCTCACCTTAACTTTTGAAAATTAAAAAACACATTTGGGGAATGTTTTTATAGGATCCTTAAGTTATTTTGTCGTACTTTGCGTCAACCACCCCCCACCCGAAAACCGGGAGGAGGCCCCCAAATTATTTAAATACAACCCCTCTTCTGCACCTAAAAAAGAAATTTCAACGACACAAAAATAATGTTTGTATCTCAATTCGTTTTGTTGCTAAACCTCTTTAAAAAATACAAGAAATCCTTTTAAAATGCAAAATTATATATTTGAATGAAATTTTTCTGTTTTTTTGGGTGGAGAGGGGCCGTAATTACTCAAAACATTTAACACTAAAGTAATATGTCATATCAAATGTTTTATAAAATCTTAAACACATTCCTCAAAGGGGTTTTCAAAATATTTCGGTAAAAGTAAGGGAGGGGACAATTAAAAATCACCCTGTATAATTTTAGGAACTACTGAATGTTCATTAGTCTGCCAGCCGTGGCAATTAACAGTTAAGGAAGAGAGGACTTTTTCAAATTTGGCCGGTTAAATAAGAAAACGGATTTTGTATTTATATTTTAAAAATCTAGAAAACTATTTAGTTATAACAAAGTATTAAATATAGGCCACGGCCATTCAAAAAGGCGGGTGTAGGCAAACTGCTTACTGCTGTTGTATTTAACTAGTTGAATAAGGAAAGTTTATAGAAATCCTGTTTATTATTTTTAAACACATTGAATATGTCAATTTATAATATTGGAAAGTCACAATAGTTGTTATTGGCATCAGAGAGTCTGTAAATGTCAAAAGAAAATGTTTTCCCGGCAGTCTAAGTTAACATGTTTGTTAGTATTTGTTTAATACTAACAGCCTACATTTTTTAAATAGGGTTATTTAAAAGGGTTGTTGACGCTTTCATGTTATTATATTTAAATAGATATTATTAAAGAAATTTGAAGACAAAAATGTTTGGACCGAACCGGGACTTGAACCCGGGTCTCCCGCTTGCCGGGCGGTTATGCTAAAGGTTATCCGGCAAGCGGGAGACCCGGGTTCAAGTCCCGGTTCGGTCCAAACATTTTCGTCTTCAAATTTCTTTAGTAATAAATTAGCTTTGTATACAAATTAAGATCTATTTAAATAGATATGATAGGTACAGTTCAACATGTCCGGGCGCGTGTGTGTGTGTAGGTATGTGGTGCGCATGCGTACGGTACGAGGACGAGGACGAGGGCATGTGACAGGCGCGTGTGGGGCGCAAGCGGGCAGGTGGCCACGCGCCTGGGAACTCTGAGCCGGCCCTCATTCCCACGCTACTAGACCCCAGCCAGCCCTACACCCTTCTGCCAGCCTCGCCTTGCCCTTCCCTTCCCTTCCCTTCCGCTTCTTCTTTAATTGGCCAACGCCCGTCGAAATCGCCACTCGGGTCGCAGCTGCCCCGATAAATCATAAAACCTCAGTTTTTTCCCCATTTTCGGTTTCCTATCTCGTTGACAATGGTCAGGAAAAAGTGCTGGTGGACCGGACCGGGCGAGAGTGGAGCGGAATTCAGATCAATCATGTGGTTGACGGGCCACGCACAAGAAGTGCAAATATGGCACTTAATACATTTTACTGTCCCATTATTTCAATTAAATTTTAACGAATGGTCGCCGATTTGATATGAGGTGACGGAGATCTCGTCATCAAGGCGCGGTCCAAACTTCGCAGCAGACTCTTAATTACACTGTGTTGTCCTATGATTAACGGATCAACTCTTGTTTGGAATATCAACCAATATATTTTAACATAACACTGGCACCAGATACTGCAAACAAACACGACAAGAAATTCATAATTATTGTTTGTAAAGAAAACTAAATAAACCGAAAACAACGGATCCTGAAAAAGCTACCCCAAGCTGCCATTTGGTAATTAGCTGCTGAGCACTGTTTCACTATTATAAAATATGTTCATTTCACATTTAATTCTAATGTCACAAACACCAATAAATGATTTCCTATCCAGCAAAACACACAGGACCAACGACAAAGATTTCAATGAAGAACAAAATGGTTTATCCTGCAAACAAAAGATAAACAACAATCGGCTTTACAAGACGATAGATATTCAAAAAAATGTGCACTTAAAACCAAACAAACAAGGAATTTTTAAATTATTGTAATAATCCGACATTATATACAATCAATAAGTTATCTAGTGTAAGTTAAAAGGTATGGACTAGTTTGACAACCAGTATATTAGTGACTCATAAATCTAAATATGCCCCACAGTTGTCTTGTGAATACTTCAAACTCGTTCCTGTGATTGACGGTTATAAATTTCAACTCCCTCAGTACATAATGAACTATGCGATATACTAAAATCCAAAAGAGCAAGACTAAGAGCAAAAGAGCTTTTTGGGGACATCTGATTGGGTCACGTTTTTCGTTTCCATGTAATAATGACTTTTTGTAAATAAGTATGGGTCTACATTTTCTTAAACAGATCCACCCTTCCAGCTATGACTGACAAATGGTTAAGGAGTGATAATATAAGTTATTTCGTTAAAATTATAAATTCTTAGTAGTGCTTTGTACAGTATCAGTCTAACGTGTCGCGTGTTGTCCCGTAATAGCTATGTAAAACATGCAACTAACCTAACCTAATATACCAGAGCTTGCAATTTCCATCCGAAATTTCATTTTAAAGGTAATGTTATACTGCAGTTATTTCTATGACCATTTTAAATGACTGGTCATTATAAGTTAAATCTAGATTTGAACAAAGGAATGCCTAGAAGCTATTTTCTTTTAATTCTTTCTAGTCAACTCTAGACATAGGATTTCCAATAAAACTAATTTCAAAATCCCAAAAAATTTGAAAATCCGTTTAGTTACTTTGTAATTCAAAGTATTACGAGTATTAATGTGGGATGTTACGTATTATAAATCAGTTTAATTTATTAAACCAAATCTGTTATACCAAAAGACAGTTGTGAGTTGATTTGAGGGTGACAGCAGTGTTCATTGTAATGTTTGTTTTATAGTGCGCGTCGCGTATAACGTAGCTTAGTGGGTGATGCTTACGGAGATGCAGCGTGGGGCGTGTAGATAGTAGAGTGAATAGACTACTCACAGAGGGCGTGTGTTGTTTAGTGAAGGCGCTGAGCGGCAACCCGCAGTACGCGTATGTAGCCACTTTGCCTGTCAGCGCCGTGCTTTCTCTACTGCAAGGGCTCCTCCCATCCACTCGCGCTGCGCTGTAATCTACAAACCACGCAGTGCAGAACCAAGTAAATAATTGAAACTATGTCTGTCCTGTTGGTGTCTTGGATTTTATTTTCTATAAACGGCATTTTTTATTTATAATTTAAAGAAAACAAAAATAAATTTTATAATCATGACACAAGGATGAAACTATTTACGTATTGTTATAGTTTATGTTTATTATTAGAATTTAATAAAAAAAATCGTCGGATTTCACAAAGAGTCGAAATTATAATTTCATCAGAGATGAACATATTTCTGGACTTCGTTTAGCGTAACTTTAATGTTTTTAATGTAATTGAGCGTAAAGTATTGTATATCTCTTAAACTACATTTATTGACCAACCACATTAAGTTATATTCTAAATTGTAAGTTCTATTCACGTATAAGTTGTATTTCCACTACATACGTTTTTATTCAAACCAGAAATCTTAGTTCTCTAGAACCAGGTAGAAAATTGGATTTAGGTTAAATCCTAAACAGGGAAAGGAAAACTGTTAGGAAATATTAGACATGGTAGTATTAAAGATACGGTATATCTAGAAAAATTGAAAGCGAGGTCCGACTGATACCTATTATCAAGTTGTACGAGTAACTGATATAACTCCATGTCAATATGATTTTATTTAGCAGAAAGGTTTTGTTTCTAAAGAAGTTCTTTATTTTACAGCACGATTCAAATTTCAGATTCATTAAATCTGAGTGGGAAAGTGAGATCGAAGAGGTCTACTCAACAAAATTCCTTGGAATAGACCTCGACCGAGGGTTGACTTGGAACGTCCACGTAGACCACGTTTGCTCAAAACTAGCCCCAGTAATTTATTTTTTGAGGAAACTGTCCACTCATAATTTGATGACGGCGTATTATGAAGTAATCTACCTACATATATCTTACTGATTGAATTTGTGGGGAGGTTACGCAAACGCAAGCTTTACAAGAATTTTCTATCTTCAAAAACAAGCAGTTCAGACCATCGCAAAATTGCGCTGGAGAGAGTCGTGCAAGCAAGCTTTCCAAAACCTCAAACTGTTGACACTTCCTTGCCTCTACATTCTAGAGGCATGTATCTTTCAAAACAAAATGCAATACCATAAGAGGTTGCGACGCAAACTCTTATGAAACCAGAGGCAGATACAACTACCGAACTGGAAGACACAGAACGGTGGCCCATGAACGCTTACCTTCTCAGGCAGGTGTTCATCTCGTCAACATATTACCAGATTCGTTTAAAAACGCAGAAGTGCCCAAGGCTTTCAAAGCTCGTCTAAAAATGGGTTGTCCACCCAAGCTTTTTACAACATTGACGAGCTTATGGCGTTTAATTGGGAGACCTTGTAATTGGCTGATTGACTAGGGACTAGAGTGGGATAATTCGAATGAATGAGAGAGAAATAATGGAAAATTTGTATGTTGGAAGGGACTTAGATGTGACAATGAATGGAAGATTTCAACAATCAACTTTTCTGACGATTGCATTATAAAAGTTTTGCAATAACACATTTGTTTATTTATTTATGGATCTGGTCGAATCAGATCTACTCACTCACTACTGATTTGGTGAAACAGTTTGTCGATCAGCAACCATCGTGAAACAACTCGAAATCAACCAAACGGTGATCATTTCAGCAACGTGACAGTTAGAAACTCGCGCCAAATCACTCCACCTCCCGGGGACCGTTGGAACCGTACCGGACACACGTGGGTGAGGAGGGGTGGCGCGGGTTGTGGACAGGTGGCAGATGTGATGCTGGCGTGGGAACGTAGTAGATATCTGGAGTAGTCTGTAGTAGTAGGTAGTAGGAGCCAACAATAGCTGCGAGGAGTGGAGGGAAAAGTGTGGCACACACGTGAGCAAGAGCAGCCGCGAGCTCCGTGGGAATCTGAGGCAGGTGTGCGCATGCGCCTGCGCCTGCGCCTTGCCTTGCCTTCACTACTTCTTTGTCATTATTCACACACGAGTGGCTGCCACACGCGCACACACGCGCAGCGCCTGCTTGCATAAACAATCTCAGCTAGTGAATACGCAATCACACCCGTACCTTTACACTTCAAGTATGTACCAGCACCTTACATGACAAGCACGGTGTCTAGTATCTTGTTTGTTATCAAATACACGAATTAAATCTTCGACGAAGATTAGGAAGTACACTCTTTCAAAATTATTGATACATTATTAAGTCTTAGGTTTTACTATATTAATATTTTTACAAGAATACTGTGTTCAAGCAACTTTGTTAAAGGTATTTAAACATGCATGATATACTTTTTACTGCTCAAATCTAAACCAAGCTATACAGGCAGGCCTACATTAATTTTATTTTTTAAAAAATCTTTAAAAACTAAAACGTTTTTCTTATGAACAAACCAAACATTTTACCAATAATTACGTGAGGCAGTATTAACAAAATCTCCTTATACCCCTACGAATTATATTGTGATTTTAACAAATTGAAAAAAACATGGATGATATTGTTATTTTGCTGTTTTTTTTATTTTACACATCCTACAGGAAGCAAAATGTTGAAAACGTTAACGTAACGTGTTCTTGACACATGCTTCAGGGAATTAACAAGGTTTATAATGAAAATGTCACGTACGAAATAAAAATATTTTAATTTGCTGAAAGTTAGGGTAACACCACAATTTTGAAAAATTACTAGGCTACAAGTACTAGCCTTATTGGTATTAAAGGAATGATAGGTTTATTCCTGAAATTGCCTGTTGTTCATTTTAAACTGTAGGTTTCTGCTGGCCACCTTTACTTAAAATGAAATGTTTTCTTGAAATGTATAGCTTGATTTTTGATGCAACCATTTAGGTCACATGAGAACCTGGTTCTTTTCCAAATCAGACCAGTCAACAAGTTGAAGGTAAGTAGCCTTGTCTATAATTTTAATCAAAAGCGTTATGTTGTAGTTTGGAGAAGACAACAGGTTTTGGTTCATTCAAATTATATTTGGTTGTTTTAAAACCTCACAAATGTCAAGACACATATTTTGATAAGATACTAAATGGTTTAGACTAGCTTTGAAAACGAAAGAGTATTATTATTAATTCAGTGATCAGTTTGAAGCTATGTGTATTACAATGTTAAATAACACATTTCGTAATTTAAGACCATGTTGTGTTTTAATAATTGCTCTCCGGGGAGCAATCTTTTGCACCAGCTTTTGATCCTTAATGATTTATGCAATAGTTGTAAATAAAAAATATATTCTGGTGTCGTTTGTGCTTAAATTAGAACAATAAATATTATAGGTTTAACATTGATACTTATCACCTACACTTATGATGATGATCGATCGTATATTTTATTAATTAGCGTAACAATCATAGAGTAACAGTTTTTTTATATTGCATTTAATAAATAATTCAATCAGATTCCCAATATATTTTGTATTATGAATAAAATACAACTAGTATTATAAAAAAATGCTCAAAATGTTGTCGACTGCAAAACATACTTGATCAAAAGTATTTCGCAGTCGGTAGGACTCGAACCTACGCTCCCAGAGGGAATCTGATTTCTAGTCAGACGCCTTAACCACTCGGCCACGACTGCTGGTGATGTTCATTGGAACTCTAGTGCTATAAAAGCGGTGTTTGCGTATGTTACCACTTGTTTGGTACCGTGCTGATGATGCCATTTCGGTAAAGCATTAATAATTGTTATTATTAAAGATATAATATTATTATTACAACCAGTTAAGTAAAGAACACGGAACGATTTCTAGTATGGCAAGTCTACGTCTACTTATGCACTAACTCACAAATAAACCCTTTAGAAAGTAATTGAAACTAATTTGTTTGCGATATAAAAGTGAATTAATTACCATTGATAATTAATTAACTGAGTACGCGTTGCAGCTACCATGCGGCCTACTTAAAAACAACAACCGGAAAAACGTGACAATTTTATTAGCAAACAGACACTTTGCATCCATGCATCAACAAGTCATTATTTTGTAGCTTCAAAATAATGTTTTTATAGCGGCTACGGTAAGTATCGTATAAATTAGGACGTGTATATACTCGTAGCACAGGTTGAGAAGTATTTTGCCAATTTTCCGAATAGTGTCAGTGTTGTTTGGTCCTGAGTGTTTTGAATGTCGTTTCTGTATCAATTAGATGGAATTATTGTTATCAATGGAACAATGAGTGGGTAAGAGTGCATCCTTTGTATAATTGTCAGCCCGTATAGCATTCTGGATGTTTTATTCCATTTCTCTCGCTACGGTGAGGATTCTGTGTTTGTAATCTAATGGGTCGTTGACCGTTTGCACATTCTTGAGTGACGCAAACATGCGGGTACTTGCCCCATCATCCCAGGCAGCTCTACGGGACCGGGAGCAGATGTTCCTTCAGGACCCGTTCCTGCAGGAGCATCGGCCTTCTTCAAGGACTCCTGTGTCTTGCATATTTACATGTACTATAGAATACACACAGCTTGATGGATGGCCTTCTTAACCAAATACAGCTTAGTCTACTCAGTACTCTGATGATTGAGAGAGGACTGAGCGGTTTATCGGACATTCAACTTACTTGAGAAGTCATCATTGAGGGGTGCTCATGATTTCATTGAGTAGTTTGTGTTGTGTATTTTTTATCCCACTTACACCGTTTGGTTAATAATGCAAAATTGCATTTAGGTATAACATAAAAAGGTAAGGTTTGTCTTCTTTAACGAGGCGAAGTTAGGACTACACATTCCTATCTACAACTCATCCTCGGCCTTTACCTAGCGTTACCGTATAGTTCCTTTTCCAAATGTAAGTGGTGACTGCGGGGATCGAACCGGCGCCAGCAGAGTGATAAGCTCCGGAGTCGCGCACGATTCCAACCCGCCAAGGGTCCGCTACATACAATCGTATTACACACAAGGTCTACGTCGATGGGACTATCGAAAAAAGAATCAAACAGTTACCTTCCTTGGTGAACTGGGTTTCTTTTTCAATTAAACATTGCCAGACCTACCTTTTTCATTTCCATTGACTAGGAAATTTATGATTCTATGACTTAAATGTAGTTATAGGGCTAATTTTATGGCTTTACGAACCAGACATCAACTGTATGATGAGCTTAAAATATAAGTACACATTTAAATTATCATGAGTACATGTTGTTACAGTATTTCCTCTACAAAACGTTGCATCCACTCATATCTAAGTCCCACTCAAACCTATTGTATACATAATATGTAGACCTATACAATATACAGTATAGGGTACTATTTTACTAGGATTTACCAGTCTGTTCCCAGCGTCTCTCAATTAACCTCATACAACTCGACTAATCTGTAAATCGCAAAATATGTGTTAGGAGGCGGCCGGATAGAGCTCGGGCTGACGAGATAGGGATTTTACCATACGAGAAAAGTTTGCAAACAATACTTTTAGTACTTTATTGTACTAAATTGAAACGGTTTGCTTTGGATAATAGTTTCATTAGTGCTGCAGTACTTAAAAGCAAAGACGTAAGGTTTCCTGGCAAAATAACATAATAATTTCAAAATTTAATGTTCTGTGTTCTTTTAAAAATGACCTTTTTTTGACACGAGGTCGGCTACGCCTCGGACGTTCAATGACCGGGGGCAAAAGACACTTTTGGGCCGAGTGATGAAGGATACTTCTGTCATGATGCAAATAATAATGTGAAATAAATGTCGTTAAATGTTGTAATATTATAAAGAACAACATAATTAAACTTATGTTATTATAAATAACATTGTTTTGAACTCAGTAGTCTGAATGATAATGTTTTCAAGAAACAGCTGTGACTCTGATTTACTATTAATCAGTGTTAAAATTCAAAACAATCAAAACAAACTCGATGAACCAGCTGATGTCCATGCCACAGAAAGATGATTAAAATGATCTTTTTCTCCCTATCGTAACCCAACTCTCTGGGAAAACATACCAGATACAAAATTAAAGGGATGGTTTCATTATAAAATACCTTAAATTGCTTGGCATTCAATAAAACAACTACTGGTATGATAGACTTGATTAGTTTAAAGACAACGCACGTTTCTATTTTCAACTTGTCAAATGTACAGTTGACGGTAAAGGGAGCAGACGGCATCCCTCGTTACTGTTGTGTACTGCGGGACTAGTAGTTTGAAACTTGCAGGCGTTCACCGAGAGTTCACAGTCGATACATGTCATGCTCTCTCGTGCTGTCATCATGCGTTAGTGGCTCGTAAACTGATAATACTTTATACTGTTACTATATGAGGCGTGCCGGCTTAGTTTTGATTAAGGTTTATTATCAGGGCTTCCTAAGGTAATTTATTGACAAAAATTACTCCCTTTTTCTTAAAGCATTCTGCTTCTTACGAATTTACAACTGTATAACAAATACCAATGGTTATTATTCATAGTTATAGTCATTTACTGTCATCATTTACATTGATTGTGATTTTGTAAATTACAATACCAGTACTTAAACTAAATAGTTTGCAGTAAAAGAGGAAAATTTCCTCCATTAGACTATATAAGAGAACATACTATATATCCTTACAGGAAAAATATTGTATGTAAAAGAAAAATTCGACTTTGCTTTTTAAATGGACATTTTGTTCGGTTCGATCGCATGCTCCAGCCCAAATACTGTGTGAATTGCATTTATTCCGGTTGTTTTTATATAACTACCACAACTACAACAGTCTCTGATTACAAGCTATCCGGCACTTTCTTCTCAAAGTGTTGATAAGTAGTGTGTGGTTATCAGCGGTACTTATGTCTCAGTCTCAGATCACCCTTGGTCTTAACCTCTTCTTGTTTTCTCTTCTTTGAGCAAAGCGGCACACTAAGGACAAACTCTTCAAACAGATTAAATGCGTAGAAAGTCAAAAGTCGGCGATGAAGAGACTAGAGTCGACTAGAAAAGCCGGAGTGTTGTATAAACATTTAAGTAACACAACCCAGCCGAATGGTTTGGTTTGATATCCTCAGCAATGTTAGGTGTACTGTATGTACTAGGAGAAGTTTGTCTCTTTGAGTGGATAGACTGACTTGTGTATCCCTGTCGCTTCTTTTCATTGTGTTATATCGTTATATATATTTTTTGTTAATACTCTTCTCCTTCGTAAAGATGGGCCACTCACATCATGATGGTATTTACCAGTATGAAGTCGAAAGGTTGACATCAGATATAACCTCATCCTTATAAGTTTAAATTAAATTAAAATGTTGAGCTCATTTTCAAATTAAATTTACGCAAATTAAATTAAATTTACGCATATAATCCTAAACTGAAGCTCTTAAATAATTATTGAAAAGGTTATTTTAAGTCCAAGATATTTCATTCTAAAACTCATTGGGTGGACTACTATAAGTATTTCCTTGAACTGACAACACTTTTGTTTTAAGAGAGAATCAACTGCAAACTGAAGAGGCGAGAAACGAACCTAAAAAGAGTTTAATGTTTCCTCCGGACTCATTATTTAATTAAGACACAACCGGCCGCGCACAGTTCGCGAGTGGAATAACAACACATTGTATTTGCGGCACATTTTAATCGCCGAAATTTTAATTGCAACTGTAATTGCTTTTAACCGGGACACTCTCCAGTCCATCCAGTGGCGATAAAACAGTGGTTTGTGGCTGTAAGTGCCAATTATGTGGAGGACCTTTCCCTTCACCCTGGCGATTTCATTTAGCGACATTTAAGACCGGATCGTCCCATCAAATTGTTTATTTCGGTTATAAAGCCGGGTCCGGGGCCGAGGACGAGGAGGAACCGCGGTTTTTGTCAAATGACACGCCGCGGCGCAACTCGCAACAATTGCGCACCTGCCGGCCACTGGCTCATAAAGGCTGTTTTTGCGTGACATCCGAAGCACCGTGGCCGGAGCGTACTTGCCGCGTCGCACTGCCCAATTAACGTAACAACACGGTATGGGCACAATGTTGATTTGACTGCAGCCCGAATTGTGACTCGGCTGCACCGTTATTTTGGTTGCAATTAATTAGGACATTTTTGAAATTACGAGGGAATTTAATTTTTCTTGGAGCTAAAGTGTAATTGGGAAGCGATTCCAGACATGCGCACACTAACAATGCCATACTCTGTGGAAAAAGTACATTGTAGAGTTATTGGTCTTGAAACGAACAGGTGGTGTGAGATCGTGAAATAAGCGCACATTTTAGCACAGTGTTTGGATTTCACTTTTCTCTTATACAGGTTATCACAAACTACGACCAAAAAATTAAAGACATCTTGATTTAACAGTGAATTTGTAATTGTTATTGTGACAGTAACATCAAGTGTTAACCAAAACTATAATGCACCGGTACACAGTGATCTATTGTGTTGACCTACTCATTAGCGCTTTCAGAATACAAAGTTGCTATAGCACAAAATCATTAACATTTTAGAAGCATAGTAAATCTGTCCTCCCATTTTGGCAACCGAAAGCTGTCTACAGGGCCTCAGGACATCACGGAGACCTCCAGATTGTATCCTTCCCCGACCATGTAATTTTGCTAACGTGCACCTTTTCTCCCGCGGACAATTCAATTCGGCCCCTCTTATCTAGATGCTGGGTCCAGATTTCACAGCCCCGCCCCGGCCAAGCCGAGCTGACCGCGCTGATAACTGACGAGGGAGTTTAGCAAGCTTCATTGAAAGGTCAGGATCGAAATCCATCTTGGTTAGTTGCATAGTGGTTGATTAAATTAAGGAAAAACGGTAGTCTAGGACATTAGGTAGGCAAGGAAGATTCTTTACCAGCCCTGGCAGATACGCTCTAAACTTAGAGCGTTATCTTTTCAATTGATGGATAGGTACATCTCCACATAAACCATCTAACTGCCAATCCGAAAGTCATTAAAAATTGTTGAATTTATCTAGTAGATCTAGCTGCTTAGATATTTGATATTATATAACATCAAATTACTACAAAACTATTGTGCCTTGAGCTAATCGTGAATTTACGAGTAGTTACTTAAAAACATCGATCCGACTGTCAGGCACATGAAAGTTGCGAACTCTGGCCTCTGTTGAGAGCAGTAGTGCTTTCTTTAGTCAAGAAAACTAACCGTAATCAAGAGTTTTAACTAGATGTGTTTGCCATTATGATGACAATTTATAGCTCAAAAACAACTAGGCTTACATTATCTTTGCTACTCTCTTGGCTCGTATGATAAGAAAACGAAAGATTGCAGAGACCTCCAGCCATAAGGAATAATCCCAGCAAGCAAATTGGAGGCAGCAGGTGCAAAATTTAATTTGTGATTGATTAGAATCACGAAACGTGTCCAAAAAGATAATTGTGCAACAAGAAAACAAAACTACAATGAGCGGAACGGACGCGATTAGGTGAAATAATTTTTCAAGCGTCTGAAGAGGCGGGCAGACAGCTGATTTGGGGGTCCAAAAATAGAACCATCTGCAGACTGGCCGGGCTGATTAATCAAACCCGTCCCGGCCGACCACAGTCAATAGTGATCTGCGGGCTGCTCACAGACACACAGACTAGTGAGTGCCAACAACTGAGTTATGACATTTCTAAACCAAACACTTCTTCTTCATGTAACTGATAATATGTACTAATAAATATATGAAAATGTCTGACAAACTGTACTAAACCTTCTACCGATTGCCTTATTCAAAGTGTTCGGTAATAGATGCTACAGTCTTGTTATTTTGATTCATGGACAATTACAAGGACAACGGCTTAACGTGACTTCCGAACCACGCAGGCCTGATATGTCTAAACGATGGTAATACTTAAGAGACAATGACCAGTAATAGAGGGTAATTTAAGGGTAACCCCTGCCATATCTAGGATTCGATTCAGCATTTCCGTACGAGAAAAATGTTTTTTTGAACAAATTAATTTTTCATTGGTTCAAAAACATTTTATTTTTAGAGTTATCATTTTTCTTTTGAACCATATGATTTTTAAATTGTACACAAAATGTTATTCATTAATAACCACGTTTGCTATATTATAATATATAATTTTAAATTAAACTGCTGAATATCCTAACAAATTTGTGTAATATACAACATGTTTTAACGATGCAAAGGTCATTGTCGAGTGATGAGAACAATAGTTTTACAACAACTACACTATTTTGAAATTTAAAATCATAATAAACAACAGACTGATGATGAAAATTAAAAATCTAGTATACAAATAGTAAAAAGGAGGAATTTAGGAAGCAAGTTGACTTAATGTCCTTACAGTTTTATTATTTTCTTTAATTTTTAATTTAGAAGAAGGTTAGGGGTTTTTTGTACGCATTATAAATTTCGGAATCTTCTAGAATATATAGTTTTGATGTCTCTTTAGTTGGTTTGAATATCTTCATGTTAGTTTGTATGTCAGTTTAGATGTGTAGAGGTGTTGCTTAAATATTGGGCAACTTTATGAATATTACATTTATTGGGAATATGTTCTTTAAAACGCTGTCCAAACGATATAGATGAAAAATTAAATCAAGAGAATAATGAAATGTTTAATACATTAAGGATATTAAAATCAACTCGCTTCTAAAATTCCTCATTTTTCTATTCGTATACTATAGTTTTAACTTTTATCGTATGTTGTGTATTTTACTTTTAAATTTCAAAATATTCCAGTGTAGTTGTTGTAAAAATATTGTTCTCAACACTGCATATTCGGCAGTTTAATTTCAAATTATATGTATAAAAAGTTGTGGTCATTTAAAGTTGGTAAATTTAAATAGCAAAGAAACAACAGTAAACAATTTGATTCGATGGTATAAGATATATTTTGAACAAGTAGCAAGCAAAATCACTAAACAATATCATTTTCTATATAAGGATTTCAAAACAGTAGGCCAGTATAATACTCGTAAGTTTTATTTGCACATGCGCTTTCGATATCATCTTCATGCTGTTGCTTCATGCACAAAGAATTACTAAAGTAACTTTGAATTTGAATTTGCATAAACGGTAAATAGTAAATATAGTAGAACCTCACTCGACACCCTGCAACTCAACAGCTGACTTGTCAAAAAATATTCAATTTCTACGGCGACTACATGAAGAAGCAGCCAAGCGCCAGAGTGGGCAGGAAAGCGATCTTCAATCATTACACTTTTTCTTTTCCTGCATTTTAATTGCAATTTAATTGTAACAATGTAATATAAATAATTCGTACTCAATGTGGAAATATAACTCAAATCTGTTACACATTTATTAAACAAAACCCCATTATTCTGTATAACTCGACAACCCCCAAACTTGACCAACCTCTGGATACACAAATAGTCGAGTTAGTGAGGTTCTACTGTAGCTAATTTATTACTAAACGAAAATGGAGACAAAATGTGTGGACCAAACCGGGACTCAAACCCGGATCTCTCTATTGACAGTCACATGTTTCAAATAAACGTTCAGATACTTCTAAATTTGAAGGGATAATTAGGTGGGCCAGATGCCTGTAACTAATGGTTAGCATAATCCGCCGGCAAGTGAGGGTACCGGTTCGAGTCTCGGTTCAGTTCACATATTTTGTCGTCAAGTGTCTTTAGTAATAATCAAATGTAGTATAATATAAAAGTAACAATTCTTTGTGCAACAGCCTGAAGATTATAACCTGCTGTCGAAAGCGCATGTGCAAATGAAATTTACAATTAGAATTTTAGCGGCTGTATGACGTTTACACTGTTCTTATTTGACTCTATGACTCGTAAGTCGTACCCAGAGTTGACCAGCGATGGGTCTATCCTAAGCTTAAATCTTACTGGCCAAACCCTTCCGTAGATAAAAAATATTCATTGTAAAATAAAATATCAAATACATACACAGTTTATATTCATGTGCCAAGATTAGAATTCTTGAATAATTTTCTAGATTTTAAAATCAACCAATTTGGTGATCTGAGTCATATTCTCCTCCTGTAAACCCACTGTCCACTGTGCCACTGTCGACTTGACTGGACGACGGAGTGAATCACTGGGACACTGGAGAGTGGAGAGTGGAGAGGTCAGGTTAATTAGCCTGCAGATTGTGTGGACAGTGGCGAGTGGCGAGTGGGCTGTGACGCGACACTGCACTGCACCTGCTCACAGTTCCCACGCCACACACACACACACACACGCTTCACCACAACCACTTCCGCCACTCCACCATCATTAGCTGAGTGCTCTGCTCGTGCTGGCCATCTTCAAAACTTATAATGGCGTGTTTTGTGGCTTTTATTATGTCATCTTACTTATTTCTGCCCCTTTTCTTGCTGCACTGTTTGATTTTGCTGTTTGCACCAATTGGGTTTAATTTGGGTATGTAAAAGCTACTATGCATTTACACATAACAAGTTTACAAACGACAAATAGAAAGTAAATGACAGGACACAAAACCGTTTCCCTATTTTTTTACCAGATTCGTTTCCACATCAAAACCTCGTGTATCACACAATAAGTGTGCATAAAATTCGTATATTGAAAATTCCTTCATCTCTGCGCCGTTCAGTAGGCTTATAACTACATGACGCAGTTGGCTTCAGTTTACCAAGGGCGACAAGTGTTGTAAATTTTCCTTTAATTGCGGCCATTGTTAAGCAACAACTTTGATTATTTTTAGACCAGCATTGACTCCAGAGGTAGAGAGGTAGGTTGTTAGGGAACGGCCTCGCCAGTATAAGCACGTGTTGTGGAGTCATAACAATGGTGAATTGAGGCTGTGGGCTGGGGTTTATATGTTCACAAACACAAACACACGCCAGGTGTCCGGCCTTGGCAAGGTTGTTAAACATACGCACTCGCACACACACACACACGGCTAGCCGAGGTCCTTTGTTATAACAGTAATAAACAGCAAGTCTTTCCAAAAATATTCCATATTAAGCCCCAAAACTGAAAAGCTGTTTGGTCCTTGAGTTAATAACAATGAATAAAAAGCTAAATATGCGTAATATTGTAACTTAATTGAACATCTTGAGTATATTTTATAAACCTTGAGTAACCTGTTGTAGTTAGTCAGATAACCAGTGTTACCCCTACAATGAGGGTTGATATATTCAATGGTTGAAGGAAAATTGGAAAGTAACATAACTATGCAAATAAATAAATGCACATTTTTCTGGATGAATCAATACATTTCATAAAACTGTAAAAGATAAAAAAACACTTACGTTTAAACACTTAGCTTAGTTTTCTAAAAATGAATTTTGATTGTATGTCCAATAACAATATACCTACAAGTTTAGTGTATAAGAGTTTATCTCTTAGGCTTTCGTGGCCGGCATCACAACTAATAATATAGTTCTTCTGGTCCACACCACGTCCGAACTTCAACTTTAGGTGGAGATATTTTGGCCTCGCTGTGGAGTATCATTTACAGTCACTGATTGGCTGAAAAGCTGTGTTTTCCAAAACTGTTCAGTGAGTTCTAAGCAAGCAGAAATTTTAAGAAACATCAAATCTAATTTCAAAATCGTGTGTAATATCTTTGTTATGCAAGCTTAAAAGCCAAGTTACTTCTTGTTACATTAGTAAGAAGATGCTACAATAGTTTATTGAATAAATTATCTTTAAATATGGTTTTTGCACATATATTTTTTTCAATCATATTTAAAATGTTTCTAGGGTAAAGCAAAATACATTTCCCCCCAATATACATGTGTCCTATAAGTTATGTTAGCCCCCATTTTGTAATCAACCGAATTAACTTTTACCACCGTATCCTGTTGTCAAACTTTCTTAAAACCGGATACAGTCTAACGTTATATCTAGCTTGTGAAAATAATTCAGCTTCATCCAATTTTCGGTTTGAAAGTTATAACCGTTTAACTTGTTGTTTAGGGTTTTGTTTGTGTTAAAACTTAAATTTTAATTTAACTGTGTTACTAAAGTTTTACAAAAGACTAAAATTAACAGTTTTAGCACATTTAATTATGAATACAAAAACACAATTGAATTTTGTCACACATAGTCATTGTCATATGTAAAAGTAAACCTAATTAAAATAATAAATTAAACGTTTGCATGTGTTTGTATTTTTTGCAAGCATGGTTTCCAACCACAAACTATGTCCAACTTGGTGAGGCCAAGGCTCTATAATTATTTGCTAACAAATTAATTAAAATTGAATTTAAGTAAAGCAAGTTAATGGATTTGGAGATACTAGTTAATGTGTTAAGACTACAAAATGGCGGCGAACAAGATAACAAAAATGTTGGACACGTGACTATAGGGTGAAATGTGTTCGTCACGACCCAAGGAGCAATTTTACAAAGCATGCCCAGATGGTTCAAAAACACCCTGTATAAATGAACACCCTGCAAATATAAAAATATATACAAGATGTTTGTATAGGTTTTTGTCTTCTATGGAGTTTCACCCTGCTAATACTTCTTCAGTTTTAAATAAAGGATATATATAAAACCATTGACTTGCTTTTACCATAAATACACATATGTGTACAGTATAAAGATCTACATAATTTGTGAAAATAAGTTAATAGCTTTATTTATTATGTAAAATCAACCACGTACATTGATGGCACCATCGTGATTTCTAAGTCAGCAGTGGAGAGGGGGTCTCAAGGGCCGTGGACAAATGCACTGGCAGGTGGTTGCTGCCAGCAACGTTCTTTAATCAATGATTTCTCATTCTGCATCTGAATTTCATCAGCAATAATTGCACTTACAAGGCCGCAGGCTTTTAAGTATCCGCATTTATTTTCGTCTGCGCATACATTAGTACTTTCGTCCTTCGATCCAAATCTTTGCTGATCTAACGTGCACATTCTCATAACTGTTTATTACTGAGTTACAAATTGCATTTAATAAAAGAAAACATTTATAAAACTAAAAATCTTCTGTTTTCTCTTACGATCTTCTACATCCAGGTTTGGCTCAACCTCCACTAAGCACTCAGGATCTAAGCCTCTATGAAAGTATTATTTATCGCTGGAACGCGTGGAGTTGAGAGGCTTTATGTTCACGTGCCGTTACGAAATTGGGCGAGATGATCTTCTCTCCAGTCCGACCAGATTATTGTAAATTCTGCGACTTTGGACCCAATAAAGTGTGGATTATGTGACTGTTTCCTTACATAAATTTGCTCCACTTGAAAGCAGAATTTATGTCCTCAGAAGGATTTGGTTGGACTCGCTACCATACAGCTTAACGTGTGTCTAATGTCTCGTTTAACCCTCTAAAATATTTCTTTATCCCACAATCCGCTTGTTTTGTTATCTGACTTCAGAAGACTATCATCATCTGTATAGAGGAGAAAACATACAGAACTAAAACATAAATTCAAAAAAGTAAGTGACTTAAGTGTGTGAAATTTCAAGCATGGGTCTTAAGAAGATTCCTGCAAATTATTTTCCAAGGATTTCTAATTTACAGTGTTAAACACTCGCCCAAAGTAATTTTTTAGGGAACACCTTTTATAAGCTTAACTTTCCAAATTCCATCCCGTTAAAACTTGCGAAACCTGAAATCTGCGTTGCAAGTTGGCAAAGAGTGCCTTTTGAATATGAAACCCAAATGAAGTCATAAATTGTGAAATAAACACCAAACTCTGCCAGTCTGAAGCATCTGGTGAATTCAGAATGAGAACAGCGTCCAGCAGAACCGCCGAAGGAGGTTCCCTAATGAAGTTGAAACTCCGAGGACCGAAAACAGTTTCCAAGATAACGCTGCAGTTTCGATGCTAACGTCTCCTAATGGCGTAATAAAAACCTTAACATCGCTACACTCCATTTGTACTAAGTAGACGTGTACAATCCTCCTGCAGTCAGTACGTAAATTATAGGCTCTAATGACTCAACCAGAGAGCCTGAGAGGTGAATTCAAAATGAATTCAAAACTCTATCCAAGGTACTTCTTTTCCTATATTTTTGTTGAGCGGATTGATATTTAGAGTGTTAACTTTGGAGAAACACTACATTGAAAACTAACAAGCTTGTGGGCCACTAAGATTTCTCCCCTAAATTAAAATATGCATTTTAACTTACAAAATATATATTATAACTTAAATTACAAATGGTACCAAAAAGTTGTATAAAAAAATAAATAACCTACAGTTGCAAATGTTATAATTTTCAACCCAAGTTAGAATGTTTGTGAGTTATTTATACTATATTATAGGTTATAAATTTAACTTGCATAACTTAAGTAACTCTAGTAAAAATCCTTTCGATACGTGCTGTTGAGTACAATGGTCTGTGTTGAGTGGTAGAATAATGTAATACAGTATAGAACAATATCTGTTTTACACTGTCAATTTGTGCTTCTAACCTTCTAAGTTAGTATTTATCAATATGTGATAACAAGTCATTATGGTCCATGTGCCTATATTTCACACAGCTTAGAATATTCTAAAACCCAATAATATAAACGTTAATGACGAGCTTTTCTATATAATGTACATAATCAAACAAAACCATAAAAACACTCTTGTATAAAACAAAACCATATTTAGATAATTTATACATATCGTAAACACGAACATAACATGCGGGTTGTAATGATTCTGAGTTAGGCCTACGTTGCAAGTAAGTGTTTGCAATGTAAATGCAAATAACACTGACTGGAAAAGCCACTTAAGAATGTTTTAGTATTACAAATTCATTTTACGTGCTTGAAACCGTTATTACTCGTATTGTTTCAGAGTCAATTGGAGTTTGCATCCATCGAGAATGGAATGTACTACCAGTTAGCATTTCCAATTTAAACTTAATATTTTATTTTACCGTTACAACACTTTTTTAAGCAAACCCCGATGCAACGATGTTATTCCCAAATTTGAACCAAGCTTAGTACAGTTCAATTGGACTGCCGCCGTTTTGATTCTATGAACCAAATTCTCAGCAAGGTGTCTGTGTTCTGTATCTCAAGTAACGTAGTACAGTCATGATATGTAGAAACCTATTTGAAACTATACATAAAACCTAGTAAATAAACTTTTAAAAATTATTAAAACGAACTAGGTTAAAGTTTTTGGTAATGTCAGACTCCTCCTTAAGTCATTTTAGGCACGTTTAATGACACAGCGACGTTCTGTTGAATTTAATTATGCAGCTACTCCCCTCCCTAAATACGCCAGATATAATTTATGTGAGTACGAAATCCCCTAATATACCACAAGAACCGTAACCCAACAGAATCACGCATTCCTGATGCGTGCTGACCCGCTCGGCGGACCACCGGCGAGACACTAAACTTTCAGAACTGATGGGCTTTCAGCACTTTTTTATCGGCCATAATTGAGATCTAAAATCTCAGCCTGCTACTGCATCTCTAAATAACGGAAAGAAAAACCGTAAATGTCTTAAAATTTCAATCTAAATCGGCAATGAGACTGAAGACGCAATCTGACATAGCAATTAGTCGCTTGCACCTGCGGCCAGAACCACCGCAAGTCTTTGCGAAGAAGAGTTCACTGCAAAAAATTATAAACTGAAAAAGGGGCGATAAGCTGCGTTCACGGAATACAAACCGAGGCTGAGGTCCGTCTCGACTCAAATCTGTTGCTCTCAATAAAAACCCACGTACAGACCCGAGACCGATGCGAGAATTATTTATAGACAGCAGTTTTTGTAGTTCTCCTCTCGCAGATGTCTCTATGTCCTTTGGGGAGACTCGCTTTGCGTTGCTGATGTCCATGTGTCGGCTGATAATTTATACCGGGTTTACACAAAAGAAGTAAACAACTTTGTTCATCAGTTTTACAAAAACTACGTAACCGATATCGCTGCGCTTAGTTTAAATGGGTTGGGAAACATCTCAAGTTTTTTGCATAGCTGACTTTTGTCAACAATGCCAACAATCTGGCAAGAGTCGTTGTTTAGTGATTAGGTTAAAAGTGGTCAATAGTCTACCAGCAAAGTGTGCTGGAGTTTGGGAGACCTCAATCTGCTACCACAGGTCAAAGTCGTTTTCGGGCATAAAGACCCTCCAAATAGAAAATCAATCTACGATTATCAAAGATTCCTTACAATAGGAAAATGCTCCGGAATACCAGCGACGCCTGATGCTCAGATTGAGTTAGTCCGTGCAACCTTTGTAAACACGCAGAGGATAACAACACAGAAAGTGGGCATGGAGCTTGAAGTTTGCCGTTGAATCTCTTGGAGATGTCTGCAAAGCAAGCCATGGTTCACATATTGAGCACTTGTAGTATATAAGAAAAACTAGAGGTTTTTATATTTCTAATGGTGTATGGCACTCGTTCTAACTAGGTAAAACTTCGCTATAGTTGTCAAACAAAGTTGTTTGTTTATAGTCTGCATTTTTTACAATGGTTTTCGTATAACATTTCAGTTACCTGGGCACAGCAGTTATTGTTCTCGTAGTGGGTTTGTTACGGAACACGCCATATTTCTCAACTTCTAGCTAAAGATAAAAGACGACAGCTAACAGCTTTGTAAAGATTGGCTCCCTTACTACGTCCCACCGACATAAAACTTAACATAACCGTTGGACTTATACGTTGTCGTTATAGAGGCCCAACTCAATTAGGTCTCATGTTCATGAGTTTAGCCTGCGCTCTTTCCGCATCAACTCCAAAATCGTTTGCTAAATATGTTACTAAATAAAACCACAGATAACATACACTTTCCTTCCTTGTTTTGGCCAGGCAATCTAAGTTTTTCGCCTAAGATTGAATAAAAAAAGCTCTCATTAAAATTTAAAAAATGGTAGAAATACCTATGTGGGATCTCAAACTATGATCACGCCAAAAAATTTATATTTTGTAATATCGTACAAGTAATTTAGTACACAAATAATTTGATCAAAAAGACTAAGAAAATTCAGTGGTACAGTGGTCATTCAATATGTTACTTAGAAATGAAATCGCTTCAATTCCAATCTCCATGGTATGTCGGGTAAAGACAAGCTTCCAAAAAAATACTAAATAAGACTTTTGTTTAATTTAAAAAAATTTGACTCGTTTGTAAATATTTTGTTTGCTTCAACAAAGTGTGTTGTCATTTCACCGTACGTTATTTTACTTTAAAAACTGTCAGGTAGTTTTGGACTCATTAGTCATTACTACTGTTAATTACTTTGTTCTATTAGTAGAAGGATTTAATTTGTTTGATTTGAAATTAGTTTATGCAGTCCTATCCCATTGAATATTAACACTTAACTACCTGTACTCTATGTATGTATGTGTAGCATAAAGGAGTGGCTATTTATTGATAATGCTGAATTATGGATGGAATTTTCCTTTTGGCAAGTGTAGATAAAATTACATACTTTTAGTAGGTTTTTTAACATTCGACAGTTTTCACCGACTAAAAATGATTCTTGGCTGAGTGCGACACAGTATTGATTCACAGACGTGTACAAAGTCCGCTCCGCCATTACATAGTACTGTACAGTGTGTAATGTACAGTGTAGTGAAGAGCGCGAGTGAACGTGAGTGTGCGGCGGTGCGAGTGCGCACGCAATGCGAGGTGCGCGTGGCGAGTGCTCGGCTCGTCGGCGCGGCCACACATGGTATCAGGCGAGCAGAGGATGCCAGGAGTCACATCACACGCATCCCACTCATGTGTGATCAACCCATCCCATACACACACACGTCCCATCAGCTGATCAACAATCAATGTCAGTAGCGCAGTTGCGCTCCCCTTCTCACGAGGGGGTGAATAGCGTTACCTTGCAAGGAACAAACATATCGCGGTGGGTGAAATGTTATACGTGCATAGAAACAACATATACTTTGAAATTATTCATTTGTTGGTAAATTGAATTGATATTCTGTATACGTCTGCAGAGTCAAATAATTTACAATCCGACTAGCGAAGTCTTGAATACAATGAATGCTTGTATACATTGAACATAAATCATTATAACTACTAACAGCAACGTTTGCACGTCAGTGTGCAATTAACGTACCCAATTTATAATAAATAACTACAGTACATACTTTTGTCTTAGTCAATTTAAATATAACATGACCGTAGCCTACTCAGTTGGAGGCTCGAAGGTCAAAGTATTCCTCTCCCGAAACGTTGAAACATGATAATACAATCTTAATCAAATAAACAAAACAACCTCGTACCAAAATGTTTTTAAACCTAAAATAAGGAGCCTAATGAGTTCATTAAAAAAAGTACAACTTGAAAATATAAAATAAAGTTCTGTTCATGAATCTATTTTGTTAGAGGCATGAGTGATGTGTTATGAATTTATGCTTTTGGATGGACCAGGATATCAAGATTCAGAATGACAAGAATTTAGTCATCATGATTGTTATGACTTAAAATACAAAGTATTTTTAGTCAAAACATAGAAGACTGTACCAAAACAAAATTAAGAATACGTAGCACTACAAATACTAAAAAATGTCCTGAGAGAGCCCCCGAACCCCAGTTTTCCTGTAAGTATTATTTATTTATTTATTTTTATATATTTATTTACATACACAGCAAACGCTATTTTACAAAAAAATATAGATGAGTGTATTGATGCATTTAAATACAACTACACATATTGCGACTTTTACATGAAATGCCATAGTGCTTACAAATGATTTATAAAATATATATATATAATATTTTATTTTTACCCTCCTTCTCGTAGGTAGTTTCTCGTAGGAAGCTCCGTAGAACTCTACTCATTTTCCACATGTCTAAATGTCTAAAATAACTGTCGTCCTATTTTCTTCTTATAGTCCGACCCTAGCCTATTCATAGACAAAATAGTCTATTATTATTACATGTTACAAAAATAATAAAGCAATAAACCCCTAGAAATGTTTGCCAATGCGCTCAACCTAATCAATTACTCGAAACGGCGTCTGAAGACACAGTGCAAAAGAAAGCTTGGAGAAATCCTCTAATTTATCTTAAAATAGTGTGTATTATAATTGGGGGGTTGCCTGTTTTACAACAAGAACATGTAATAAATGAATAGAAACTAATGTCATATTAAAAGTTTCATGGTGTTAATTTAAAACATGACAAGTTTTATCTTACGGTAACTAGTTGACGTGGGATCCGTTAGATGGCTCAATGTGTTTGGTCATGAGGTTGAAACAGCTTACTATGTATCTATACTAAAGCTTAAAAGTAGTTTCAGACTCTGACTGACTAATTATGATTTCTGCATGATTAACTAGTAAACTACACGAAGGTGACATTAAGCTTTTGTCCATGCAGTTATATGGCGTGTATCGCTCTTTTTCACACAAACTATTTAAGAAGAACGAAATATTCATTCCTTGGAGAAAACTTTTAAATCATAAAGTTTGTCATTAAATCTTAAAGCATGTAGGTCATTTTGTTTGTTAAACATTAAACATTTTATTGTCACAATATAAAATTATTTGCGTTGACAAAATAACAAAACTATTAACAAAAACATCAACAGCGAAAACTAATCTACAGAAGTAAAGCCAATGTTAACAAATGAGGACCTATTAGTTAAAAGCACCAGAAGAATTCAGGAAGTCGTCTATAGTATAGCACGCCTGTTTAAATAGACATTCCTTTAAAACGTTTTTAAAATTTGAATTAGATTTTTAAGCTTTACATTGTCTGGAAGATTGTTAAACAACTTTATTCCTATGTACCGAGGAAGATTTTCAAAAATGTTGAGTCTGTGATATTCATTACTAAATTGATAATTTTACCTTGTATGATAACCGTGAATGTCAGCTCCTAACATCTTATCACATTTATTTAAACAAAATAAAATGGTTTCATAAATATTAAGACTAGGTAATGTCATAATGTTTAAACTTTTGAATATATCTTAGCAGGACTCACGAAATTTTGCTTTGGCTACTATTCTAATGGCTTTCTTTTGCAAAATGAAGCTGCATTAATATAAATTCAGAGTAAGCTCCCCAAAGTGCAATAGCTTTTGACAAATGACATTGAATTAAGCCATAATACGCTATTTTCAGTACATCAGTACTACAATTGATCGATATATTGATTAGGTGCGTTAAGACATGTTCTTTTTTAATGAGAACTTGTTACTTTTTTCCAAGCGTACAACTAAGTATTGTGGTGTATGCAATATAAGTTATTCGAGTAATGTAACTTGAAGTATATTAAACTTGTAGTCATTAAACTTGTAAAATTAAAACTCATCGGAACAAGTCTGTCAATGCTAAAAAAATGATTCTTTGATAAAAACCTTTTCCTACAGAGTCTATCAGGACTCTGGTTTCCTGGTTACAAGGTAGGCCTATCAGATGTACTATAAGTTTTAGCCTCGTGAACAACAATAGGACGCCATCTTGACAGGGCCTGTACGTTTTTGTAGGCAAGGCAACGTGCTAGCGTGCGACACGTGATTGGTGGACTGGCGGCCAATCAGAGCGCAGAGGAAGCCAGGAGACTGACAGAAGCGAACCTGGCGGTAGTCCTGCGAGTTACTCACCAGTCACCTGTCAGGAATCAGGAGCAGGAGCAGTCGGCTCGGTGTGCACAGTCCTGCCAACAGCACAATGTTGTGTATGCTTCAGATTAGTTCACAAATCCCACATGGATAGGAAAACTTGCGTATTTATTTATAATTAACTACCCTGATTTCTTAAAAAAAAAAAAAATGGTTTCGACAAAGATGGACTCGATGGACATCGTTTTCCCTTGTTATGGAACAAATTTTGGATCAACAAGTTTGATTTGCAAAATGTTGCTAACGAAATTATTGCAAGATTATATGAGAGAAATATAAACAGTGGATTCTTACAGAATACTCGTATACCAATTTTATTATTACCGGTTATATGATACGGTGGACGTGCTTCTAATATTAAAAATTAATTAATCCATAATGCCTTACTTTTGTCATAGCTTTTTAGCTGAGCGATTGTCCGCACAACTAATCTAGGCAATTTTTGTTAGAGAAGCGGAAAACACATTTCGAATAGGCAGATTACTGAATACAATCAAAATTTATAAAGGCCCTTTGAATCATCAAGGCATTTGGAGTTGGCCTTACTGCCTTTCACAACGTTATTGTGTTCGTAAATGTTGTGTCAGCAATACTGTATTTTGGATACGCACATTATAAATGCAATTAAGAATTTAGCTTGTAGAGAGGCTCAAATGAAACAGAAGCAAATTACCTAGACCTTTTGATGATGACAAAGCAAACATAATTTGTAAAGCTTGCAATACAATATTTTATAATTACGTCGGAGAAAAGGCTGCGAGGTGGGTGCTACGGGTGGGCTCACACTGTATAAGGTGGGAAGGCGTGAGTAGGCAACCCGCAGTACAGCTGTGTACTCACTTTGCCTGTCAGGCGCCGTGTCTGCCCCAGTCCCCAGTCCCCAGCAGTCCACGCTGTATCTCCTCGCCACTCCTACTGCATCCCTTTGTCCCAGCAACCTATTATCAAGTTATTTTATATGATTCTGCGCAACGTATTTTCAACAACATCTTTCCTTCACAGATTGTCTTCAGGGATTAATGTTTAGCGCACTACCAGTGACGTGATAATTTGGATGCCTTGTAACAAAACAGGTTGCGTATGCTCCCATTCGATGCCTACGCCAGAGAATGTCGTATAACACCTTTATTATTAATGTTACTTTTAAACATAATAATTGTATATATTTCAGAATTTGTATAAATATTCAAATACCTAAAGTATACCATTTGTTAACTAAATTATAAAAATAGTATATTGTATAGTTCAATCATAAAACTACTTTCGGACGTCTCAAATCGTCTTGATTATTCATCAGACATCAAGTAATTGTTTTTAAGTACAGTAATTATTAGTTTTAGTCAGGAATATTTAGGCTGTCCCTAATTAGTAATAATATCTTTGTTTAATTGAAGAAGGTGAAACCTTAAAAACGTATGGACAGTTTGTTACTTTGTGTAGAATGAGCCAGAGCAATAAAACCACTTGAAATATAAAAAATAACAGCTGGTTTTATTGAGTAGCTAAAGCACAAATAAACGTAAAATCGTGTTTCTACGAGTACGATAACCCAAATTAAAGGAGTATAAAATAATAAATAAAACAGCTCAGAAGGACAAGAGAGACAAAAATTCAGTTCCTCATTGATTTACCACTACGTGGTTTATTTTGAGTTAGAAAATAATTTATTTGTCCTGACTTCTAGATAAAATATTTTTATCGTGTTAAACGTCAGATAACACGTTGTAACTGGCATCATTCTTTCAGCCTAAAACCCACCTTAACTGTGATAATTATGACGCAAGCCGATATTGATGAGGAGCTGACTGAGTGAGTGTGCAAGTATGCAGTGCACACGTGTGCTGGTGGCTCGTGTGACGCACGGGCTGACTACTACTACTACTACCACTGCTACTGCTACTGTAGCTACTGGGAAGCTAGGAGCAGCGCGGTTCCCACGCTAGCCACGCGCCTGGGCACGCTCCACCGCTCCGACATACCACCACACCGCATAAAAACCACCATTGTTTGAACTGCGCACTCGCAAACAGGTTCTTTATCAGCAATGAATGAGTCAACCTGGCACCTGCGACCTGCCCTGCTTATTGCAAACAATGGCCTGTTTTTCTCCCTCCCTCACCCGCTCGTTACAGTCTCACTTGTCTATTGTCGGCGAAAGGTGTTCTTGTCTTTAGGTTTTTGGCGTTTAAACATCAATTATGACGGAGGCGCGACATCCGAACAGCTGTTTGACAAGAAGATAACGTCGGTCGTGTACACTAGCAAGAAACAGTGGCAAGCGACGAACGTCAAGATTAGTGCTTTTGTCGGTATCTGTAGTGCAGTTTGTCTTTCTCAACATGACTTGAAAATTGACATTGCACTTTTGTTTTTACCTATCATTTTTGGACGAACCGCAGAAAATATTATCGCAAGTAATCGTTCCTGACAAATAAAATCGTGAAGTTATAACAATCGATGAATGAACCGGTTCATTTGAGAGGAGGTAAACTGGAGTTTTCAACAGTGCGGGCGCCGGTTTTTATAGTCGAAAAGCATTCAAAGAAAGTCGACTAGTTTTGCATCCTGTTAAGGTAGATTAGAGAAGAGACTGGTTGAACAGGAGTCAGTCATTAGGAGAACAGTTTATGAGCGTCGTAGATTATGTAAATCTGAAGATGGCAGTACTGAGTACTCGGGCCTGGACTGAGGAGTGAGGACACGCGCATAACACGAGTCTGAGCGAGACTTTTCCTCTTTGACAACTGATTACATACCAAAATTATTGCCGTTTTAAAATGTACGGTAATACTTATCAGGAATATAATTTTAACATTCATATACTATATAGTGGGTGAATGTTTCCTATTACAGTTTAAAACAAACATCCCTTTACGGTACCATTAAATTTACAATCACGAAGGTGTATTGTACTCACTTATCATATTGTTCTCTGTTCCACTCTGAGTCGGCAGCCAAAGCCTGTGCTATATATTTTGTTTAACAAACTACTACATCAAATTCAAAATCTTCAAGGGTCAAAATTATTCAAAACTGAACTTAAGAATTATTTGACCTCCAACATCTTTACAGTGTGGAAGAATTTTTAGATCATCCTGCCACTTGAAAGGTCTGGAACTTATTGTGTTAATTGTATATTAAGTGATAAAATTAGTTAAATGGCTAGAGGCTTGTATTTTTAATTAAATGTTATATTTTATCTTTTTTTATAAACCAAAACAAACTTTTTTGTAATGGTTAATTAATTGTTTTGAATTGTTTAAATATACTGTGTGATTTCTTTCCATAAGACCACTGCACTATTCATCACTTTGAAAGAGGAACAAAGTAAAGAAGATTATGTGTGCTTTTCGTTTTGTTTTACTGGTTTGAACAGTACATTATTTAAATCAAGGTAGGGAATCTCTTACTGTACCTAAGCAATTGTCATACAGCAGCCGGTTTTGAGATACTTAACAAATTACGGTAATCGTATGCTACCTCCTCAAAGGGAAAAGCTTCCACATTATCTAAACGAATCGTTTCAGTATGTCCTGTAAGTATTTTTCTGCTTGTTCGGATCAATACATTTCAGGTCTCAACATGATGAAGAATTTCCTCTCGACGATACTGTATGGATGAGTAACCCTAGCCCCGAGCCCTGATTAGTTGGCCTAAACGAGGTGAAGGGAGTCGAAATGAAAGTCAAACTGGTCCTTGACATGGGATGCGCTGCGCACTGCGCAGAAGCATTAGGCAAACGGGCAATTATGAGAGGTTACTTAACCATATGAAGTGGAAAGTGTGCTGAGGGCAGGAAGTAGTGACCTAGAGTGGCACGGGGCAGCGTGTGAACCAAACATCAGATAATTGCCAATCGTAAAGTGAACAGGACAACTTCCTGAGCGCGAGTCCCACGGTCTCAGTCTCGGTCACCGGAAGCAGACTGGACTCCAGCGCCACTCCAGACCTCCAGGACCCTCCCTCTACCCGTTAATGAGCTTGCAAATCTGAGGCGTTGCTGAAGAGGCGAGACTTGCAGCAGCAGATTGCTAGGGGCTCCACTCGTTGCAACAGTTCATATAGGACTGCAACTGTTTCACTACGACTATCGGGGAAACCTGAGTTTTGACACAAACGGTCAATTTTCTGTCATCATAAATCAGGAAATCATCCGAATACTCTTTAAAGCGGCCCTTTGACATAACAGCTGGCAAGGAAGCTGGTGTAAGTGGAGGTAGATGGACGAGTGTTGCCCGATGAGGCTCCTGATGACTCATACGACTCTACTGGATATTCATATTCTTAGAAACTGTCGCTATGGCGTCACCTTTCAACACAAAATCTCTTAGCCCACAATTCAACAATGAAGGTTCACTAGGATATTAGATGGGGGAAGGGATACTTGTACTTGGATACACTTTGCTACTTTCAATACTGGGGCACTCTGCTCAGGACCCAATATAATACCAAATCCTGGCACTTTACTTCCCAGCGGGACGTACTGTATCCTCCATGACCAATGCAGCTCGAACGCAGAGTGTCTCTTCCGTATTTCCCGGATCATTCTGCGACGCTGGCAGTCCCCTAGTATAAATGATTTTAAATAAACTTACGTCTTTTAGGGAGCTCAAAGATCACAGATGGAAATAATTGGTAAATAACACCTTGCTTGGCTCTTTCATTTAGACTATATCATGCCTAGGCTCGGCCACGTGAATTGCTCCAGAAGGTTTTCATTCTTTGTAACGTTGTTTAGCAAATTTGAAAGATATTTTCGTCATACAGTAGTTATGTATCTCTCATTTGGTAAGCCTAACATGTTCCTTCCAGCGTTTATGGGATATGTCAGACAATGAGGGATTGCTGTCAGCATGGAGCAATTTAACAAGAAGGACCAAAAAAATAGTAAATATTAGATTCAATTACAATTCATTAAAGATTGATCCATAATTAAAGTTTCTTCCGCTACTGATCCGAACGTTCCCACTGAACCCGAGTCGTGTGTGGCCTTGTATTTAATGTTGAGCAACGCAAATGTCTAAGTATAGACCATCCCGTGATAATCCTAGGACTGCAGAGCGTGCATACAATTTTCGGATGCCTTCATGAGGAGGTGCGCAAGGCCGGAGTTTTCCCACCGAATCTGGTTTCCAGTTAGTTAAACGGTTGAACAGTTGATTTGAATAATCCGTCATTACCACAGTGATGAAGACGGGAGGGGCTTGCGTGCGCAGGCTGAGTCACGCTTCTCCACGCATGCGTGTAGGGAACACCTGATAGTGGTCAGTTACCTGTTAGACCTCAATTTATAATTGGATATTCAAACTTAATTTTCAGAGTTTCCTTACTGGAGATTACTCACGCACGCTTTGTTCACAATATTTGTGCCGTGATGCGTTCTGAGCGGTAACGAAGGATCAGATCAGGTTATGATTAGAATTATTATAATAAATTCGAAAGTTCATGTAGGTTTACCTTTGTTGCACTGACTATCAGTCTACTTAACTTAATACATAGTTATTATTTAAATAAATTTAAACAGTCCCCAAGATCAAGCATAATCAAGGTTTTACTTTGTCGTCAAAATGGTGAAATTGATAAATGTCAGAAATACCTACGTCTTTTATTTATTATTTTTTACTGACATGATTTTGACGGTATAAAAATAATAGGCCTATGGTTTTAAATTTACAATTTTTTTACTAGCAGACATAGCCTATAATGTCTACAAATAATTACGGATTTAAAGTGTCAATATTGCAATTATGTATCACTAGGCATACAGTTCGTTAGGTATAGCATGGCCGGTGGCCTTGAGATTTCCTGCTGGCCGCTTATGGCCCTATAGCCCATCTCACCGGCCATGCTAAACCTGACGAACTGTACATAGTGAATTTTATCAGTCCCCACTTTTAAAATAAGAAAAGGATATGTACACGATCTGCATAAATAACTATGGCACATGCCCTTGTATAATAGAATGAATCCCTCCTAATGTTCATAAAATCTACAACCACATTCTATATAGTATCTCTTTTTTATTTTAAAGTAAAACATTGTAGTTGGCTGAATTTTGCCATGCTTACTACATAGCCAAGCATCTGCAAGTTTTTTTGCTAACTTGATTTATGTTGAGTAATTTATGTACCGTGGATACATTCTAATGTATCTAAAAACAAGACATAAAGTTATCTGTTGGAGCGCAAGAAACACATTTCCATGCAGCAGGCCGCCTGTTGTTGGGCGTCATCTGTAATTGGTCCAGTGGTTAGGGGCGGCGGGCTCGATAAATCCGCCAAATATTGACGCAGTGATTAGCCTCTTGTAATCACACAGTGAAGTGTGAAAATTACGCCCCTTGTCACACATAAACTGCGTTACTTGCTGCTGCAACGGTCCAGGTGTGCCGCAAGCAACATGCAACTTTGTGTACATGTATCGCAACCACCTACAACCATATGGGTTGTTGATTGGTGAAACGGTGCAGTTTTTCTGATACATTTTGGGCAGAAATTGCCTGTAATCGTTCTCAACACCTTGGAGATTTGATATTTTAAAGTATTTACAACCCTTATTAAAACTGATCGAATAGCTCTCTCAGGGGAGAAGAGGTTTCATACGTTGAAAAACGTTATAAACGAGACATATTTGTAAAGGGAGCATCTTTTTAACTGACTTAGGTTTGGTATCTTTCATAATCCCGACTACAAAATAAACGAGCCATTTTTTCTTCAAATTGTATTTTGACTTTAATTGTTTTCTTCGGGGTTCGTATTTGGTACAGTCTTGTATAATATAATGTAAGGTACAATAATATTATAAACAGGCAGTAGATTTTAACAGTCATTTTTATTGACTAAGATTATTGCTCGATTCAATTATTCATCACAACTGAAAAGTAATGCGTATCTTTCTTTCATGGTTCTTGTGTTTTAAATACAGATAAATATAGTTTCTGATTTTCCTTTCCTGAACATTATGTTATACAGTATTAATATTAGTGGATGATTCGAAAATGAAGGTTACTTGGCATAATCAACTGTATACAAATATATATAACATAAGTACCCTTTGGAAGAAGTTAGATTTATTGTGACCGGTTTAGACCCAAGTCATCTTCGGGCTACAAGAACTCACTTCTAAAGCAAAATATTGTCTTTTAATTATATAAACACGATCCATATGATGTTAAAAACTAACTTTGAAATCGCCCAATAGCCTACACATAAAATAGCAAATAATAATAAAAAGCTTATATAAAACAAAACTAAGACGACAATTATTTACTATCCCAATTATGTTATATGTTTGTCACTGTGCTTGCGTCTTGCTGCTAGTTGTATTTCTTTTTTTGTTTTCATAAAGTGATGGCAACCCCAACATAGTTTCTCTAGGGGATCCCTATTTACTTTGCAAGTTATTTTGCAAGAAAACATGTTTGTAACTACAGTACCGAATGATAATATATATATACACTTAAGTTTAACTCTTAAAGGTTCAAAAGTATATTATAATTTATGTCTTCTCGATGTAGGCCTACATTTACGATAACATAATGTTACATATGTTGTTAACTGCATTCTATGTTGCACAATAAAGATTTTTGAAATTTAAACAAAAATACAAACAAAATGACTAAAATTGTTTTTATTAGGATGCCAGATTACAATTTTAAGTATTTTTAATATGTATTACAAATTTTAAGTGTTTACGTCAACGTTCGGACAGGGCGAAATTCAACACGGGAATCCCTATGCCCAGTGATAACCATCCTGTAATGGGTGTACATCAACATAGGTGGAAAAGGTGCCTAGGATTACACCTAGTTAACATGTTTCAGAACGCTGCCGGGCACAACTTCCAATCATCTGCATACCGAAGCTACTCTCCGTGGAGTCATGTTTCCCAACATGCACAAGTGCAGCTGATAACAACATTCTCCGCCGTTTCTCCACATTTACCTGCAGATTCATGTCATCCAGTTTTTTGGCCCGGGAACCTGTTCAGCGTCCCACAGATTCAGTGATTGCCTTATAAATACATGATTACGAGCGGTTGCCGGAGGAGTAATTAAATCAAGTGCGCAGTGTGGAGTGCGCAGCGTGCAGTGTGCAGTGTGCGGTGTGATGGTTAGCTGATCTGGGTCAGTTCAGTTCCCACACTGCGGAAGTGTGTCCTGCTAGTGTGCTGAGGTCACATGTCACCTCATGCTAATTGTTCTAACCACAATCGCTCACAGTGTCACAGGTCAGCACAGTGACATTGCATTATTAACCTACTTTTAGACCGCTCGCTTCACCTCGCCGCTCAGTGTATAGATTATATACTTCCTCGTCAAGAAACATCGAGACTTGGATGAAAATAAGACCAACTACTGTACATGAGCGACAGAACTACATGAGCTGGAAGCGCACTTGTGTAGTTTTCTTTTACTAAACACATGAACTTTTCTGAAAAGCTGACCAAGAAACTTATTCAAAGGCAGCATTACTGACCTTAAGGTTTAAAAGATATCTTGAAAATGAACACGGGTTGTTTAGATAAAACACCTACATAGTGAGGTTACAAAGAAAATAACATCTGATTCGTACATTATGACAGGGGATAGTACTGATATGATTGGGGCAAGCAGGAAGGAGCAGTGGATGCTCCGGGTTCTTGTGAGCAAGGCATGGAAAACAGATTGTTTGGAATTATTCTATTGATTATATAAATCATGGTTGTGTTGGATTACTACTAGTAGTTAATTTGTTCTGGAAGAGTCCTATCACCAGAAATGTGCAACAGGGATTCGCTCTTTTTGTACCAAGTACAAACAATTTGTTTGTATGTATAGTTTTATTTCAAGAAATAGAGAAGAAGATTAGTGGAATATATAGAAGAATTAGAGTAGAATATTGAACTCAGATGTTCCGTTACATTGGTCCAACCAAACTGAGCCTGTCCTACTAATGATCGATACGATTAGTATCTCTGTAGTCTGCTCTGTGCACCAGGTGGTGATGTGAGATGAGATGTATCGCGGGGCGTAGCTACAAGCTGCAACTTGGTGTGACGACGAGATACAACATGTTCTGACAAGTCGTTAACACACCTTGAGCTAATTGTAGCTCGTTCTCACACGACATGGTCATTACTCTGCACCCGATAACTTTGCCACCTCAGTCAGTGAGTGATGCCGCCAGTCCTCCACAGCCACTTCCATCATTCAATCACACAAGTAGCTCATGTCGGAAAAGCATAATATGCTCATCAATATCAGTTAAAAGATCAGTCCTCATACAGTGCTTTGTGATAAACAATAATAAAAACCTTCAAACGAGATTGCTTCGTGTCAACAAGTTCGGCAACGTGAGAATTTCACCTTTTTCCATCGCCCGAGTTTGAGCCGCTGAGTGACACAAAGGAGCACGATCAAAACAGTGTCCATTATGATCAATTGGACCGTTTGTAGCTCATCTAGGCTCGGACATTGTGAGGGGATTTTCGGGCCGGAGCGTGAAGTGATGGTCATCCGTGCCCGTGGGAGAGCAAACACCGCAGTGCGTGCTTCACGGCTACCAGCGCTGTGCAGTACTGAGAGGGAACAGTGGATGCTCCGGGTACTTGTGAGCAAAGCAGGGAAAACAGATTGTTTGGAATTATTCTATTGGTTATATAAATCATCGTTGTGTTGAATTACTACTAGTAGTTAATTCTTTCCTCGTTTAAGTTCAGCTTGATTTTCGTTTGAGGACTGGTAAAAGCCTCCCTTGGTGTTGCATCTTTTCACTTTACTTCTTTCCAAAAGGATTATTTTAAAGGAGTTGCATACGTCTCTTGATTCCACACGCACATTACCTTTACTTCATTCATATATTTATCATCTTTTCATTTTATTATTTATAAGAAGGTTCAGCTCCTCCAGCCTATATTGTTCATTCTTTGCTCTATTATGTCTAACTAATTCAGTAGTCTCGAACCGTTCAATTTATTAAACTGGTCCAACTTGTCTAAACGTTTAACTATTTTTCACACATGCCCAATATTGTAAGCACGGCCATCAACTTGCCAGGACTTCTTCGCTCTCCTTTGAATTATCTCAGTGACGTAAATTCATCTCTGCTTGGGAGTGACATGAGTAGAGCGGACTGCAGAGCGCGTGAGCGGCTCCTTGTCTCGGTCGAGTGTGCGGTGTGCCTAATGCCGGCCACTCGACTGACTCAGGATGGGAGGTTCGTGCGCTTCACCTCGTGACTCAGCCTTGTTACATCTCATCTCGTCAGTCGTCTCGCCGGCTGTAAACTCAACCTAATCGCGCTTTCATCTTCTCCACACCCTGCCCGTTTCTTATTGAAATATCAACTGTTTTCCTCCAACGTGTAAACGTTTTTGGCAATTTCGATTTTTCTTAATTAGTAGCAGTGGTGGCAAGTTCGTGGGAGCACGTGACACCTCTATACAGCAACAACATAACATAGTACATTTGATTGGTTAGTTCCAATGAACGCACCTGATGGGCCACGTGATGTTGGTGGGCCTCGGTATTTCACACATTAGTTACAACTTATTATTCTTTATCTTAACCTTCGGCCGCGGTATTTCACCCCTTATTCACAACCTATGCTTGCTTACCTCGGTCTTCAGTCTCGGTTTGTCTTCATACCATTCTTCCTTTTCCTCGGCCTTCAGCCTTGGCATTTCTTATTTTGCCTCGGTATTTCGGTCCTTTTATTATTATCTACTTTCCTTTGGAAAAATGCCGTCAGCAAAGAGTGCTGATATTCATGCCGTCAGCATGTTAAGACCCAGGCCCGGGACAAGAAATAGGCAGCGATCCTGACCCTAGAACACGATTTGAGAATTTCTTTCACTTACATACGCACACATATTATGATACACGTATATACATATGTATTTATGTGTATCAGCATTTTTCCAATGTTCATTAAAATTGGTAAACATGTTCCTTTTGTGAATACCTCGGTCAGGTTCGTTAAACAGCGAAATCAGGCTACCGGAACCCCCTTTCGGAAGGAATTTCACCAAAAAAGGAGTTTTAATGCTCTAAAAACAGTACATTTCATCCGATTTTGATGAGGTTGACATAAATGTTTATTTTATTTTTATACGTCAATATACCAAGAATTTTGAAAATCCATCAAGTAGTTTCTAAATGGCGGCCAAAACAGTGATTTTTCGCTTTAACAGCGGAATGCGTAGTCCTATTTCAAGGGCATTTAAAATTAAATGTGTTATCGCTTGAAAATATCCAATAAAACTTGCAGTAAAATAACACGTTACTCTGAGGCCGAAGGCCGAAGCGAGGCTCTGATCAGGATGAACAGCCCGTCGTCACAACGGTGGCCAAGTTGAGGCCGAAGACCTAAGCGAGCTGTGAGCGTAGTGAACCTCATAGGGCCCGTGCTGATAATGGACCACACAAGACTGAGGCCGTAGGCAAAAGTGAATCTGTGAGCGTAGGCTGTGAACGGAGCGAATTAGAGTATCAAATTGCAAAGGAAATTCGATTTACGTCATAGGTCAATATTGAACTGATTACTGGTAGGTGGCAAAAAGTTTGTGGTAAAAGGTAACACAAGTTCAATTCTGAGATGATCTTATATAAAATAAGGTGAACCGGTGAACGTGTTCTAAATCCACTCCGTCCAGGCGTAACAAAGAGTATGCCGTGAAGAAGAGTACAGAAATAGTGCCGACATGAAAATCGGAAATGTACAGCTTACAAGTAGAAATAAGTGTCGGGAGAAAAACAAGCGAGAAATTCGTAATATTCCACGGTCGGACGCCATGTTGGATTGTGGGAACGTGCGATGACCATGGGCATCCTAGCCTCCCGCAGAGCTAACAATCGATTACGGGAATCGATTTGTACCGGCACGATATGACTGCCACGATCCTTCACGCCGTTAGTGTTTGGCATTCACAGCACTGAGAGATAAGCAGGTGTCACTCAACCTGAGCTGAGCAAAGAGGACAGTGATGGCGACAACGGGAGAAGACCGCTGTGTGAAATGAAAGCGTGTATACATTGGATTTGAACCTATATCGAAGAGAAACGAGAGAGAAATAACTATTTTTTTGCGGAACGTTAGCAGGATTCCATTTTGAAAGCCGTCTTCATATATCTGTATTAATGTTGTATGTGTAACCATACCGACAGGCAGCTAAGCGCTTAAGCGCCACTTGCATGAGTGAATCAAATTTCCTTTGCAATGTGTTACTGGTTACTCTTATTCGCTCCGTTCAAAGCCTCCCTTTGGCATTCGGCCGTTCTATTGCCACGGGCGTTACGAGGCTGTTCGCTACGCTCACGTGTTCTATTACTGCAAGTGTTATTACATATAGAGAAGGTAAAACTTATTTTAAATTTTATTTAAATCGGACTACTAATAACGCTGTTATAGCAAACAATCACTTTTTGGTCCCCATTTTGAAACTACTTATTTTTTAATTTTCATAATTTGTGGTATATTGGTGGATATTTAAAAACATATTCATTTTAATTTTCATCAAAATCAAATGTTTACAAATCTAAACTCCCATAAGAGGGGTTTCGGTAACCCAATTTTGTTGGCTTAACGAAGCAAGGCTGTGAGCAGAGCGAACAGTACCGTAACGCACTTGGTCACACTGAAGTCCAAGCTGAGGCTTATTTTTAGGCCTATTAGCTTAGCTGCGTATCGGCATGGTTAGTTGTTTGCTTACGGCAATGTAAGTTCTGGCGCAAAGAAACTCTAGCATAAACTCTTGTGAATCTATAGCTATTAGCAAATTATGAAAGTTTATTATGAGAGTCATGTTTTAATAATTTTTCAGGTATTTAATATAAATTGTAATTGATTCCAAGTCAACCCAATTTTCACTTCTGCAAACCCATAGCGCCTGTAATTAGTTACTGGCTGAGTCGATCGCGTTATATGTGTTCGATATCTATCCTACTATATTGATCAAAATTCTTTGAAGTTCATTTCAACACTTTATTTCAACTATTCAACTCTTTGACATCGCGATGACCTTCTCTTTTGTGGCAAGTGACATGACGGAACGGAACCATTCATGTCGTTCCTTGACTTAGAGCACCTGGTGTGGCGGCAGTATATCCACCTTGGCTTGCAATCCATCCTTTCACAGTGAGACTACAGATCAATCTCCCCGCGTCTGCCGCCTCTTTGCATCCTTGCCAATAAATTTGCTTCTCATTGATTGTACTCTGTAGCGCAACGAAAAGGATTCGCAGCACCGCAGTGACTGCTGCGCCACCATGAAAGGACATGCGTCTTCCCTTTGTCTGCCGGCCGCTGTGCGGCTCGAATCTCAAATTGCGAAACGGCCATCTTTTCATTTGCGACAAACAGCGTTTGATTAGAAATCAAATAGGATTCACTGAAATTGCAATACTGTACTAGTTTGAATCTTCGGTTGGTTGGCAATGCCTTCCACAAAACCATTAAAACAATAGTTTAATTTGAAAATGATTATATTTCACCTAATAACATTAGGCTTCTTCAGATCAATACAATAAACAATTTTTTACTTGAAAAACAAAACTTAAAACCATATGATGTAACTAAAACTATGTAAAATTTGGTATAAGTAATTCGTCCCAAAGATTGTTTATACTATAACTATGTTGACTAAAATGATCTTTAAACTTGTATTATGTGGCATATGCGATATGTTACATTACACAACAGTACGGCGCAATAGCTTCCGCTCCGCGCTTGCGCAGTATGACATTTCAGACTAATTATGTAAATAACAAATTTATAATTTCGAATTCATTTATTTTAATTATAATTTTGAATATTAAAAATCGAAGAAGATTTAGACAAGCGCCAAGTTATTTATTTACTGTACGGTACGCCAAGAGACTTGACCCTTTTGAGGCGTGTATATAGTACGAAGACAATAAAAACTAATATTTTCGTGGTTTGAGTCTTTCATTTATATAGAAAGTAAACGAGTCGTCGGATCTTAAACTTGACAAAGAATCATCGGTGCCGGAAAGAACCCCCTTTCTACCGACATAGTATTTATTTAACGAGCGAGGGATCGCAAAATTTGGAAACGTATTATACTGTATTTAAAAAAAGTAAAGCTTGTCTTGTTTAACGAGGCAAAGTTAGGACTACAAAGACCACTAAACCTCGACCTTTACCTAGCGTTACCGTTATGGATCACTATTACAAGAAGGATCAATGTAAGGAAGGAACCGTCACCTTCCTACGGAGTGGCAGGAGTTGTAATCATACAAGTTTAAAGATCATTTTGGTCAACATAGTTATAGTATAAACAATCTTTGGGACAATTACCAGCGTTATACAAATTTTACATAGTTTAGTTACATCATATGGTTTTAAGTTTTGTTTTCAAGTAAAATTGTTTATTGTATTGATCCCTAATGTTATTAGGTGAAATCTAATCAAAATGAAACTATTGTGTGGGTGGCATTTTGTGGAAGCATGCCAACTGAAGATTCAAAGAAGTTAATATGTCTTCATCTTTTAGAAATCAACTGACTGTACTAGTGTTATAATGTTATTGGGCAATTTTATTTTCTATACTGGGAGACATACTAACGGAGGGTTTTCTGGATTGACGGAGTAAGTAACTTAAAATGTTGTACAAACATAGGACTGAGGTTCTCAGAATGAGACAAAGTCTAAAATATTTAAAAACCTTGAACATCAAATAAAATGGCGCCTACAGAGTAGTCTATGCCCTATGGTGTTAAATTTAAGCGGAACCTCCTGACATATAGCATGTCAACAAATCGTCATATCTCAAATATGATGGAAAATCGTTAGTGTGGAATCACATTGCCTACACTTTTGTGTATTTGGTGTTTTGCTATTATCAACAGTTAAGTAATAAGTAATTAATTAAGTATATCGTGTTTAAAGTTGCCATTATCACTACATTTACGCAGCTGACAGTTATAGGCTACCTTGCATAATTATAGTATGTGTAGGCCTACTGTAAACCCAATTCCAGTTAGTAGAAAGCCTATTTTATCTGACGGCTAGGAGTTAGACGTGTCAAGTGTCTCACGAATGTAAATAAAAGGAAAGAGAAGAGTGGAGTTTGTAGACTTGAGTGTAACTTGAGCCGCTCCTGAGCCGGGCTGAGCGGAGTGGAGCGAGTTACACTGGTCATCAGAGTCAAGTGACACACGATCTTATCTGTGACATTCCACCGAGATCTGGCTTCGAGACTTCCATCACAACTGCGCCACCAATTACGCTTGGAAGCATATAAAAAGAATGATACATTTAAATTAAATACTAACTAACGAAAGCTGGCTTAGGTAATTTTTCTTGTCGGTGGTTGGTCGTGACGAGAACGATTTGTCACCGGTGATCGGTGTCGTGTCCGACTGCACTTGCAGCGCACGACTCAGCTCAGCTGACGAAGAAGTCAGGCCTGCCAACGTGTTTTTGCAGCCGTCTCGTGAGCTGAGTGAATGGTGAAATCCTCCAGCGATTGTTTGCCGTACACCGTTCGGTTTATCTGTCTTTCAACTGTTGTTGAGATCAGTTAAAGTTGTGCTCTTCCTGACTTCTTCAATTTTATGGACTCGAGTTCATCTCGCGGAAGGACAGTGTCTTCTTTCTTTCTCCGAGTGTCGTGTCACATCAAAAGGTTCAATGGAGCGTGCAGTGCAGCCGCTGTAAGTATAGTTTTTGCTTAGGTTGGCTTTGGAGTTCGTGTTTTAACCGTGATTTAACAGACAGATTAAAAGTACAGTTTTCGTATTTCCGGCAGTTACTGGATCGTGAAACCCACACAGATACCACTCATGTATCACCTAATTGTGTTTAGGTTAAGAGCAAGATAAGCTACTTGAGGTTAGTGCTCGGAGTGCAGGCTGGACCAAATAGATTTTATCGACAGCATGCATATCGATCAGCACTTTCAAAATCGATTAGCAACTTCCGATGGGGAAAAGCGAGAACACGCGTGGGAAAAGTAAAAGTAAAAGGCGGTGGTGGTCATTTATGTGAAACGGAGCTGTTGGAGTAACGAGCCTCCTGAGGATTAACATATTGACTCGCGGTTATCCGGCTAATGAGAGGCGTCAGTATGCTACCGGCAGGCCCGTGGGAACTCTCGCTCATTCACTATGTGAGTGGAATTTATTGACCAATCGCCGTGGAGATCGCATTGTGTAGCGTCTTGTCCGCGTCTCGTGCCGCATCTCAATGAGTCTCTGAGAAAACACAACACTAGCGGTAATTAAAATGTAGATAGCGTCCTTACCGAGTAATGGGGATCTTCGTTGTCTTCTCATCTTTCTCCTCTTGTCCGGTTTTATCGGCTTTTCTGTCCATTCAGGAAATAAACTGGTTTTAACTCATGTAAGGAGGGCTGTGTTGAAACAGACAAACTATGTACTCAAGTGAACGGTTGAACAAACTTCTTCTATCTGGTCAAATTTAGCTTAGCACGATTACATTACTAAAAATAGTGGATCCTCTACCAGAGCATTTATTTATGTCTTAACTTTGGTTTAGCATGAACCTCACCTAGATGGCAGTGGTGATACGAAACAAAGCGCGGCTTCGCTCAAAGCTTTAACTTCCTTTCTAGTTTCTTCCATCACCTTGTACCTTCATACATCTGTGTGTTTTTCAGTATCAGCGGGAAGCGCAACCACGAGTTACATTCTACATCCCGCCGTTACTCTGCGAAACTTCTTTGTCTCCAAATCGGCCACGTGACGAATGATCATAAAAGCATTGTGCTGGGTAAACAAGAGGAAGTGTAATCCGTATCTAACACACCCGTCATCGTCTACACCCAGGACATGAGCGCTCTGGCGGCATGATTGCGAAACACTTCCTGCCGTCATCACGGGCGGAAGTCGCGTGTTTTCCCACCGCCCGCGCCCGCCTCGGCTATTGTCGCCAGTGGACACTAAATTAGAGCTTTTCACCTGGAATGGCCTTATTTGCCGTGACAAAGCACAGAACGGCGCGCCCTTGCTAATCTGTGACTCCCTGCCCGCCGCCACTCCACTCGTGAGTCTTGACGCCCTCGGCCTCTCAACGCCCAGCCGCCGCCTTTGTCCGCTTCATTTGTATCTAGAGTAGATGTTCACCTCCAAGTTGGACTGCCCTCCTCCATGATTTGATCTTAACCAAGTATAGCTATTGAGTTTTATTCATCATTTAACATGAGGGGAAAGTACCCAGTTATCTGATCCCAAGTTCGTATAGGAAGGCCCTGGCTCTGAGTGCTGCACTACATTCAAGCAGAAGAGGCTCTTTGTTTATACAAATAGGGGTTGAAATACTCGCTTAAAGTTGCTTGAGGCGTGTATTACACAGGATCGGTTCGTCTGTTCTGCAGGTCATATCCTGATGTTGAGCCACGAGATGAGCCCTAATCCCTGCAGGATCATAACCTATATGTAAATGGGTTTAATTGCTTTCACAGGACCAGCACAACGTTTTGTCTTTATAATTTATACGTCCTTCACCTGAAATATGGTACAATTACCTCCATGTTATATGATCAAAACTAATGTTTGACCTTTATGTAATTGGCATGCATAGACCTTTTTATGCCTATTCAAAAAGCAACTGTCAGGTCAGAGCGCATCTGCTTTGTAGCTTGTCGGCCTTATTTAGCCAATCACTTTAGAATTGTATTCTCAAAGCTTGTTATTTATACTGAGATCACTTGGTCTTTGACACTTTGTTATAGGCTAATCAGCTTTACCTACGTCCGAGTCGTACCTTAGTCGGCTTGCCGAGCTTTACCTTAATTGTATACGTGAAGTAACCTTAGGATTGTATTCATTAAACAAATTAGAAATAAAAATCACAACTGAAGCAACAATTCAATGTTTTACATCCTACATAAATCAAGCTAGTCAATATGTCAGTGTCCAGTAGATAAAGTACCAACGACCTCGAAGTCCCCTCTTCAGATAGTTTGATACAAAATGGCGCAGAGGAAGTGATCTAGGCTCTACTTGCGTCGGCAGCCAATACTGAAGCAAAGAAAGCACCTACAGAGGTATAATAGAGGTCCCCTCTTCACTGACGGGAGGGTGGAGTCAGGCCCCTCGTCACGCAACCTGTAATTTGCGTTTGAATTGAATTAAAGGGCAAAGCTTTGCCTCTTGTATCTGGTCACGAATCTGGCTTTTAAACAGCTGAGAGTTTTCAAAGAACAATAACAGCTGAAAGTATCTTTTGTGAATGTAAGAAACAAGCTCACAAAATACACATAGGCTACAGGACTCTGTTCCCTATATAATCCTTGGTTAACAAGAGTTTATTGAAATAATACTATACTGATGGGCTTTATCTTAGTTCAAGTATCTTAGAACTTAAATTGTTTTGTGTATATACAATTTAACAATATACACTCCGATCGAAAACTTATGCGTAGCTTACTACATTCAACTCACATAAATAAAACAACCTCGATTCCCAAACGATATATAACGGATTTGCTTCTCTCCTATAGAATAGCAGCTATAAAATGGCAATTGCTTCTTCCTTTTACGACATACGCGTTACACCGATAGCATCTAGGAGTGCAGCGCGGTAACACCGGTAGCCAGAGAAGCTGTTCATCTTTTGTACAAGCGCGAGATGGGCCATAAAGATTTAGACGGGCTATAAACTACGTGGCCAGAGAGCGGCAAAGTGGGTCTCGTTGTAACCGCCTACAGACCACAGTAGTCCGATAACATTCCCCAGATAACCCCGACCACACTTTCTGGCCTCAGATCATAACGGGCTCCGACCTCTTCGGGAATAGATTCCCACTTCTAAGCCAGTTTTATAAAGCGTTTTGTAGTCTCATTGAGGATTTGTAAAAGGGTATGAAGCCACCCTTTCTTCATTTTTGTCTTCATTTGCAAGTTTCTATTAGCTTTGCTTCACCAAGCGCCATTTTTATTGTATTGGTATTCCATAAGAACAATGTATAAACTTAAATACATATAATAAAAACAATTTTTTATTTTTGTGTGGAACTGAGGATAAATACTTTGCCTTTGAAAGGTCTCGTCCTATTAAAAGCTCTTTAATATTGGTTTTTTAATATTTAAAATTATTTAATTAAATATATCCAATATTGAGCAAGTTCTGCCTATAAATCCATACGTCTCACTTGATATTAATGTCAAACAATTTAACAGTAGCCTATTACACTTTATCAATTGTTCAATTTACATACTATTTTTTGTAAAAAAGTTACTTAAGTAAAAAATAATTAAATTAACGAAACAGTTTATATTTTAGTCAGCGATTTGAGTGAGTATAAATTAGACTTTTTAAGCGACCTTTTTTAGACGCTTCCAGCCTTGCTTTGGCCTTCAGCTTTCTCACTTTTTCACAGTAATTTTCAGTATTGTTTTCATGCTTAAGATAGGATTTCACTACCGCCCAATCCAAATACCCAAAGCTTCTGCTGCCTTCACTCGTATTATTGACTTGTGTATCTGTACATTGCAAAGAATCCATCGGTCTTTGGTTATTTGGTGTCTATATACTTTGCATAGACCGAAACTAGCGTCAAAAAAATCCTGTCTGTGTGTAACGTTTTTAAGGCATCTTGGACCGCTTATAACTCAGAACTGACTGAAACTATGGCGGTGAAACTTCGTTTAAGGGCTTAGACCATTACACAGTGTGTCTAATAAAACATCCACAAAATAAATGGGAAGGGACCAAAGTGGGCTCTGAACACGTTTTTCAGGTGTTTTGGACCGCTTATAAGTAAAAATTGGCTGAAACTATGGCGGTAAAACTTTGTTTGAGGGTTTAAGCTCATCACGCAGTGTGTCTTTTGATATATTTCATATCCATACAGCAGCCACAAAATAAGTGGTAAGGGACCAAAATGGACATGAAATTGTTTTTGGAATTTTAGACCTTTATAAGTCAAAATCAGCTGAAACTATGGCAATGAAACTTTGTTTGAGGGTTAAGCTAATCATGCAGTGTGTCTTTACCTACCTTTTATGCCCTTATAACATCCTGGAAACAAATGGCAAAAAACCAAAGCGGGCTCTAAAAACGGGCGTAACGGCGAGAGTAACTATGACTCTCACAAGGTAGCCAACAATTACAGGCAAACTAAATGGTTTTCTAAGGATATATAGAAAACTATATTTTTGTTTACTTTAAATTTGCAATTTTTAAAGTATACACACAGCTATGTTAAAAAGCTCCGAGGCGAAGCGCGGGTACTCTCAGCTAGTTTCTAAATATAATACTTTTGAATAGATTGATTATATATTTTGTTCACAAACGATTATTGTCGTGTGGTAATAACAATTATTCAAGGGTAAACCTATGAATTTCCTTTAATATATTCATAATTTGAACTTACTTCTATATAAATAAAATAAGACTTTTGTCTGTACATTGCAATGAATCCATCGGTTTTGGTTAGGCCTATTTGGTGTTTATGTACTTTGCAAAGACCGAAACTGGCGTCAAGAAAATGTCTGTCTGTCTGGACCGCTTATAACTCAAAATCGGCTGGAGCTATGGCGGTGAAACTTTGTTTAAGGGTTAAACCCCTTACGCAGTGTGTTGTTAGCTATATTTTGTATCCATTCAACGTCCACGAAATAAACGACGAGGGACCAAAGTGGGCACTAAACACGTTTTTACGGCATATTGGACCGCTTATAACTGAAAATCGGCTGAAGCTATGGTAGTTAAACTTTGTTTAAGGATTTAACCCATTACACAGTGTGCCTTTAGCTATATTTTGTATCCATACAACATCCATAAAATAAATGGTGAGGGACCTAACTGGGCTATCGGTAGTTTGATGCCAGTACCCGAGCTACAGCCTACCTAACCTTTGAATTGTACAAAAATACTTGAAAGTCATGATACTACAATATTTTATCCGTGGCGAAGCACGGGTACACAGCTAGTCACAAATAAATATGACTGTGGAATATTTCGTATTCGGTATTTGGCATTTTCAACCAAATATAATTGCACATTTATCTTCAATTACTTTATTGTAGGCGAACTCGTACTGATAAGATAACTCTGAAAATATACTAAACTTCTTGTCCCAAACAGTTTGACATGTTGCCCACCCGAAGAAGTGAGCTTGAGGAACGGCTTGCACGGTCACCTGTAGAGTTTGACGACTGCATTAGTCTAACATTTGCATCCACACAAGACGTAAACATGTCCGCTCGCCTCTGTAGTTCCCTATATGGACTTCTCCTCAGAGAATCGGCTATTTGCATAGAGAAGACAAGCCTTTGTCCTCTTCGGCTTTCAGTGAAAAATATCGACATCTCAATCTTTTATTTTATCAGCCAACCCACAACCGTTCACCAAAGATCAGAACTGTTGACTGTTGCCAGCGAGTTAATGACAATTCCATATAGCATTCGATGTTTTCAAAATCGGGTACTGGAGCTGACTTATGACCGTATATTGCTACCTGTCTTGCTTATGTCAACAATTAATTAACGTGTCTCGTTTATTATTTATTCTCCAGACTTGACTCACATTATATTTATATACGTATAAACAAATATGTGTTTATAGTCTACTAGCTGTGTACCCGTGCTTCGCCACGGATAAAATATTATAGTATCATGACCTTAAAGTATGTTTGTACAAGGGCAGGCCGTTGCTCGGCTACTGGCATCAAACTACCTATTCTTACACTATTCGAAAATGTTCGAAAATCCCTTCGGGGAATATTTTTATAGGGTCCTGAAGATTGCTTTTACGTACCACAATGTATTACTGTATATCTCTAGTTGAAAACCTTTTTCTAACAAAAATTCCTAGAATCTCCTTTTCCCCTATATTTTTTATTTTTTTCCGTAACAAAAGTTTATTTATATATTTACAGTGTTTGTAACTAATATAGCTAACTGGCTTACTATTAACTCAGTATTATCAGTAGGCCAGCTGGTCAATTAAGGTAATTCCATAGATCAACACAAGGACTAATCAGCAACTCTGGACCCTGCGCGCATTAGGTACAACAGCGGCAGCGCAGCAGGTTTCGCGAGGAAATCACTTAATGATTTATCCCCTCTAATTTCCAGTCTCCAGTATTTATCTAGGCTGTAGTTTGCAAATGCTAAACTACCTAAGGATGGAAGCGCCTGATACAAATTGTATTAGACAAGATCTAATTATTGTAATGTAGCAGACAGCGGCTGCACGACTTCTCAGTGAACTCTGACTCCTAGTCCATCCATCCACCATCCGCGGCAGCAGAGGACCTAGGAGCAGTTGTGTAAACCTCGCCCTCGCAGCTGGTGGTCTGGATCCATCACCCTGACCTCAGGACTCGTGGACAGCCGAATTTATTCAAAACCAATACAAAACTAAACAATTATTTGGCATAATACATGCTTTATTAGGATTAACAAATGTATGTCATGTATGATAACGTATTCTTTGTTACTAACTAAACCTTTTTGTATGGATATCACAATTTGAATAAGAAAAGAAATATTGATACATACTGACGCATGACCACAAAAGTGGAATTTGGAGGGTGGGGAGGCAAAATAGGGTTTCATACTATAAAACTGCATTTGTGATCAGATTTCAATGACACATTTTTGTACACTTTTAACATGTAAATGTAACCAAAACCAACATGTGCATACCTAAAACCAATAGAATTCGAATTACAGCTAGAGATACTGTAATCAAAGTATTAGAATTGTAAGAATTATTAGGAACCTATTCTTAACTGTTAGTACTCGAATCACATTCTGAAAATGATCCGATACTTTTTTGTATGCCTTCTGGGCTATTACAAAGTAAATATACTGACATTATTTTGAATGTGCTCTTTAAATCCTGCATGTATTAGAACACCCCATTAAATAGCACTTGACTTGCTAGACTTTTACTGAAGCCAACAATACTTTGATATCTAAATAGCAATTTTTAATTTTCACAATCAAATTATTAGAATGGACTCTTTGAACAAAACCAGCTGGCAAACTACAGCGAGCAAATGTGGAAGTGTGGCGAGGCTATGGTAACTAATGTCCCTCTCTATCAGACTTTGTGATAAGCCATGGATAGTTCTAGCAACTTGATACTACTGCAGTGATTCAGAGATACTGTAGTTAGTGTAGTGCAGTATCCAGTTGCCATGCCAACTGCCGATATCTCGCCCGGTTTATGTTGCGCTTGGTTTCACCTCCCCACAGCGATCATCACATCACACTGTATCATGTTCAAGCTCACCAGCCATCATCATGTTTCACCTGCACGTTCTTCTACTTCTTTCTCTTTTGTAGTCAGAATGAGCCAAAACGGTCTTATATGCTTCGTTTGGATGCTATCAGCACCTATGGCTGCTGTAGTTAATTTAAATCTTATATGTCTGAGAAATGTCATGTAAACATTAGGTTTACAGCTGCAATTTGATTTTTTTTAAATGCGTACAGAAACGACAAAACCGCTGAGGGGAAATCACTAGGCTGTAGGGCGTAGGCCTACCATAGCTGCTATACGCATCTGGCCTTGTCAAGGTGTAATAAAGATGGCAACACTGTTCAACAATCTTTCACATTTAGAAATATTACAATTCAAAACAGGAGCAATTACAAAAGGTATCTTTGGCAGTTACTAAGGAAATATTTATTAAAAAGTGGTCAAGCTATCAGAAGGCCGATCAAAATTATTTGTCAGTAGGGTTGAGATTTACATTGGGGATACCCAAAACAAATTTGTCAACTCGATAAATATTTCAAATTTCTTCAAAGCCTATGGACAAAAAATTGTACAGTGAAAGCACTGCCCCAGTTGGTGACTCATATCTAAACCTGAAACGGTCAAGACAGCAAGCTTTGTTGGAAGAGCCATTTTTTATGTACTAGGTCATTTTTAAAATACATTTATTGCAAAAGTTACCATAAAAAGATTTAAAATATTCGGTTAGTTAAGTGAATTTTCCAACTGAAAATTGTTTGTATCGTCTAATCAACAGCTGCAGAAATGAGGGTTAAACTTTGCGGAATATTATCTAGGTGATGGAGTATGTTGAAGCCAAAGATGGCTCGAGCGCAATGTTGCCATGTCGAACAAATCCTACAAGGAAGGGTTATAGCGGTGATTGTGTAGAACATAGCACTATTTCAATGACATGTGAATAATGTACATAATGCTGTATAATTCGTTTAAGACTTTCTTCAATTAATGTGCTTACAGTTTGTAAAGATGGGCATTTATAATTTTTAACCTCTGCACACTTCCATGTTTTAGATCCAAGTTCAACATACATGTTTAAGTTGCATCGTAGCCCCGGTTTTCAAAGAAACTTTTCAACATTTCGAATTACTAATAAATTGCCAGTATTTTCAACGTACGCTATAAACTGATTGTGATGGTTACAGTGCAGTGCAAGAGTAACGGTAGCGGAACAGTGGAGTAGTTAGCTAAGCAATGAATTACATCTGACCGTTTGCCACATGACGGTGTTTAGGAGAAACTGCAGCGCGGAGCGGCCACTCTACCAAATGTGCAATTTATCGGCGACTACGCTCTTGTTTAATTGCAGCGTGGACACAGATTGCACAGTGTAGAGATTTATCCCTGCACCTGCGCACGAGCATGTTCATCCACTGCCACATGTAGGCTACCAAACCTGCAACAACGCAACCATCTCTGTAGTCTTTCTTCCAGCTCATAGTCATAGGTATTTGCTTTCTTCCTTGATGATAATGTGTTTTCAAATGTATTATCAAGAATAGGAAATCACGGAATCTCACATGGGTGCCTTTTCATAGTCTGCATGAAAAGTCAGTCAGGTCTGATCATAGTCTGAAGTAAAGTTGTGTGATGATAGTTTTCCCGATTCTCCTAGAATACACGTTAGAGTCCACGTTTTCAATTAGAGTGAAAGACCACGCCCATTCAACAGAAAGCATTAAAAGCGCTATTGGAAAGCATAAACTAATTTTAACGTTAGATATAAAACATAACGTAAGGAGTATAAACAGAACTACTTTTTAATGGTGGGATCTTGTTAATCCCATTAGTTATTGGTAACGGGATTTATCTTACCTGTTGCTTTTTGTCAAAGAACTGACTTTCATCCTTTGCAAATCTTTCTAAACGTAAAGTCATAACACTTTTTCCGTGCACAACGCTGGTGCGTACGACGGATACTCATACCTTTTCTTTCATACTTCGTGAAATTTTCCTTGTTGAATGGTCCTGAGTGTCACAGTTACAGTACGCGTATTACAGGTTGAGAGTGCGAAGTAGCGACTGTGACCTTGAATTTCGACTCATATAAGAGCAATGTGAAAACATGCATGTTCTTGGGACACATTATGCCTACAGTTCTCATCGGCTTTTTATAAAATAAAATTTGTTTAAAGTGCATTAAATATTTTAGTGGCTCCGCTGAGCCGAATTTTCATTTTCTCATTTATCAAACCGTGACATAAATCCAAAAAAATAAAGAAACGTAGTATTTAAATTTTTTGTTTTTACATTTCAAACTAATAAATTTTTTAAAGAAGTGGCCATTAGAGACACTGCAGTACGGTACATTGTCATATTTCAAATAACACTTATTTCAAAAAGATCTTATGAACATAGTGGGTGTGAAGTCTTTCCAGAAAGTGCTTCTTTTACATTGTTCTCATGAGACAAAAAAATGACCGACCGGTACTGTGCACTCTTATTAAGTCCCATTTTCCGTGTACGAAATTCCATAGCACCTACCTATTAGTATATAAAGACGATTCTTGTAGCTTTCTAATATTTGCAGGAGAACAGCTGCAACAGCTGATTTCTTGCAGAAGCTGCATGATGCAGGACTCATGGTTCACACGCGCTGCCCTTTGTAGAAGTTTTGAAAGAAAGCCAAACAAGCGCCTTGGCTACGGAGAGGGTAGGGGTCATGTTGCCGCGCTCCCCTAGGGTCATGCAAATGCTTCATACGCACAATGAGGAGCAATTGCTTTACTCATGCGCTGAATGAGCCGGACTGATTATGATGTAGATTACGCTCTCCTTGAGACTGCTTCTGACATACATCACGTGATGACAGATGAACTGAGAATGGGTATCAGATGCCAGCTGCGCAGACCAGAGATCTTCTTGCTGTGTCGTACGTTTTAACTATGAACTTTTCATTATGTCATTTATATTTGTACTTATTCAGAAACGACTAACTTGTAAGGGCTGAAGTTTTGGTTGTATTGTCAGGTCCCACATTACTCCGAAGGCTGTAAAATTAAAATCCATACTCCTGCTGTTCCTTAAAGACTATATGTGGGTAACTGTTCAATGATACATTGTTTTATAGAAGGGCGTATTTAAAAAGTTTAACTCGTAAATATATGTTGTATCTTATTACAATAAACATTCAAAAAAGTGGTCAGAACTAGCGGTCATAAATTTAGAAATCAACATAGCCGAGCTACTGAATAAAATGTCACTATAGTATCGGAAGAATAGTCATTAACAATTGACGGCTTTGCTCATTTTAAAAGTTTTAACACTAATGCTATAAACTTCGAAACCTAGTAAATATACTTTAAAATCAACAAGAAATAGTAATTGTATTTAAACCACGACTTAAGTATTACAGTAGCAGTCGTAAACCTAGGCCTATGCAACTTGGCACAAAAGAAATATGATTTCAAACTAGAAAAGTTCAAACAAACAAATAGTTCCAAACCTACATCCAGTCACGTATAATCCGGAAAGCTACAGGGTACAGCAGTACTATTTTATTATTTACATACAATAATTGTGAAGTTGTGTTGCAGATGAATTAAAACATCAAAACATTACGGGATCAAAAACGTAAAACAACATTTCAGCCTGAACGTAATTTACGTATAGAGTTAATTTGGTGTCATACAAATATATTCTCATATGACCTCGAAGTTTGTTCATACACTTTATTCCAGCATTTTCAATAACAACGATCTGGTGGCACGTTATTGAAAGAAATACTGCCAATATTATTAATCAGCTGTTCTATTTAAAAACTGATTTCATAAGTAAAAGAATTTAAATATGAAGCGTGCTTCTGCATATTTTTGTATTTAGCGATACCTTTAGACTGATGATAATTCATTTTCTAAGTATGGTTTAACCATCAAGTGCTATCTTTTTTATTTAATACAATTCAGTGACCCATATAATTAGGAGTATTATAACCACCTCTGTGACTCACGACATATTTGTGAGTAAATCTTCAAGAACCCCACGGATCAAGAATCCTCCGTAAACTGGCTTTACGTACTTGTTACTGTAAAGTACATACTGTATTATGCACACGTCGGTACGTGCTACAGGTCTTCCACGTCAAAGCTATACACACATTGCTTTCAATCAAGACTATTAATAGCACATTTTCATACTGCCAAGGCTTTATGGTAAAGTAGCCTACCACACAATCACATTATTGTATGCAAATCGTTGTCATTCAACACACTTATATATTCTCGAGCTTGAGTGAATATATTTCCGAGTTCTGTGCGTGCACTTTGACCGGGCATTTCCAACTGTCATTTCCAGGATTTGTAATTGTTCACCACAATCATGAATTACAGCCAAGTCTGTAATGAGGCAGAGATTCACTTGACGGCATACGTCCCGAAGATGACGTCTGTAAAAAACATTAAATAATTCCCCCAAAACCAGTTTGTTCCATTCCCGTGGTGGTGAGCAGGCCCTCAAAGCGAAATGCCAAATGGACGACCTCTTGCACTCTTGCGGCGTTCTCAGTGAGCGGCATTTTACAGGAAAAAAGCTTCACTGCATCAAATTTGTAATTAGTCGTTGGCGAAATCTGTGGTCGACCAGCCGACAGTCCGTCTGTGCCGAGCTGGCCACGCTTGCGTCATCGTGACGAAACTGCAAGCGAGTGCGCACTTTGATCATTTGATGCGCAGCAAAACTCAACCAATTACACACACTTCTTCCGAGATATTATACAGGGGGTAATATGTAAGTACCTTGTATTCTATCTAGGGTTAGGATTTTCGTATTTTATCCAGTCATCGCATTGTGATTTAATGATAAAAACAATCATAAACTAACATTGGCTAATACTGTAAATGTATTATGTACTTCGTTAAGCCACGTTTACACCAAATTCTTCCACTTGAGCTTTTGCCTTTTCTGCAAAATACAGCAACTTCTGTGTCTTCCACTTGTGAAAAACAAACTCTTCCGCAAAGTTAAGATCAAAGAAATTTGAAGACAACAAGTGGAAGACTTGTTGCTGGTGGAATTTAAATAATTTTGGTCGCTTTTACAACTGGACTGTAAGCAAGTAGAGAACTTCAGCTCCGTCCGTGGTGGAGGGTGATTTCGTTGACCAGGATCAAAACCAGTGAACTCGTACAGTGGCTGGCTATGATGACACAGGCAGCCGCGGCAATAATTGCGTCTTCTTCGTCCGACATCCCTCACACTACTGAGTTTCGCTAATCCTTTAGCAATTTTCCACTTGTTGGTCAAAATTTGAAGCGGCTCTAAGTTTTCTGCAAAAAGTGTTCCACTTGTTGCTCTAATTTTCGTCGAAAGTTTTAGTTTTCTACAAACAATTTGTTGTCAACTTTTAGTTCTCAATTTTGGTGTAAACGCGGCTTTAGAAGTTTGATCAAAAACTCAACTACAAGTAGTCAAACTAACCGCACAGAGAGTATGGAACGATCTGTTAGTAAAGTTCATGGTTCTATTGAAATTTCTTCTCCGTTCTGTCCGTGCTATCCGCATCAAATCAGTGGTCGAGTTCAATTGTTATTTGTTATGTCTGAACTTTACACCGACATAGCACTGGTATATTTGACATCCATGCTCGTATATATTTTCCAATTATTTTTAGATATACCGATCAGAAATTTTAACAATAATTACAATTAAATTCAGTCTAGTTTTCTCAGACCAATTTCTCAAATGTCTCACGTGTTGATGAATGCAAAATGTCTTTGAAAAGTAATAATAATCTTTATTAGCTCGACAACCAAAAGGCAAAATTAAAATTAACAAAGGTATCCCCCAAAAGGTAGTCTACAATTGTCTCCAGTTTACTGTTGCACAATCTCCATTAAAATGTTTAAAAAACTTTACGTCGTAGTAAATTTGTAAATAAGTTTACTTTGAATAGTTTGTTTGGTTTATAATTATGGAGTTTACTCAAAGAATGAGGATTATTTTGGTAGTTGTATATAATCTATTGAATACTACGTAATGTAATATGTTAAAAATGTCAAAGCGATGTAAAAAATTCTCTTTCTATTCTCCAGATGTGTGCCTTGAACTTGAAGAAGCTGCGGGATGAGCGGTGGCGGTGGCGGTGGTGGCGCGGGGAGGTGAGTGAAGGCACGCTGACTGAGCGCGCGCGGTGCACGTGGGCTCGCCACACGACACGGTGCCCCTGGCTGCCGGCAGCCGCTGCCACTGCTGGGAGCGTGCTGTGGGAACACAGGCCCGCCGGTCTTTCCCACGGCCCCCTCTCCGAGCCCTCACTTATATACCCCGCTCCCCGCGCTCCCGTATCATTCCGCTACTGCTTGTGCCGCCGGCCAGTCGTTACTCGTTACTCTTCTTGTTAGGTTATGTTTGTGTTATCGTTGTGCCAGTGACCACCGTTTCAGTTGACTTTGTTATTGTTTTGTGTTGTGCCCAGTTAATTGTGTCAAGATGAACGTCAGACCAGAGCCCAGAGGATATATCGTCCACACCAACGATTACGATGACCAACCCATCTCGAGGACTTACCAATACAGAAAGGTAAATTGATTTTAAAATCCTAGTTTTCAATCTTTGAACTTTTCTGGTAATTAATATCTGAATTTGTTTGATAATTGGGACTCACCATTTCAACCTTACAGAAACAGTTCTTATCACTCACCTTCATATGGGGATAGTCTGATACGACAAAGCCTCTGATGTTTTATATACTATCAAACTGTTACAGAGAGATAGACATATAGTATATACATGTATACCCTTTATTACAGTGTGCAAAATAATAACTCTGTGTATTATTAAAATATTTATTTATAAACAGTATATAGACCACATACCGCGTAACCATGATTTCATTAATCTATTACGGAATTGTCCTCATCACGGTCTCAAGTGACAATATTCACACTTTCTTGGATCAGTCTGTTATATAGTAAACCAATGAGTGTTCAGTTAAGCATAGCTTAGTATAACAAACACAATACTAAAACTTTTCTTCTTTTGTGCATGGACTCCCCAGTTTCTATTTGCTTTATTGCCTTTCATCAAAGTAAAATGTAGTATAAACTGTTCACTCATAGAATGGTATGACAAAACTTTACATGAACTGGTTCGGACTGTTAAATTAATATGCTTATTTACCGAAACACTGTATCGCCACAAAGGCTAGACAATGGAAGCAAATAGCGATAAGCAATTTAAATGTATTGATTAGCTGCGGGCCATTGTATATGCCTACATGGTATGATCGCATAGCTCGAAGATAGTTTCCTGTTTTATTCTAAACCAACAGCTTTTATATGAGCTGATTTTGCAAAGAAATCGTCCAGTACTATCAGGAGTAGAGGTGTTGTTTGGATTGCTTCATGAAGCATCCAGAGCTTTTGCAATTTAAGTACAGGTCTATGACTATTTGACGTAATAAGTGAACAATACTTATTCCTAGATGGTTAGCTACAATGATTTGTTTTTTCTTGTGTTCAGGTGATGAAGCCCATGCTGGAACGCAAGAGGCGCGCACGCATCAACCGCTGCTTGGATTCCCTGAAGGAGTTGATGGTGACCGCCCTGCAGGCCGAGGGAGAGAATGTCAGCAAGTTGGAGAAGGCTGACATCCTCGAGTTGACAGTTCAGCACCTTCACAAGCTGCGTCGTCATCACGCGCTGACTCTCACCCCCGAGACTGCCTACGCTGACCGCTTCCGCGCCGGCTTCACCCACTGCGCAGCGGAGGTGTCTCAGTACCTAGCTACCTCCATGAGCGGCTCTGACCCTGCCATCGACCCTTCCTCAGGAGTCAAGCTGCTGCAGCACCTCAGCTCCTGTATCCGCAGGATTGACGAGACCTCAGCACCCACCAGCCCCTCCAGCCCTGAGGCTAGCAACCCCTACACCACACCACCCTGCAGTCCCCAGCCACAGCCGCGCACACCGTCACCCTCTGCTCACACGGTGCTCAAGACTGACGAGTCCGTCTGGAGGCCCTGGTGAGCAGATATCTGCACTCCAGTTTTGTTATTGTATATACTTGAATATTTATTGTAAATAACCATCTTACTTTGGATGTCAATCGACTATATTCATGAGATCTCATAATCTATTGATGGATTTAATTTTTTTCACAGCTGTTCTAAAAAGCAAATTGGTGATAAGTTTTTACTTGGTTGCCATTATAATTATATGTAATAATAATTTTGCCTTGACATCCAAAGTATATATTATACAAAACTAGATTTAAGATTTAGTTTTTAAGTCATGTTTGCAAGATCGAGAGCTTCCTTCAGTTTGAATTTCGTTACATCAAATTAAAAATATTTTCTTTGCAAATATTTTAACTAAATATATTAACAGTTTCTTTTTATTGTTTACAGTTTTGTTTTAAACTAAAATTGTCGATGTATTTGTTTTGATACTGTGTAGTGTATGCTACTTAACTTTTTCAAACTGTTTAAAGAAAAATTAGGGTTTACACAATATTGACGATAAGGCCACCTATACTGTATTTTCAGTAATTGCAACTGAATGCTTATCCTGTTATACATAAATGAAGAACTGTTTTATGTACTATTCAAATAACCAGCCTTATTAGTTAAAATAGTTTGTAGATAATAGCAACACAATGTTTAATTTACTATATTGTTTTTATTGAAGCCAAATCAGTTTTACTGACATGCAGCAAACTACCAAAAGTTTCATACAAGTTATTGTAATGATCATTACAGTTTTTTGCCTATTATTATGTTTGCCTTGTTAACAAATTAGCGTTCTTCATTGTAGTTTTCTAATTATTCAAGTTTGTCTGTTATTTTCATGTTGATTATAAAAATTCATGTTAACTTGAAACATTCCTGTTAAAGTTTTTTCTTGAATGTGTCTTTATTGACTGTACTTAGTTTTATGCCCACCTGAAGACTGTGATATTCGAAGTACCTGGACTGAGTTTAGACTTAATGTAGATATATTATTTGTTTAGAGTGTGATATAACTGAACTTAGTATCAATATATATATACACTATATTTTGCGAGTTTGAGTTAAATAAAAGATAACTCTTAATTACATGACAGTTTTTATATTATTTCACCTTTCCTTTCGTAACTATTGTAGCAGTAAGCATAGAATGAGCATTGAAAAATATAATCAAGTGACGAGGGTAATAATAAAAAATAATAACAAGACAAGGATCAAATCATTATTATTTTTTAAATATAACATTACAAAATAACATTAAAAATTGTAAAATTGTATTAAAAATTAATAAAATAATATTATTAAGTATTATTATGAATATGATTTCAGCATTTTTATGAAGAGCATTTTTATTGGTTCTGATCTCTACAAAACTATTAAAAGACTTTTCAAAATAGAATGATTAATGCATAAATAAAGATAAAAAATATATTCGGAAGAGAAATTAGAATAATAATTTGCTACTAATATATCACTTACAAAGCTTTTTCACCTATATTTGGGGTTTTTGAATGGCTGAAATGACGAGTGTTAGAATCACTGTACATTTCAAACGTATTAGTGGTTTGGGAACATACCTTACATTATACTTCAGAAACTTGTGAGCAAGCTGCAGCTTGCAAAGTACCAAACAAGCCCACATACTTTACTTTCACAGACAATAACACCAAATTCTCAAAGGATTCGTTGGAACAAATAGTATATTTTGGGTAGCTCTATCAAGCAGAGTCCCAAGCTGCGAGCCTCTGAGCTCTGGGTCGCAAGGCTATGTTGACTTTTAAGATCCGATCTCGAGATAATTTGTTTATGGTAGGCTATGAGAATTGGTACTTGGTTTGCACTTTTCACCATTTAGCAATACTTTTTAGGATCCTCAATCAACACATAGGATCAAACCTAGTCAAATTCGAAAACAAATAGTGTAAGAACTGTCAACTCTTTTTGTGGCACAAAAGAAATTGTTGTACCCCTTAGGTTAGGTCGTAATTAGTTATTTAATCAAGGCTGGTAATACGAAGACAACGCTTGGATCCGACCATGTCAAATTGATAATCCAAAAAAACCATCGTGTAGCCCGACTTTTGAACCTCCTAAAATAACAACAGTATTGTTGTTCCCATTAGATTTTCTATGTAAAAGAAATCACAAAGATTTAAATTTGACTGCACCTAAAGTTTTGATTTGAGATTCGACCAGGCAAATTGGAAACAGGCCGAAACGTAGCTAAACGCAAAAGCGCCACTGGCATGAGTAAATCCAATTTCCTGTGCAATTTTTTACTCTTAATTCGCTCCGCTCACAGCCTCGCTTCGGCCTCAGACTTGCGTGTTCTTTACAGCAACTTTTATGATATATCTTGAAGCGATAGCACATTTCAATACAATATGACTGCTTATTCTGTTGTTATTGCGAAAATCACTTTTTGGCCGCCATTTTAAAAAGACTCAATGAACTTTTATAGTCTTTGGTATATTGATAGATATTATCAAAATACACATTATTTTCAAATTTAATCAAAATCTAATTTTCTGATTTTTTACCATACAGCATTAAACCTCTTTTTTAATTCGACCCCCTGCAAAAGGGGGCTTCCGGTGGTCCGATTTTCTGCTTAACGAACTTGACCGAGATATTTCAGATATTAAAGGTCTACATGTCCAACTTGTTATTATTGTTATTTTTGAATTTGACATGGCTGCCGCAATCACTATAAAGATCATACATACGAGTACATTACTAGTGTAAATATCAGCTGGGACTCCTAATAATGGTGTAGAATTTAAAGAGTATGTAATAAGCTCTTTTTATGAAACAGAAAAGTTCTTACTATTAACTAAATTCGCTTTAAACCGCTGTTTTAAATTCTTAAATAGGAGGTTAGAGCTGTTATCTGTATAACTTTAAATTGGAAAAACTTTAGAAGACTTCCAACTATTTTCTACACTACTATTTAGGGGTCCCTAAAAGTAACAATGTATGTGAAACAGGGTCCCACTACATTTTATTTGGTAGCCCATATTTTTTGTCAAATCCAAAACGTAAAGCAGGTTTCATTAAAATATTAGATGAGAGTACCAATGAGAATATGTGGGGTGTTAGACTATTATACAAGTTCCAGGCCAAGGGTCTAGCTCCAGGGTGCGAGGGACGCTTGGATTTTGGAAGTTTCTCTGTTTCTTTTTCCAGGTTTGTATGGCGCATCTTGCTTTAAGATTGACCAGACAGGAGTGTCTTATATTCATTCTTTGATTACATATTTTGTTTATATTTAACTTTCTACCCCTTGACGGTAACGGTAGAATGGTCATTAGGTCGCGATTGGCGGTTAATACTATCGTTTTGTAAATGTTTCCAGAGTAATGGGAATCTTTCAATAGAACCACTTTGTAGGAGTTTAAGTAATCAATATGATAATGAAGATGTACTTTGAATAATTTTGTAATGAGTAAAATCAACACTTGGCTGTAGAACAAGTTTCTTAATTTGAGCGGAATCATTTGACTTGGGGGAAACTCTTGTTTCACTTAAGTCTAAGCTGTTTATTTACTTATAAGTAATTACATGATGCGTGTTGAAATATTCGGGTACAAGAAAATAATAGTAGCAATTCTTGAGAATGTTGTAAGCAGTTTTGAGAAGTACTCCAACTCCATTAGTTGACGGGAATAAACTCGTCAAATATTTTGTGTTGTTTTGTATAAATGCGGGCAAAATATACACGTATTCCATGTGCAAGTGTTTTTCGTTTTCAGCATAATATTCCACCAATATCTTATGTCGAAAGCTTTTGTGTTTAGTAGTTTTCTAAGCAATAAATCGATATCTGGCGAATAAAATGTGCGTTTTTATAAAATCTAACCACTTTTCTATGTGAGTGTTGAAAACATTTTACCCGCGCTAGTTTCGTTCCTTCAGAGGTTTAAAATTTAATAATATTTTACACTCGGAAAAATTTACTTTAAGTATAAAGATAAGGCATTAAGTATAAATTATGTAACAAGTATAAACAATGATAATAGTGTAGATTTTTAAATTATTAGGATGTTTTACAATACCGCACTGACTACTGAGAAGATTTATAATATTGATCATACTTTTCCTTATATGCAAAGGAATTAAACAATTTTCATTTTTATTAGACAGTTTGTTTTTAAATTTATAAATAATCTAATAAGATCCAGCTCTTGGTTTTAAGATATGGGCTATATACGTTTCAATTTGTTATAAAACGTTCCTTCATACTGTGGTATCTTGATCGTTTGCTCATTTTTGAAGAAGCGTTTAAATTGTTAACGTACTAAAATAAAAGCTCTGTTCCAATAGAAGCGTCAAGCTATTGAGGCTGCTGCATATGAACTCTAAAACTTGGACTTTTGTCAAACAATGAATTATTAATTACGGTTATTAAAATGTAATTTTCCCATAAGAACATAAAGCTCGAATAATCGTAATAAAAATTTTGTTTAGCAAGGAGGTTGTACGTTTTTGCTTTTATATGCTGCAGAATTCATGGTTTTATGCTTCTATTGAATCACTTTTACTATTTTAGTACCTTAATCTACTTAAAACATAGTTTGGACATTTTCCCATGTTAAATTCCCTATCCCTGATAGAGGCTCCTCGGGCTCTATCCGGCCGGCTTACTTACTAAAACAAGTACTAAATAAACGCGGAACAGTGGGATTACTAGACGAGACAATAAAAGCTGGAATGTAGACGATTGATGTGTGAGTGTTGGATCACGTAGGTGACGTGGTTACACAGAATAGACGTGCACACCTCCACACCTTGTCCACGGACGTGACATCCAGAGCTTCCTCTGTAGCCATTGTGTAGCTAATAAACACTCACATATCATCACCATACCTCTATCCAGCCCAAGTAACAATCAGTATTCTGCAATAAGACGGTGTGCAGCGGTAAATGATTCGCAACAGCTGTTTATGTTTCGATAAAATGTCTGAGTGAATCAGCCACTCATCACATCAGCTGATGTGATCTCGTAACTCTTAAGAAGGCTTTGTGTGCTGTGGTGTAAAGTGAGAGGCTGACGTAACTCCAGAGCTGAATTTATTCCAATATTATATTATGTATTTAAGTCGCGAATAGGTTAAAAACTAGTCTTTTTCCTGATTTAATAATGCCAAACCCTTTTTATAGTCGAGTCTTTGGACACTGCCAGTGGAATTTTGTGCAATACTACAGAAAAGTGAACATCCTTTTTTCTTTTGTCAACACAAAGTACAATTTGTATATTGACGAATAAATTGTTATTGTTATTGATATCTTGGTGTGATAAGTGCTCCAACTTTGATCGTGATGACGTCCAATTAGTTCAAATAATGCTCCTAAACATGAAAATAATGTAGATTAGTAGTTTATATTTCTATATGCTTTAACGAAACTTATTTTCTTGATAGCCTTCGTATATAGTTTTGCGCAATACAATGAACTATTTAAACTTTTATGAAAACTGAAACATTATTGTGACTTTCAACACATTTATAGTATAATGTACCATTATGATGGTGTTTGTTTGGACTTGGAGCACAAGCAACTAGCTGATTGATTAATCCTCTGAAAAGAAAGGAGGAGACTGAAGACCAGCACTTGAGCTTCAGCGCAAGGACATCTTCTCAATCCTTACCAGGAACAATGCACCTTGTTTGCACCTGCTGGCTGCTTCAATTTGTTTATTTTATGCTGCCGTTTTTGTATTCAACATTCTTCTGCCCTAAAATGTTCACTCTGTCTTTTCTTGAGCCATAAACCTTTTCTTTGGGCCCCAGTCAACCATTCATCAAGGTCGTCCTAATTGGTCGCATGGGACCAAGCGAGCGGCTTTGGGCAAAAGGAATTCTAGACATTTGAAACTTGATTAACCTGATCAGTTATCAGCTGTGGTGTCGATCGATGAATGTGAAATTCAAATTAGTCACTGTTTAAACTTTCCACCGGGTTGAGTGTTTCTACAGTTGCCTGGCAAATTGGGACGGTTCAGAAACGTAAATAATGAGACAGTCGATAGCAGTATAAGTTTTAATTTCATGGCTGAAACAAACACGTCATAGAAAATAATATAACAAAAAATTGTACAGTTCATTAGTTTGAAATAAAGAGCAGGCAGCGATAGTCCTGTAACACGGTCTGTTTTGGGATTTTTATCAAAGCATATTTCCGTATTATTAAGGTACAATTAATCCTTACTAATATATAAAAATGAGATGGCGTGTGTCTGTTCCTCGATCACGCAAATGCCACTGGACCAATTTTAATGAAATTTTACAGGAATGTGGCTTATAACCTGGCCAACACATAGGCTATTAACATGTTTGATAATTTAATATTTTAAGATGGTGGTCATTGGCGGGAGTCACTATGACTCTCACAAGGTAGCCAACACTTATTCTTACTAATAACAATCACGCAAATACCACTGGACTAAAAATTCCCGTCTATCTGGCTGTCTGTCTGTAACGTTTTTAAGGCATATTAGACCGCTTATAACCCAAAGTCGGCTGAAGCTGTAGCGGTGAAACTTCGTTAAAGTATTAAGCTTATTACACAGTCTCTTTACCTATGTTTTGTTTCAATACAACAACAACAAAATAAATGGCAAGAGACCAAGTGGACTCTGAAAATGTTTTTCATACATTTTAGACCACTTATAAGTCGAAATTGGCTGAAACTATGGCAAAGAAACTTTGTTCGAGGGTTAAACTAATCACGCAATGTGCCTTTAGCTACGTTTGAAGTCCATTTAACATCCTCAAAATAAATTGCAAAAAACCAAAGCGGGCTCTAAAACGGCCGGAACGGCGAAAGTAACTCTCACAGGTAGCCAGCACTTATAAGGAGAAGATGGTGAACTAACAGGCAAACTATGCTTTTACTATTTTTATTTAAATTTGCAATTTTCTTAAAATATATACACAGCTATGTTAATACAGCCTCGAGGCGAAGCGCGGGTACTCTCAGCTAGTATTAAGATAAAATGCAATCCCCGCAATCAGTTTACTGCAATCAATCTGATGTTGTGTTCGGACTTGGGATTTAGGAAAACCGAATGAAATGAGTTATTTGCAGTAGAAAATGTGCCATCCTAGACACAATCAGATCTAAAAAATGAGGTCTTGTAAATCCTCTTTATGGCTTGACTTTGGGCACTTACACAAGGCCACAGCTCGCCCCTCATATTCTTGCATTACAAACAATGGCTCCTCTACTGAAAGTTTGATTTCTTCAGCAAATATTTGTTTGTACATGTCAGGCGAGTGTGTTTTTTAAAGTGAGTTGTTTTTAAAGTTATATCATCATGGCAATACAGATTTTTTAGCTCAGTAGCTTACGTGTAGAGTTGCAAAATAACATTAAAACTTTATTGATAACCAACCCATCATTGCAGATACCCTGGCGGAGACACTGTTGCAATTGCACCGAGTGAGTGAGTGAGTGGGTTACTGCTTGTGCTGCAGTTTACGAATGCCAGTCAACAACTGTGGCCAGACTTCCGGCTGTGTTACGGCGTGGGAAAGCTGCGAGCACGCGTCTACCATCACATCACATCGCTTCTAGAATAACAAGTCTCATCACAAGTCAGCATATTGTTGCTGACCCAGCGGACAGAGTACTGTTTCATTCTTGATACTTTCATATCTTGACTGATTGGTTGTCTGTGCATCATTTCTGTTCATGTGAGTGGGGTTTTCTTTGTTGTAGAAATGATTAATTTTAAACGACAGTAAACCCTGAACCTATATTAGAAATGTAGTAATTAGAGTTGACTATGGCTTAAGAATCAAAGGTCTTCTAAGAGCTAGAGCTTTTCTTTACTGTACTTATATGCACGCAGGGAAGGGTGGGAAGTGTGAAATATTGCAAACCAACCTCATCAGCTCAAGTTCAATTTCTGATAAATAAACAAGGTGTAACTTAATTAATTTCAATAAGTAAGCTATTTTAGTCACAAAGTGTCTATCAACTATCATGAAGTTGACCTGAAAACAGTAATAAAACTAATTACAGTAGAATATTGATCTTCTTAAATAAACAAGGGTAATTTTCTTTAAAGATGCCGATGAAGTGTTCATATATGAATCAGGTTTTAGACGTAAGAAAACTTGGGAAGAAGTATAGAAAAAGCTACGCTTGAGGTTTATTGGTCTGCTAAGTCCAACTGCACAGTCCACACGTGTGTAGGGAGGAGAGACCGTTTCTGGTTTATAGTCTTGCGGAACTGATTTTTATGGCGTATAGTAAAGTACTTGGGAGTTAAAATGAGACATTTCTGGTATATGCGCTCTCTCTCACGCCCCAAAAAGATATAACCACCGACCGGTCTACGTAGTTGATAGACACAGCTTAGACTAAACAGACGGCGTCCCATTCCAAGCAGCGCGTGCAAGGAAACCGTCAACAGCTCAAGTGTGATCTCGAGATCTGTCTTCAGTTTGATGGTGACATGTTTTCAATCTGTTGTCACCCGTGATATAGAGGCGCCACTCTCGTCGTGGGAACACTGACTCTACAGCAGAGCACGCGCTTGGCTCGGTCCCGTGTCCAGGAATGCAGAGCAGCCAACACAAGCGCGAGAACCTCCCCGTCAATCCGTCCCACGTCTCTAATTAGTTGGACCTAATGTGGAACATTTTTTCTGTCAAGAAGGAGCATGGAAATTGCTTTATGTCCGAGCGTTGATAATTGATTCATTCGTGTTTGTTGAAAATCGATTCAAACGAGATGATCTGGAAGAGAACCACTACATTGACGAAAAGCTAGAGGACTAACGATGGTTTATAGCTAAAATATCATTACAAGATCTCGAATGTTTCTTATAAGAAATTCAATTTAAGATAATGTGTGTTGAAGTTAGTACTCAATCAATACAGTATTGTATAACTTCTAATCATACTCGTACGTATTGTACAAGTGCTGATCATACATTTTACCTATATCAGCGAACTTATTTCGTACAACCAGCAACTTAACAGAACCTTTTGATTTATACTGTAGAACATTTGACGAGGAAACTTTTATAGATATCCAAAAATGAATTATTTTAAATCTTCATAGAGTATGTTGGACTGCCTAATTCTACAATTGGCTTAACAGTCTCTTACTAGTAGTTCTCTGTGAGACAAACATACAAAAGAGCACATAAAAAAGTTAATCATGAACAAAACCTTGTCCATAATGAATAGGTAATCAGATTATATACAAATAAAAAATATCTATGACTTACTATACACGCATATGTAACTAAAAGGATAGTTTCATGCAATTCAGAACTGTCAATCGAATCTGTCACGAGTTGAACCTTTTAAACTAAGCCTTTGTGATTTTACCATCGAACGATTATGTACTTCCCCAACCATCCAGGCATGTAACGAAACCTACAACCACTATATAATGTGTGAAATGTAGAAGAGCAACTTTTAGTTTTCTACAAAAAATGTCGCTTTTGCAGCAAATCTCTACTTGAAAATATCTAAAGTTTAAACATGTAAACTCAAAGATAGGTTGGACCTATAGGTCTAGGAACTACCTATAGGGTGTCCTACTGGAACAGGCCTACCTGTCGAAGTATTCGCAGAAGTGCTAGGCCTAGCTAAATCCAGCTCTGTGACTGAATACTCAAAGGGATCTTCATCAGGATTATACTCTTCCCCACTCCCAGAAGAAAAGTCTTCTAACGAAATATCGTCAGGATAATCAATGAGTTCTTCGCCGATGTCACCTTCACTCTCGTCCGTATCACTCAAAGGTTCTTCTACAGCGTCCCTAATTGCACTAGCACTACTTAGTTCACTCATATTTTCTAATACTAATTACTAAAATCAAAACTAACGACTAAAAACAACATAAAAACCACTAAAACTGATGAAAACTACAAAAGAAAATGCGTAAAACGATTTGTTGCTAACGGCACTGTAATTCTACAAAACAGTGAAAACAAAATACGACAGCTGTCATAATTGTTTTTCTTCTGTTTTATTTTGCCCAATTTCGACATGAAAGTCGATTATATATCGAAACTACAGTTCATTCCGAATTCAACTGTATAAGTTAGACCTCGATTGGTTGAACTTCAACTATTCCTGTAGCGCTTTTACGAATCGTCTACTGTCCAGTGGCTAGACCGTAGCGCTGGAGCGCGGACCGAATCGTCTAGCTACTAGAGTACGACGATAGCATTTGGAACTACAACTTCAAGTTTTCGGAATATTAAATATTAAGAACTGAATATTACTATCTAAAGTAATCTCATTTAAAAAGTAAGCTAAAATAAAAGTATTATAAAATGAATCTAAATAAATGTGAGACAACTAGAACTGCAAGAGCTGAGCAAATAAGTTTCGGAAATAAATTAAAATTAAAAGAACATAAAAACTGACTTTGGAACTAAGACTTAGATTGAGACCTAGGTTAGGACCTACCTCCCTAGGGGCAGCATCGTGAAGGGAGACCCCCACACACAGGGATTCTCCTAGGCAACTGAACCCAGAGGAGCTAAGCCCATAACCTTTTATTACTTGCTCAGCATAACCTTGACTATCAAAACAATCTGGCCAGCATTGCTTTGATAACAAGGAAGCAGTCCTGCAGGCTGTCAGCACAACATTATGACACTTTGTTATTAGAAAGAATGTGTTAGTAGTCAAAAGTAGTGTGAAGGTAAACGAGAATCTTTTCAAACTTACTTAAAATAGTAAAATCATGAAAGTTCAAACTATCGTTATAGGAGTTTTCGCCTCTCACGCCTAATCTGCTGAGTTTAGCTCTCAGTTGTCTCCCCATGAATGATGAATGGAAGCAGTTAGGATTGTCCAGTTTGGGAGCAGGACTGTCTTCTACTGCCGCCCAGTTCTCACGGCGACCACTTCCTCCGTCCTGGTCCTGTCCTGCCCTGAACCTGTCCCATCACTCATCTCCCCCGGACCTGCTCACTCCTTGTGCTTACCCACAGCGACACCACCTCTACTTCCTGTCTGCTGCACCCCAGCCGCCACCTCAATTATTCATCTTCGAGACCTTAACTGGGCCAGAAGTCAACAAAGGTATCCTGTTTGACGATCGTTGTATTCGCTCTGTTGTTCTACTTGAAACCTCTTGACTGTTTTTCCACAGCTTGCAAAGCACAGTCGGACGTCGTTGTGAGCTCTCCAGGCACAGGAAGCAGGAAGTTATGTGTTTGGTCACGGCAGGAGACAAAAACAGCGTTGTCAAAGTGCAGAGAGAGCACTGCTGGGCAATGGACAGTCAACCGCCAGTATCTCGTGGCCTGCTGTTCCACTAGTGCAACTGCTTCCTACAGACTGCTTGCCTAGGTCAAGTAACACTATAGATCTTCTTTATAGGGGCGCAAACATGTTGTGATAATGTGTTTGATGTCGGAAGCATGTAATCAATAGGTTACGTTTTCTTTTACACTAAGCACTGTGACTTTCTTGTAGGTGTCAAAGGGCACTAACAAAGAATATCTATATTAGAATTCTCCTGTGTATTCCCTACTAACCAGTCGGAAATTGGTCCAGGTGAAAAGAAGTTACATTTTTTACTAAGGATGACTCTTATAGGCTACCATAGTTTGTAGAGAACAATAGAACTCCACATAATTGAAACAATTCGTAAACTTAGACTGATTTGTGAGCTCGTTAACTCTACCATTTTATATAAACACAATGAAAACTATATAAGGTCCTCAACACTTCAGTAACTTACATAAAACCCTAAACCGGTACCTCATCGCTGGCCCTCTCTCAGAAAATCCACCGCGACGGGTCGTGCCGACCGAATCAGGAAGCGAAATTTGAAAACAAACAACCCGAAGCAGAACGGCGCAAAAAGGCAGCTAACGAACTCCACTCTGAGCACGCGATCACTTGAAGAGTCATGAGATTGAAAAAGTGCCATCGGCGTGGCTTGCTGATAGAGCGGGGGAGGAGGGGAGGACAGGGAGATGCACGGCGGACGCTCACTCACTGTCAGCTGTCGGTCACACCACAGAGTGGACAAATGTCCTGACAAACAGAGACGAATCGTGCATCAGATACACCACTAATCACTCTTGTTTTATTTGCAGAAGGAAATCGACGTTAGCCACTTAGGCGGTTGTGATTGAGTTGCGTAACCCTTTCGGGTTCCTTCAGTTAGGTTATCAATCAATTGGATCCAAGACGACTCAGTAAGTGCGTCAGCTTTTAGTGAATGTTTTAGAGGTTTTACTTTGTTTCATATACCTACATTTTCTGTGAGGTGGTTTCAGTCAGTGTCTTTTCAAACTACAGTAGTTCGAACTTCTACAAACGTACTTCGAAGCTCACAAGCGTATCATCTGCACTAGAAAGTATTAGGTTAAATTTGTACAACTGAACAACTTAGCTTGACGATATTCAGCTAACCCATGTTAATTAGCCAAAGCTACGATCCTTCAATGCATCAATGACTAATCAGCATACGTATTTTCGAGTCTGAGGTCATTGCAATGACATTAATCTTATTGCAAGGCTCGAATTAAAAACTTCCCGTCAAATGGCGCCGTGAAATGGATTCATTTCAATCAATACCTAGCTTTCACGCTGGCGAATGAAATATGTAGCATGAAAGCCACAATCTTGATGTCCAACAATGGCGTTTCGGTTTGGGGAGTAGAGCAGTCATCATCGCAAAGATAACATTCTTGCTGAACTTCTCGATCGCTTTGCAGTGGTGTTTGAGAAACATCAGTAAATGATCAAAAATAACGAAAGCAATGAACTCTACACAACTTTTATTTTCATAACGTTTATCGACCATCGCATCCAAGCGAAAGTTAAACTTTCCAACGTGAAAAGTGACAGTGAATCTCTCAGAGGTACTGTGTGTATACGAACACATAATGCAGATGCAAAGAGGCAGTTCACGGAGCTCGTGGTTTGCAGCTTCATGAATCTCCAGCTGCATCAAGCAGACAAGCAGTAGATGACCGGCACATTGCACACAGTGAAGAGAGGAAAGTGCTACTGCAGTACTTCTATAATCAATCAATTGAGAGATTGGAGAGGGTATTGGTACAATAATGTCATCTTGGTTAAACATGTCTAAAATTGCAAGTGAGTTTCATGTGGTTATTTACTTCAAAAAGTCATTTACACCCTTTGTCCGGTGGTGTTTTCAACCGCGACAACGCATACAGTAAAATAAAATATTTTCAGTGTTTGACTTAAACTTTTCAAAATGCTCAAACCATTTGGGAAAATACTATCCGAAATTGAACTATATTAATTATAGTAGTAACTACAATTGCCGTAAAAATGTTAACTTAAAGTTTGGACTTAAAACAAATTTGAATACGGTAATTAGTCAAAGGTGTTGTTCGTGTTTCGAGTTTTCACAGTAAGTTTAGTTATAACTTTACAATCCACAATCAACCTACTTTGTGTACGTAGGCCTATCATTGTACCTTCTAGGTATTTTGATCAATTTACTTTCAAAATCCAAAAATAAGTGCTTTTTATATATGAATACATTACTACTATTTATTTGACAGTGAGAAACTATCTTTATGTTTCTACTAATTAATAGTTACGGCAGCAATTTTGAACATGAACCATTGAAAGGGGTTGGACGGCGTCCCGCCAGGCGTAGCGACGGGTTTCCTCTTCGGCTATTAAAAATCAATAAGAGTTGTGGAATGGATGCTGGCTGTGTGTGGGGTCCAGCGTCGGCGCCTGATGTGGGTTTAACAGTTTAAATGTGAGCGTATCATAATCACCCCAGAAGTCATCTTGAGACGGCAAAACAACAACAACAACAACTGGTAGTCACTGGGGGGTCACTGTCACTGATATCGCTTTCTGGCACGTCACAAAGAATTCAAAGATCCAATAGACCGTATCACCATGATTGCCTTAGTTAGCACAAGCAAAACCAATTCTTACCCTTCGGTGAATTCATAACACATGTTTAGTTTTTTTATGTATTGGTATGGTTTGAATAAAACAGAATACTACATGATGTTAAATAGATGTGTGAATAAGTTAGCGTTTAGTACGAATTGAGAATTTAGATTTTAGTATAACACTTCATGAGCTGCAAAAGTGGGCGGTCAATGGAAACGCAGAATCAACAATTATTATAACTTGGAAAGATAATATTATTTGTCTTGTGACATTGTTTGCGACATTTTCTAAATGCTGTATATTCTAATAGCTATCTTTAACCAAAAATGTCTTTTATTTAGAATGTTGTTTTTGCCAAATTTATAATTTCGACAAAATTAAGTCAGAATAGCCACTGATGTATCACATTTTCTTTCAAATTACATTTAAAGTTTATTTATTGTTCGTATTGGAGTTTATCCAAAAACGGCTAGGGACCCTTACCGACTCTTATGAAAAAAAAAAACAAACCCGACATTCAAAGTTTCACGTGTCAGCTGTTGTGACCCATGTATTCATGTTTGTGAAGTTGGCCCGCCCATAACCGGCCCGCCCACTTTTGACAATATGAAGTTAGTGCTACGTTAGTGCCGGTTAGTGCCGTAAAGATTTTCGTTAGTGCTGGTCATTAAGTACTATTGGGCGGGCCAACTTCACACTGGCCTGCCCACATCCAAAATTGCAGAGAAACTAATTTATTTGGATTAATTGGCGTTAGTGCCGTAAAGTTCGACGTTAGTGCTGCATTTTAACTTCACAAACATCATGTATATACCAGTTTTCACTGAGTGACCCAGTAACACCGCGTATCTCGGGAGCTGGCACGCTGGACCACAACTCCGGCCACAGGGCTGCGCGCAGGGCAGGGGCTAATCTCGCCGAGGATGAGGCCCTCAGGCTAGATCATATATCTGCAATGATTCTCAGTTTCATCATCGCACAGAGATTGCACTCGCCGCTTCACATCAGTTTAGCAACTGCTATACGTGTTCAGTGTTTCACAATCTCTGGCGCCGCTGCTGGGTTACATCTGTCCGCGTGTTCATCACAATTTAATGCTTACAACAATCACATCGATTCACCTTTAGACCGATTGATCAAATTCGCAAGCAACTCGTATAAAGCATCCCTACGCTGTTGTTATATCACTATAATATAATTTGTTTACCAAAACAAGACTGTTTATCAGACAGGTTTTCTCTTCATTGAGATGAAATTTGGTTTCAGTCTTACGAAACAGGAGCTTGAAAGCTCTACAATAAAACAGAACAGATGCCTAAACTGTACATTATGTTTAAATTGACTAGCGTCACCGTCTTGCCGATAGCGAGAACCAGGTCGTCAAGTTGACTCTGTTAAATCGATATGAAGACTGTAATATGTCTTCACCATCAGTGGTTTTGCCAATTTGAAAATTCACCTGCCTTTGAAAAGTATGCTCGCATATTGTGGTAAAGGTTATTGCCCGTATTCTTCTGAATAACCAAGTAATTAATTCTTCAGCCGAGGCCAAGTTCTTGGGTGTTGTCTTAGACGAGAATCTGACGAGTTCCACTGCCATATAGACCAGGTCTCAAAGATGGTATCCACAGGCATTTTCATGTTGAGATCATTAAGTCAAACATATAACCCTGAAGTGCTTGTAACAACCTACTATGACCTTATATACCTCTATCTTGTTTATGATGTGCAAGTGAAAAACGTAGCGAACTATGTTCCATACTAAGCAAGGGCCAGCAATCTTATCTCTGCCACGAAAGCAGTAATGTAAAGATGTTTTCGAATTCTTCAACCTTTTAACATTTCCATCTATTTACATTCTAGAAACTCGCTCATAGCCACCTCAATATCAATATAACATGCTAGATTCGAAACAGCGCAAATAAACTTCCGCTCCTAGGGCCAACCTCTCTCAAATCTAACATTGATTCGGCCAGCCCATTCATGGATAGGAGGCTGTAGCTGTGGATCCGGTAGCGCAGATGCATATCGAGATAATAACACCACTCGGAAGTGTATAACAAATTTCGCCTCGACTCCTCGCGTCGGTTCCCAGGCTCCGTAATTGGTATAGTTAACTAAACGAGCGGCGAGTTGCACACGCACTACCACAACGCCTTCCTTAATTAGATCAATGGACCACTCACTTCTATACGCGAGTCTACTCTTACCTCTGCACACCGTGAGAAACGCTCGATATTGCCGCTCTTCGATACGCAATGAGCTTGCGCTTCGACCTTGGCTTCTTGTTATAGAGTAAGCGAAAGGAGCGTAGGGAGTCTGGATGAATTGGGAAGGGCTGGAACTGGTGCTCAATCAGTCCCACAGTCATGACTCATGTTGGATGAAACTCATCGAAGAAGTCTGTCTCCTCAACAAACTTCCTTGGATTACAAGATCGGGTGTTGACTTTGATCGCTCACGTAGACTAAGTTTGTTCAAAACTATCCACAAAAACTTGAAAACTGTCCGGCACAAGTACTGATGACAGCTTACCTACGGAGTAATCTACCCTTAGTACAAAGGAGTACAAAGGCGAGTACAAAGGACAATATAAGTGGAGATAAGACTACTAGATTATTGATAGACATGGTTGGAACAGACAGGGCAGCACTGAAAGGAAAAAATGAAGAAAGAAGAAAGCCAAAAATAAAGGAGTCTGAAGAAACAAATATTATTAAATGAATTAATTGTGTTTACATAATGCATTTTACATGTAGGCCTAACCATGGTGGAATTAAGTAACCTAATCTAACCGCCATACAACCCATGGTGGAATAAGCCCACTTACTATCCTCTGCGACAACTCAAAAATATACTGATGACACGGGCATCACGGCCTGTATTACGGACTGGCTTTTTCTGGGGCAAAACAGTTGAAACACTCATTTTCCGAATTTTATTTTATTAAATAACCTAACTTCAGTCAGAGAGTCGTGTAGAAAAATATTTATATCTGCGAATTGTCAACTGTTTTAATCTTAAATTCTTATTAATTTTAAAGGGGGACATAACACTAATGTCCACTCGTGATACTAGGGACAGGGAGGAGGTCCACGGATTGTGATCTTAAACACCAGATCTATGACGTTCAGTTTAATACATTAAAACAACAAGATACGAGTACATTAATTGTGGCGATCGCAAATCGCACTTTATAAAACCTAAACAGTTTGTAGCGGTGTTTTTATAAATTCGAATACACAAGTATCTTAACCTAGAACACGATCATAAACACCATAACTTTCCTATCTTTTCTACCTCAAATTTTGTCTGCTGAACTGTACACATTGTGAACACTTAAATCCTTCAAACGAATCCCAGCAAGTCAAGTTACTCCCAGCTACCAGATACAATTGAGCCGTTCGTCCATGAAATAAAGGGTCTCACTCCACAAGTAAACTCATTTAATCAGCGGCGAGCTCACAGAGCTTCCTCGAGTGGAAAAGTCAATTTGTGTTCTCGGGGTGTTTGGGGTTTCGCCCCATCGCTCTGATGGAACCAATGCAACCAAACACTGCCGCCATGGTCTGCCTCCCAGCCGGAACTGGACAAGTAGAATCTACTGTAGATTATCTCTCGGAGCTGCGGTCTCGAGTTTGAATCCAGATTTGGTTTCATATTTGGAATCTATAGTTGAGAGTTATCTAATTCATGTCTACATGTAATTATTTGTGTTATTGTTACACGCTGGCTGAGAAGAAAGAACAACAATCATCATTTATAGGTTAGAAAGTACCTTGAAATATGAGAAAATGTAATTACAGTACAATGTGTTATAAGTCGTTGGAAATAAAAACGGAGTTCGGAATTCATATAAGACAATACTGTACTTCATTGCATAAAACATACTAAGTAATATCTACATTTTGATGGCCGAGAATTAGTATCTATCGATAACATATTCATCATGTAACAAATTGCTCAAGATATTACAATTATACAGCAAACCCGTGGTGATTTGCTATTGCCCGCGATTCCGAAACCACTTCGGTAACGCGGGATGATCCCCACAGTCATCACTAATAATGTGTTGGGTGGCTATGCGGTAAAGCAACGTAAGGTAAAGCTGGAGGGGGAGTGGTAGAGAGAACTTTGTAGTCCTAGCTTTACGTCGTTAAAAAGACACAATTCAAACTGTCTCAGTACATGCGGGCCAATTTTCCAAATTCGTTCGTTCTGCTCGTCTTTGCTCCCTGAGCTGGAATTTTTTTCGCTGTTGCTCTTAGATGCAGTCCCACAACACTTAATTGATGCACTTGCTCACAAAAAAGCCATGTCTTTAGCGTGGTAGCTGATTACTTCAAGAAAGTCAATGGTTAGAAAATGCGAATGCTCTAGATATTGTAAACGATTTGATATCACATCTAAGCAAATATTTAGACGAAATACAATTAAAATGATAAGTTTACGTTTGTATCTTAAGTATTGGGGGTAGAGAGTACATATTTTGCTTTAATTTGTATGTAATGTTAATAGGTAAGTGTGCGAACAAGAACGTGTATCAAGCTATCAAGGACAAGGGTAATGTACCCACAATCGTGCATCACCCCCAGAGCTGAATAGAGTGGGTCCGCCACGAGCCTTGCACACTTCAGTACCTGGGAAAGGCCCCCTTTCCGAATTTGTGAAATCCGAACGAGCAGCCACGCGTGCTCCACGCTCCAGTTTTCTTTGAAAAATCTGTGGCCAGACCCACTCAACCTATTTTCTTGATAGTGCAGTGTTTATACAGTACAGTACTAGCTAGCAACAAGTGCAAGTGTAGGCGCGCAGCGCGAAGTGTGGTCGGGTGACGGAAGTGCACGCGATAGTCGTGTGTCGTGTAGGGCAAGGTCAGGGGCCAGTGGGCACGTGGTCTAGAAGAGAGGGGAGGTGTTTTGGGAAGCCGTCTTCTCCGCTGTTCCCACGCTTCTAGAGGAGCAGTTGCTCGGCACACAGCTGCCTTCACTCACTCGGCCACCTTGTACCCCCTGCCCCCCTCCTCGAGGTGTAGGGCAGGTCGGTATCGGTACGGCACCCCAGACTGCTTGTTGTTGACAGTGTCCTGTTACATGACTGTCTGCTGGAACTGCACCTTCTCAACGGGACGGTTCATTATCCAGTTGCGAATTATGAGCTCATTGTTGTACTGTCTGCTTCTCACACGAGTGCAGATCGCTCACCTCTGACCTTTCGTTGTTGTTAAGCAGCCCTTTAATTCTTTGTTTTAAATGTTTTGCGATGGGAATTTATCCAAAATAGATAAGGCACCTTGAGAGGTTTCAAAATAAATTATTTAAACATTAATACAATTTTCATTTCTACCTCTTGGGATCATTCTTGTCCAAATCTCTAGGCATGTTTTTCTATCCATGTTTGCCCCAAAACGAAAGACATTTTTCTTCGTAAACTTTAGAACACAAGTAAAGCATCCAATCCAAAACTGGAACGCGAGTTGTTGGTTGATAATATTCAAAACATGCTGGTCTAATTACAATTATTTACACACACCAGGGTCTGTCATGGTTTGATATTTCGAGGGCAACGTGGTTTCCATCTACAGTATTTCATGGACATTTATTTCGTGTGTCTTCGCATGACACACCTGCGAATGGGCGCGAGGTCTGACGAGCCCCTATCAAAAACAACATCTGTCAAATACCCGAGCTACATACCTGCATCAACAGTTATCACTCGAGCTCAAAATCTGATACTGCTTATTAGACCAACAATTAAAATATCTTGGCCAGCTTAGGGCTCGTGTCAGTGTCGTCTGTTACGTCAGTTTATGGCGGTGAGGCCGCGTCCAGTGATATGGATCAAACCTTGTTGTGATTTGGAAATGATGTGTCAGATTCCGTCTGGAATGTTTGCTCCAAGCGACATGAATTCTCGCCCATTTTCATAAACAACCTCAAATCATGAAAGGTGCAAGGCTTGATAAAATCGGGGCTAGCAGGCCACTTTCTCGACTCGTCTGGTTGGAAAGATTTTAAGATTTTAAAATGCCTCAACCTAATGCTCGTTGATAATATTAGACTACCGAAAGAAGTGAGGCTGATCCTCTTAAAACGAGCAATTTGACCGAGGTTACTAGATTTATGCACGACTTAAAATTTAGACCACATGCCTTCTTCTAAAATATTAATTTGTAAGATCTGAATGTAAAATTTAAGTGATGCTTTTATCTTTAAAGTCAAAACTGACGTCTTAACGTCCATCTATTTTTAAGCTAGAGCACTGCCATTTGAAGATCATGATCTCGTATTCAAATCCGAATTGGAATTTCTTTATTGCCGTTGAGTAAATTTTTAAACACACAAAAACGGAAGTTTTTGTTAAACACCCCAGACGCTGATTTTGGACACAAAAGTAGACCTCTACAAAGTCAGCTGGTGGCTAATAAATCCACTGTGTTTACGACATAACCACCTTAAGCACCAGACAATTAATACCACTCTAACAACCGCAACTGGAAATTCAGTTATAATAATTACATTAATAAAACGAGATGAAAACGTGAGGTCCATTCTTGGCCGGCCGATTATGGCCATTAGAGAGCAAAATAAGCCATTAAATCGCGACCTGGTCAGTTAAACGGCGTAGTTGTAGTACCATTAATGAGCCCATTCAAGGGACCGGACCGGTCAGCTGGCGAGCTGGCTTCTGATTGGTCACGCGTAGGCGGGCTGTCAGCTGGATACGGTGAGACGATTTCAAATTCATTCTGTAGTGGTTAGATTATTGAAGTGCTAGTCTACTATACATATACGATTTATTCGTTTGCAAATTGTAGAACCTCGATTTGGTTCTGCTTACTGAAAACACAAAAACTAAACGTGAAAATAGGTGTATAATATTAGTTGGGAAACGATGAAACAGGGATATTTTGTCAAAATTATTCCCTTGGTATACCCTAGAACGTGTGCTAACAAATTTTGTTTCTATAGTGAAATGGGTTCTAGAGTAGGCTACATTGTACATTGGCTCATCTCGTTAAATTTTGTTATGTTAAGTCTATTTTCAGCTCCAAAAGAAGTATCCTATAGAATCTCGTTAATGTAAATTCTTCGTAGAATCAAGCGTAATTACTACTTGGCCACTTGTAGTTCAAGTTTACATCAGTACTGTACGGCGATTGGTAGCCAAATAATGGGGGTTTGTTTACTCGTTCCTTCAGTGAAAAGGGCAATACCACTCGTGCATTCCGATTCGGTACACATCAGCGGCAACCGCGTTCATTTCGCCGTTTCGCAACCAACACCTCCTGAACTTTACGTTAATTATAGGGTCAAACCACCGAACTCGCGGCGCGGCGGAAAATTGAATTTCACATTACACCAGTGAGCAGCCTGGTGAGCGCGCGTACTCCGTGATTATCTCCGACGATTGTGGATAACGCGGCGAGCGTACGGCGACTTACCGGTGGATATTTGCCGACGTCGATCAGATAAGGAGATCATGGCGGTATTAGCGTTAAAATCCCGTGTGATTGCCGGAGGAAGCTTTTCAATTGGCACCTCCCGATCAGATAGGGTCTTCGAAATTAAAACAAGAGAGGAGAGGGCATTAGATGGGCTGGCCTACGCACGCACGGGCCCAGGTGTGCACGACCGTATGATTCATGACCTCACTACTTCAGAGGCAGGTCGGAGGTCTCCTCAGCTCGCTCTGATTTGCTGCCGCTTGTTATCTGCTAATAACTAGGCACGCGCGTGACCTGAGCGTAGCTTCACAATAAATACTCGCTAACTATATACAGTCCAGTGCACATTCCACGATCTGCGTAAATCACAGTCACACACACATACACACAAATCAAAGGCACTGCTGGCTGGAATTTCGTGATGTGCTTAGTCTGCAGCTGCTGTTTCCATTGTCGTAGAGAGTTCGATCTTATCAGCTTTTGGCAATGTTTATGTATTCAGTATTCACTACTTTCTTCATGTAGTAGCAATCGCAAACGTATAAACAATAAAAGTGCGTAAACGATATTTTATTGCATAAGTTTTAAAATTCAAAATTAATGTATCGCAAACGTCAATTATTTATATGTCTACAATGTTATGATTATTCTACATCGAAATCCCAATCAAAGATACAGATTATTACATTCAATCTCCTATACATTCGAATGTTCTACCGTGCACTATGAATGAACTCAAACAAACACGAGTAAGTCTGTGCGAGTGCCATAAAGGCTTGAGAACCATGTTTTGAGACGAGCTTCAAATGACTTAAGCTCAGGGTTATTTTTGAACGCATTTGGTAATCTTTTGACGAAGTGAACTCCTGTATGTGGCTGAGAAGGTAAACGTTGATGAACTACCGTTTTGTGGCCAGTTCGGTAGTTTTCTCTGCCTCAAGTTTTATCAAAGTACATGTCCGGACCCCTTAAGGTATTATTTTTTATTTGAAAAAGAGTCACGTTTCCAAATTTTAATGGGCATGTTCGAGCTAGAGTTAACAGTTTTACTTTTGAACACATTCCTGAACGACTCTCGCTTTCGCCATTTTGCGATTGTTCTAGCAATGTTCTGTTGAAGAATAAGTTTTGACAAGCGATTGCTGGTTTTTGAACAACTCAAATTCTGAAACGTTTGCGTTTGTGCAACTTCCCGCAACTTCAATCCGTAGGATTTTACCAGATTATATGAATTTGATATTGAATTTTTTACGCCGATTTATGTAGGATCATAAATAAGGACTCACTTTGAAGTATATATTTTGCTCTAAAAGCTATTTAATTAGCTTGTTGGACATCAGTCCTCGCGCTCCAATAAAATAAATATTTCCTTTCAGTTTTCGTGATAATTTTAGTACATTTCTATATAATTATTAGATTACTGTTGTTTTCTAGTACTACCATCAATGTATATTTTGGAAATTTAGATGTTATACAAATTTAAATCAGAAACTGTTCTCACTGGTGTAGAGAGAGACGCATAACTATACCCAGCACCGGTTTGGCCACAGACAGCACCCTCATCGATTAGAACTTGTATATCTAAATTACCTCAGAACATTGGGCCTAAATTGTTTAGCAAATTGCCAATAAAAAATGAAAACTCGAAACCAAAATTTAAATAATTTATTTAACCAAATTTCTTCTAGGACAAATTGTTACTCTGTAGCTGAGTTTTCAAACCAATATTAAAATATTAAATTATACTATGTACATAGTTATAAGAATTTGAATTGTTTTACCAGTAGTTTAGGTTTTTTTTTTAAAGATCTAGATTATTTTAATGACTTTTGCAATACAATGTAAAAGTGTCTTCTACAATAAAGAATTTTGAATTTAATATTGTAAGTTGCGATCATATCGATACAAACAAAGGACATTATTGTTGAGCTCGCTAAAACTAACCATATATCCAAGAATTAACATTCGGTTCCACACTCGGTTTTTGTTAGTACCATCTACTTCTTCCATGAACAACTTTACCTAGTTGTCAAACTATTTCTGAGAGTAATTCTAATTCTTTCCTCCGTGTGAATGTCTGAACGAGCTGTGAGGTTGTTGGTTCATGAGGAACTGAGTGTGAGACTGTGAGAGAGTGTGATGAGCTGTGTTGTGTGTACAGGTGTAACAACAGTGTAGAGAGGAGCCAGTGTGAGGAGGAGCGGTAGGTGCGAGTATCAGGGGAGCAGAGCCGCGCAGCAGCACCGGAGTAGAGCGTCAACTCCGCACCTTCACACACAGAGCAAGTGATGCGCCGCCAGTGAGTGACTGACACTTTGTAGTCCACTGGCGATCAGGAGCACAGAGACTTGTAGTGTCTACTGTGTCTACTTCATTCGCTAGATACATGAAGTACATCGAAATCCACTCAAATAGTACTCGGACTACCCTATAGTAAATCTTATTGTGTTACATACACACAACTTAAAATGGAAAAAATTACCTAATTAATTCTAGTAGTAAAAAAGTCTTGAAATTTAATTTTACGCCTATTTTAATCATATAAACTTACTTTTACTCTTAATTCCCACAAGCTATGCATTTTTTGCACGTAGTGGTTTTATTTATCTAGATCACTACCTTTTTATGAAAACTAATGAAAATTCAGGTGGAACTTCATAGTTTAAACATTGAAACATTTGCTGACATTTTCAAAAATAATTTAAAATAAAGAGGAAGCTATGGATGGTATTTTGTTTGAAAGCATTCGGGTAAACTCCCAAATAAAGAATTTTTGTCCCCATTATTACATTAACAGAAAATAATGTACATGATTTAGATTTTCTGAACTATGTGATATGTACGAGTGTTAAATTTGGCTGTTCGTTAATAATTTCATAATAATTTGATAAAAGATTGTGCTAGTATAGAATGCAAATCCTGAGTTAATTATGAAGTTTCATAATAAAGTACATAGAGGTTTTCATCACAAGAGCCTCTAGTAACTGTTTTGGTAAAAGCTTTGTTTTTTAGATGTACTTTGTTGTTTTATTGTCGAGTAATTGGCTGAAAAAACATACTCAGTACGAGACAACATTGCTTGTGCTGTTACGAACGTTACTGACTATGAACCTGTAGTAAACATGTCTATGGTACAGTATATTATAGCCTAATTGCGTAACATCTCAGGTAGTGTTGGTTGGTTGGCGGAAGTGTGATGACAGCACACAGAGGTGCAGATATCTTCACGCACACATTCCTTCAGCACTTCACTTCCTGTCGATATTACAATCACAATCATTGGTCATTGTCGATACGTGGCACTCAGGCAAGACATGCTGTGTCTGTCTCCTTGACGGGTTGAATGACACTTGACACCTGTCATACGCTACTCAACTCATATCCATCCTTCGGTACGTTATCACTGTTCAAGAATGCACCTGTGGCTCACAATACTTCCTCTTTATCAATGCCACTTTTCCAGGAAGGGTTATAAAAGAGCGCGGTCGTAATAGAATGTAGTTGTGTACAGTAGATAACATTTTGATGGCTATAGATACCCAAAAAGATAAAGTATCTTTTTGCGGGGGAGTACTTCCACTGTAAACCATGTAAATGTTATTGTATTTATGCTTGGAATAAACAAATTTCATTTCAATCTCCTTTTGTTTCATTTATAATTTACTTTAGTGTTTAGCAAATCTTGTGAAAGAAGCCATAAAACATATTTAATCAGAACTTTTATTGAGGCCTTCATTCTGTAGTGATAGTGGTTTCACTATCAAGTCCAACAAACCCAGACTGCCCAAGGTGATCAGCGACTAAAACAGGTTTGGTGGTGTACCTTTGCGAAAAATCAAGGAAAACATGACTTTACAAAAACAGCCCGTCACGGCAAGAAAAAGCTCTATCACGGAAAATAATCTATGTAGTATGAACATAATACGGCACCGCCTTGTAACCCGAGACAAGTACAGGCCTGCGCGAGGTGAGCGCGCTACACCGCAGCCCTAGCTGGGGTGAAAGGTCTAATTTGGATATTTTGAAACTCGACCCCGATCCTACAAGCACGCAATACGTGTGCCCCCTTCCCTCACGGCATCTGGGGAGGGGGGGGGAGGAGACCCATTCACTATAATGCATCAGCTGATGTGAGGTTCGCGCCAAGCCCCGCAAGTACCTCCACCTGACGCACGGACCCGACTAGCGGTTAGCGGGAAGTATGCTCCGGAGATCACCTGTAAACAGACCCAAGATTCGAGCCCAAAACCGTGCCGGGAAACCCTTGGGGTGCGAGCGGCGCCGAGACACGTCTTGGGTTACTGTAACCAGCGCGACAGGTGTGTTGTTGCTGAGATTTTGAAATTTGAGCGCGACAATTTTTACGCTCCAGCATCAGAATGGTAGGGGACCCACGCAACGACCATTCAAGGAAAACCCGAGGCTCTGAGCTCGTGAAACATTCGGAGTCGACCAACCTGTTGGGGGGCATACTTCATATTTGCGAAGAGAAATGTGCATGGTTTTAATGCTACCATTTGCCCACTACATGATAAGGCAAGGATGATATGGAACACTCAACGACATAAAGTAAGCTTCGCTGGTGTTCATTAGACATGTGTTGTAGTACATTACATAGTTGCCACATGCCATATACAGTAGACACGTTATTGTATACATGTATTCACAGGCGGCTTGAGAACAACTGAAAGTTCTCCGTTGACGCGCCCCACATTGTGATTATTGTAAATGTGGTCTAAAGTTGTATCTGACCATATTTTTTAATTTTTGGTTTATTATCGTATTTGTCTTCAGTGCTTAAAAATGCTGGCTGCCAAAACATTCTTTAGATTTAGAATTATTAAGAGTGGTGATATTATGTTACACTGGTTTCTGCTTTATAGAAACAAAAAAGATATTTCGGTCAAAGTTATATTTTGTGCATAAGTAGTTAAATTTCATTATTTTCTGATTGCTCAATATATTTAAATAGCAGTATAAATTTCTCACTCATTCTTGTGTTTTTCATAGCATAGCTACTTATTATTATGTTTAACCATTAATTATTGATTTATTGATTCATGCTACAATACAGATATAACATACAATTACATCGTCGCATTGTGTATATAAATATATAAGTAAACATTAAAGAAAAATAAAAACTCAATTTAAATTTGTGGTAAAGATTATCAGTTCTATATATTTTGTTTAATAGCGAAACTACCACAAGAGAATGCGGGACAAAGGTTAGCAAATCCACTAGTAGGGTTTTGGGAAATAGCATAAGAAATTAATAATG